>CM031237.1:767783423-768383423 GCA_018340775.1 Taxus wallichiana var. yunnanensis
TTTTGTTTAGTATGTTTGCTAGCAATCCATCCAAATCAAGTAAAAGCATGTTTTATTTGGAGGCATAATAGAGAATAATAATAAACAAAAATAGATAATAATATATTTATTTTGAAGTAATAGTAAAATGTAAGGTGACAATTTACCTATAATATTTAGAATTTCTCCTTCACTCATTGAAGTTATTCTTTTGTTTTTATTCTTGTAAATCCTCTATCAAATTGCACTTCACCTTCATTGAAATCTAGACAAATGAATCTCAAAAAGTGGTTATACAAAACCATTTTGTAGAATTCTTAGTTGATATTCAAACTAATGGTCGAAAATTCAAAATCTAATCACTCATGACAAGTTTTGTAGACTGCTTCATTTTCTTTTTGTTTGCTTGTTTCTTCTATTACGACGTTACATATTTAAGCAATTTATGACCATTACACAATGTTAAAATGTTAAAGTAAATAGTTGATATTGAAGTCGGTGGCCGTTAATACAATAAGTTAATCACCTCCATCAACCTCTGTGATTGAGCCGTTTTCTCCTCTAGATTGCATGTTTGAATGTTATCAGATCACATATTCTAGCAATTTATATGTTTAAGAAAATAAGGTTTTTAAAGATCAAATTCTTCACTTGTAATTGTTAATTATGGAAACTTTAAGATATTTTTATTTAATAACATTAATTGATGGTGTCTTTTTAGGTTGAATGCATTTGTCTCTAATCGGTAGATGTAGAGACACTTTTCTATCATGGATTCTAGACATATTTGTGTCTTGATCGATAGAGGAAAATACATCATCCTAAGGTAGGCTTGATTATAATGATGGTATGCATTCTAGTAATTAACATATTTATGAAATACCATGATAGAATGAGTATTTATGCTTATCCTTTTCAAGGAACATAGAATGGGTTCTGTCCACTTTTGAAATTGTGGAAAACACATAATAGGCATAAAAGTATTTAAGAATATTATTTTCAAATGATACTATGAAGGGGCCTCCACCCACTTTCAAAACCAATGAAAAGACATATAACACTCACAAAAATTATAAGCCATATACTCCTTCGCATTGCTTGCAATAAATTTGTAGAAATATTTCAACGCCTTATACGCTTTGTGTTCTCAACTATGAATATTAATCGAACTTATTCAAGCCTAAAAATCCCTAAGCTTCATTTGTACCACCGTAAACTATAAGAAGTATCGATGTTTTTAAGTACATCTCAAAATCATATATTCCTAGAAATGTATAGATCTTTCAAACTTGAAAGGGTGTTCTAGTAATTGAAACCCATTATCCATTGGTCTCATAACATTCAAAGGTTATGTGTGTTACCAATCAATATTTATGTTGTCTTCCTTGTTTACCATGTTTTTCAAACTATAAACACCATATGTGGCAAAAAGTACAAATATTACATGGAATGCTCCATCCTCATTTATAATCCAATAACATCCTTCATAAATACTTTTATCACAATTTTTCACATGCTCCATGAAGGTCTTAATTATTTTGTAAAATATAAAAACCTCCACAACTAGAAAATTAAATATGCAAGTAAAATTCATTGTGTCGGATCCAACGCATGATAACAATTTGATGATTTATTCTTGATTAATGCTCATTACAAGATTTCAAAAACCAACAACATGACAACCTCTTGACTAAGGGGCATATGATGTTCTTGGAGCCCTCACATCAACCTTCTATTTGAATTAAATGGAAACGAACATAGATACGCAAACTTGTAAGTGTTTGTATCCTTGCATGTGTTCTATTTGTGAATGATATATATATACACACAGACACACACACCAAGTTGTTCCCTTGCTTCCTTCGACATTGATTTGTGTTTTTCTGAAGTTTTCTTGTGCCTTTTTCCATATTAACATCATTTCATTTCATTTCCTTTTCTTCTTTGAATTTCTTACAAATATGGTGAAAGTTTGTATATTATGTGTCTCAACAATGTTGGATGTAGTGTATTCTTTTGCAACAAGTTCCTCTAGCACTTTTAATTTGAAATAGTCATAATTTTAGACTTTGCGATTCTATTTTATTAAATTTGATTGCAATTTATTTTAAAAGTGTTTTCTATAACCCCATGTTCATTTTTGTTCTTATCCGAATTTCTTCTTCTATGATTTTACTTGCAGTACAAACAACTCATTTGGAGTCGTGCCCCTACACCTCTGAAAACATTCACATGTCGGATGTATCCAATGAATTTGGCTTGAAATCTTCCTTGTGACTTTTTTCAACAACACGCAAGCCCATTACCCATTTCTCTCATATGTCATTGATAAGCATAAGAAACGATAGCCTATTATTTAAGTTATCCAATTTCTTTAATTCAAAGATTTAGGATATTTTTTCAAATACATGTAAGAAAAACATACAAATGTTTTTTTGTTTAAGTAGGCATATATAAAAATGTAAATGCTTATCTTTAGTTTAATTGAAATACATGTAGTTCAAATACCTTATAGAGATCTAGCTTTTGTGGCTATTACGAGGGCACTACAATCTCATTGCCATGATCAAGTCTCCCTTGCATTATATAGCAGGTCAATAAGCTTCATACAAACCCATGTTTGGCTGGCCATATTATTTTATGTACATATGTTGATTATTACTTTGGTGTGATCATGGTTGATAGAATATGAGCATATCTCTATTTGATTCTAACACGAATGCTAGCAAAACCTTCATTTGCCAAGATTTTTTTACGATCCTCGATGGTATGTTGGCCATCAATAATGAAGAAGTTGACATCTTCATCGTTCAAAAATTTGACTCTAGCTCTATAAAAACAAACAAAAAAATATTCAGCAATATTGCATCATGTTGAAGAGGCATATTGCAAAGCATCAAACTGGTATTCAAGTGGTGCTTGATGACATCTATGAACTCTAATGTGAAATAATTTTTCTTTGAACACAAAAAAAAAAATCCCTTTAGTTATTGAAGGCTCACTTTTAAATATTCTTTATCAACCCGATTCAACAATGTCCTCTCTTATAGATTCCCTTAATACAGTGAGTTCAGATAGTGAAGCTTCTCTTTCTAGATTTAGCAATAATCGCCTTCTCATTATAGTAAACATTTTTGAATGAAAATTTCTCTTTCCTAACTCTTTATCCATATTGAAATGGTAGCCAACAAATGAAGTGAGGATATGATATATTTTTGAAAAAATTGTGATACCACTGTAGATGCTTTGGTTTCTCTTGATCCCACTTTTGTCACCATCCTCATACGATTATAATTTCCAACCATAGGGATAACACAAATCCCTTTGGCATTTTAAAGAATGGACCATGCAATTTTTTAAAGTAATGAAACGTCTATTTACATTTGGATAACATGGCATAAACGATTGGTGTTGCTTATCTGCTCCACTTGAACAATCAACAAATTGTTTGAATTGCATTTGCATGCTCAACACTACCCTAATCACATGATGCTCATTATATATTGGATGAAATAACCAAATATCATTGTGATAATTTTTGGAACAAAATATCTCAACAAACCACCCACCATCTCTTTTCTTCTAGTTGATTGTATCTTATATAAACAATATCCCTATATGAGGTTCACTCAACCATATCTATTATTATTTCCTTTAATTAAACAATAAGTAAAAACATTTAGATTAAAGTAAATAAAGAAGATTCCTTGTTACTTCAACATCATTTCATTCATATGCTTAAAATACAATATGAATGCCTCAATTAAAATGATGAATAACTCATTCTCAGTTTCTACTTCAAATTCATTTTTTTATAGTAGCAACTTCTCATTCTCAAATGCCTTAGGGAGAGACTTGTTTTTGGTTTTTATATATATTATTAATATTAGTTTTATTTAATTTTAAGGGTGAGATAGTGTTTATGCTAATATTTTGTACATGTTTCTCAATTAGAAATGATTCCTTTTTAATAAAGCTACATGTCTCTCAAATGCACTATATATCTAGTTTGAAGAGAAATTCATTTACCTTGATCTTTCATTTCATAAAGGTTCTTATTATATCCTCAATTATAATCTATGGTTTCCTACTCTTAGATGTATAATAATTATATTCTATGTATTATTATTTAATATTCATTTAGTGGCAATGGGAAGACGGACTTGACTCTGTTAGGGTTTCATGCATGTGCTTGTGTTATCCCACTATTTTCACCGTGCCTTCTTAGCCTTTCTAGGGTTTTCCTTTTGGTCCTATCATAGTGTTAGTTGGTTGTTTTCCCACCGATAAGGTGGTGAGTAGCCTATAAATGGATAACTCTCCATCCATTGCAACAAATGTTGCAATTGGTGGTGGAAATGGCTCCCAAGCGTGCTCGAAAGTTTGTGTCGAAGGTATATGACGAGGTATGGATTTTGAATCATCCCTAGATGTTGTGATTTTTGATGAATTCTTAGACCCTGTGGTCAAATGGTATCATAAAAACTTCCTTATTGCTTATTTTTGTGGCCACATTCCCTCTTAATCATATCTACAAAACTGGATAAAAAACCATTGGGATTCCAACGGTATCTGGTTTCAGGCATCCATAATCTCACCAAGGGATTTTATCTTTTTTCATTTTGAGAGCCTTCTCAAGTCTAAACCCTCTTTTTAAGGTTACCTATTGGTATTTAGGTAACACACTTTTGGTGCTTTCCCGGTGGACTCGACTTTAGCCCCACCACCGGCCAGTTTTTTTGAAAATATCGGTTTGGATCGAGTTTCCTTGACTCCTCGTTCATCTCTCGTATTTCCTTCCAGAGATGGTTAAACCCATTGGTAGGGCAATATGTCATGAGCAAGATCTTTTTTTTATGCCATTGCCCAATAAACAAGTACGTGTCAAAGTTGACCTTGCGAAAGATCTGTGAGACCACGGATATTCAAGTAGGGTCCCTACGTATCTCTCGAATGTGGTTTATTTCAACCTCCCCAACATTTTTTTCATTGTTAATCCCAGGACCATCACATTCATGATTGTGCTCTTCTAGCTCGTTTCTAAACCTCGTGGCAACACAACCTTAGGTTTCGAGCCCAAAGGGGATCTTTTGGTGATGGTTGGACTATATCTAGGAATAAGAAGGCTTCATGTGTAAAATCCACTTCCATGGTTACACCTACTCCTTTACCTTCCCCTCTTCCATTTAAGGATCAAGTCGGTCAGGTTTTTCACCCTCGTCGGTTTCCATTCCTTCCAAGCCCTCGCAGATCAATTTTTTTACCTTTACAAACAGAGTTTTACGGGAATTTAGCTTTAACATCTCTACCTTTGCATCACTCACGCAGTCCACCCCAGGAGGTGTCCCATGGATCGTGGGGAGAAAATGGGGTCAAACGCCGCTCCATTCATGTTGAGATTTCTAATTCAAACCATATATCACTTATTAATAATTTTTGCAATCATTATCTCAATGATTTAGTAAAATTGGAATTAAACATAATTACAGAGTAACATATATGATGAAATACAATAGATATACAAATGTTAAGCACTTAAACAATTCAATGCTATAAGCAAATGGAAGAGAGAGATGACTTAGCTGGATTTTGCGCAACCTTGTTTAAATAAGGTTGGAACTATGACACAACTACTCTATGTGAAATCGAGGTGCTAAGAATAATGTCAAACATGGGCTCTTAGTGTTGGACAAGGGTGTCTGGGTGCTAGTGATTGTTCCTAGGTGTCGATGACTTCGTAGAAGGTCGGAATCTACTTTTTCCTATGTTGTCGGGGTTTCGTTGTTACTTCATGTTGATCACTTGTGTGTCACAATATGATCATTGAGAGGTACTGTAACCTACAACAAAAACCGGAGCTACTTACTTGACAAGCTCACAAACAATCAAATTGGAATGAAAATGCAACATGTGAAGTCAGAATGACCCCGACGGTCACCCGATGAGTGAACTTATGACCGAGCGTTGCACTACATTCCACGCTCCATGTAGTTCTTTGTGCTTGTGTGTGTGATTGTGTCCTTAGGTTTCCCTCATGCCAATGACACTAAGATAACATGATATGGCTAGACAAAAATGTAAATGTGTGAGATGGAATTGATCACTTCCCCTTCCTATGTAGTGTATGTAACCCAAAAATGTAGTCCCTTGCAATGGTAGTGAGAGTATGTAGATGATATTGCCCCTTAGAATCATCAACCCATATAATGATATGTATGTTGTGTATATATATGAATCTCTTGTTTGAATTTCGACACTAATGACCCAAAAGGCTAACTATGAGCTCGAGATAAGGATAAAAAAACTATAAAGGATGACCATAAATGCCAAAAATTCTGAAAATAACAAAGAGAAAAAGAGCGCCCAAATTGGACATGGGCAGCTGGGTGTCAGTGTCTTGAGATAAATGATGAAAAATGTGAACAGACTAATAGACATGGATCCTTATGACCTGACCAGAAGTAGATTCAAAAGTGACAAATGTGAGAGAGAAAGACAATAGAAACAATCAAAACAAGTGGATGGACAAGGGATTATGTCACCAGTGAATACTTTTCTTACTTAAGATCCATGCATATAAACAACATACTTTTTGTCGGTATAGTAAAATAGTAATATGTGTGTGATTTTGTGTCTACACTCAAAGGATGGTGTTCTGACAGTCAGGGAGAGCTTGACATGTCTGATTTTTCATGAATTTCATTTCTTGGAATGTTAGGGGTCTCACAAATCCCTCTCGAAAATACTTTGTGTGGTTATCCTATCAACATTTAGTAGCTTGAATATTATTTGTTTACAGGAAATTAAAATATTTGGTTTTTTGCTTCAAAATATGCTAACTTGTATTGCTCCTAATTTTTCACATTTTCATACTTTGCATACTGATGGAAAAGGTGGTGCGATTATTTCCATTGCCCCAAAATTTTGGCCTTAATCACCTCCTCGGGCCATGATCCTTCAAATTGGGCCATGTGGGTGATTATGGTGATTAATGATCTTTCTTTTGGTATTCTTAATGTTTATGCTCCTAATGATGACATGAAAAGAACGACGTTATGGAAATGGTTAGGTGATAACTTGCCTCTTTCCTATTGGCTGGTTTGTGGTGACTTTAATATGATTGAACATCCTAACGACAAGCTCAAAGCCCTCCCTATGCATTAGTGTGTGGTGAGCGTGCGGCTTGTATTACTTTATAAGTCATTGGGGGCTTTCCAATCCTTTGCTCTAACAACGGTAGGAATTTAAGTCTCAAGCTTGGTATACTTGGACCAATCTTCGAGAAGGATGCAATCGGGTATTTAAAAGGATTGATTGTGTACTTCTCTCTTAATAGCATATATTTTATTTTGACATGCAAGGCCTCTCCCTGTCAAGGTGTGGTCAGATGTTCTTTTGTTAGATCACCATTCGATCTCTTTTAAGATTATCTGGAATGGGGCCCCTTTCAAAGTCTCATCAAATCAATTCTTTCTTAATGTTTCCTTGCTAAGTCACTCAGGGGTGGTCCCTCTTATTACTAAAATTTGGAATATGGGACTATGTCCACCTTTTACGCTAGTTGGATTGAGCGGTGGGAAGCGGTGACTTAGCGCACCACATGATTCCTCCGCCAATTTAGTAAACAGGTTGTTTGGGTGTGTGAAAAAGCGGACTCGGATCTACATAAATAATTCAATAGGGTTTATGTTCTCCTCAAATCTAATCCTTTCGACACCGCTCTTTAGTTATAAGCCGCCAACATTCAAAGCATAGGATCAAGCTCATGGAATCTCACTCGGCTTGTGGTACTCAAATCCGGTCAAGGCTGCATTGGATCAAGGTGGAAGACAAAGCGTCTAAGAATTTTTTCAAATCCCTCTATGCCAAGCATGCTCGTGAATAGATTAAAGTTATTCAAGTTGCTCATAGTCGGCTCACGAATTTTCCGAGATCACTAACGCTTTTTGGAACACTATTAGTTAGTTTTCCAAGTGCAAGAGATCACTAATGAGCGAGTGGCCGTAATGTAACAATGTATTGAGGTGGTTCCTTTCAAACTCTCTCCTTATGATCGTGCTCGATGCAATGCCCCTCTTACATTGGAGGAGATTTATGCTGCTCTTTTGTGCTTAGTAGATGATAAATCTCTGGGATGGATGGATTTTTTGTGAATTACACAAATCCACTTAGTATTTTGTTGGCCTCAGACTTGTTTTGGGTCTACAATGAAGCTCTCAATCTAATTCTCTAGGGAGCTTCATCAATAAAGGAAACATCAAGTTCGTCCCTAAAGTTGGAAATCTTGAATTGATTACTAATTGATGCATGTCAATTTGTTGAATGTTTCTTACAAAATTCTTACTAAGGCCCTTGTTCTTCGCATTGCCGATTTGTTACCCAAGATTGTTCAACCCGAGTATAGGGATTTTTCAAAGCTTGTTATATTATAAATAATCTTATTGCGGTCTAGGAAGGAATGAAATGGGCTTGAATGTCTCTACAACGACCCTTATTTCTTAAAATTGACTTTGAAAAGGTGTATGATCATATCAAGTGGCCTTTTATTTTGGCCATGCTCACAACTTTAGGTTTTGGAAAAAAATTTACCTCAACTTTTCAAACTCTATTTTCCAATGCATCTACCTACCTCATTATCAATGGTGATCTATGTGATTGTCCTTTTCCACTCTATCAAATAGGGTGCCCTCTTGTGCCTACTCTTTTTGTCTTAGTCATTGATTCTCTTGTATATATTATTGTTAAGTACACCGATCAAGGGCGCATTGGGGCATTTTTTTCCATATCATTATACTCATCTCATTAATGGGCACTTTGTGGATGATTCTTTTCTCACCCTTGCTGAAAATGAGCATAATTTTGTTGAAGTTTTTGAATGCCTTGACATCTTTTGTCTTGCTTCAGGATCCAACATTCAAATGGCTAAAAATTTGGGCTATCGACAAATCTGTTGGCCTATACGATCAGTGGTTAAAATCTTACCCCGGAAGTGGATTGGCCGTGGAGAACAATTTAAATTTTTGGGCATTCCTTTTACCTTTGATAGTGATTCTACAACTTTATGGAAATATGTGATTGATAGAGTCGAGCATAAGGTCTCTTGGTGGTCTTCTAAATCTCTCTCTTTATTTGGTAAATTTCAGGTGTGTACCAAGATTCTTACTGCCACCCATGTCTATTATTTTGCTTGTTGGTGCCCATCTCTTGGATTCCTTTGCCAAACTTTCCAAGTTGCTCGAGATTACCTTTGGTAAAAAAATTTTTGGTTTAGTGGCTTTCATCGGGTTCTTGGGAGGTTTGTTGTCTGCCTCACGATCAAGGTGGCATGGGTATTATTGAAGTTTTATGGAAAAACATTTCTTTATGTTCTAAGTGGGTGTTGCGCTACCTTTAGGGTAATCAAGCCTAAAAAATTCTACTTTTCCATTGCATTGCTTCAATTTCTCCTTACGGAAAAAGATGTTGGAATAATATAGGGGTACATACCTTAATTATCACCAAGGTGCCTGTTAATATTACAAGAACTTCTTTTCCAAGAGCATATGGAAGGCCTTTGAAGCTATGAAATCGTTGTTGTGATGGATTGGAGATGTATTTCGCATTGGGCTCTCTTTCAATTCCTAGAATATCTGGTGGTCTCCCATTATCACGGAAGATAGTATCCCGCTTGTTGAAACTCGGGCATCAAAACTCTTTGTTTATCTAGAAAAGGGATTCACACCATTCAAGATTTAGTTTCTCGCAGAGATTGGAGTTCCTTTCCTGAGCTCGAGATGAAATTAAATCTTTCCAATTCATATCTTTTGTCTATCCAAATAATTCAAGAGTTGATATCATATGTCATGCTTGTAAGTTGGGTCTTAAACCTTTGTATACTTGGTAGCAGGATTAGCGGTGGAATCATAATATTACTTTTTTCACTATAATGTTGGAACAATTTACCAGCTATTGAGTCCTATTAATCTGTCATTCCAAAATTTGATGCCCATTGGGGTTTTCAATCTGCCCTAACTACTTGGCTTCAACGACTTTCTCGTGCCTAGAACCCTCTGTTGGAACCTAAAGTCAACCATTTTCTATGGTGCCTTACTTATCAAGGTCTTCCTATTGGTGAACAATTCAATCACATTGGATTTCCTAATCCTAAATGTCCCTTCTACTCTCAACCAAAATCTTTTAAACATTTGTTTTGGTCTTTCTCCCGTGCTCAAGTCATTTGGTCCTAAATTGAGGACATTGTTTAAACCCTACCACCCCAATTATTTTTTTAGAGCTTGTATTCTCTTTCAAATTTGGAAAGCTTGTAATATTGTTATCTTCCATAATGATCAATTTGTTGCTTTATTTTCCATTAATGATAAAGTGGTTATTTTTTTTGTTGTGTGCATATAAATTCAAGCTCAAGCCAAAAATGATGCTTTGGAGTTTTCTCACCCATAGGAATTGCTCGCACATTGGGGGAGTGCTCGTTGCACGATGATTCGGGTCCCTCCTGACTCTTTGTTGTCGCATGACCTAAGTTATCTCCTCCACACCAACCACATATGTAAGGACCATGTAACATAATCCCCTCTTACTGATGATCGTTCATCCTCTCCCCTAGGTCACCCTTCAACTCCGTCCTCTTGAGGTCAAGTTGGAGTCCTCCTCTGTGTTGGAAGGTTGTGGCTAGTTCTTCGTGATGGGCCTCTCATCCACATGGAGCTTAGGCGTTTGTTGGATCTCCACTCCCTATTAGGGAATTATGTTGCCTCTGCAGATTTAAATTCCCGATCAGGATGGCTAGTAGGTTGATCCTCCTTTAGTTGAGCCATCTAGTGGGGTTTACATCCCTCCTCGGGATGATCCTCCTCCTCCTCCTCCCGAAGCGGTGGCATGTTCTTAGTGATCTCTGGTTTGTTTTAATTTATTGCTCGTGTTTTTCCTCATGGAATTTTTGTTTACCCTTTGGGTGTTTCGTGGTGCCTTCATGGATTTTTGTGGGACCGTAAGATGTCACCCCTTCTTTTGTAACTCTCTTATATTTTATTTAATATAATGGGAAGTTTCAATAGTAAAGTATATTGAAATCTTATGACAAAAATTTCTTCATTATCTCGAGATTTGTTAATGAATGTTAGACTCATATTCATGATCCTCTTAACCTATTATTAGTCACTCGAAAACATATGATGATATGTATTTATATTCACAATATTTTGATTTTTCCATTATAAATTAGGGTTACATACAATTATAATGTTTTCCTTGGTATATTTGTTTGCAAAGGGAATAAGAAATAAATTTAGTTATTTGTTTCAATGTACCTTTACTCCTTTTAAAACTCTTTAAAAATCATCGGTTAGGCGGATCGTAGGAAACATGCCAACAGTGTGCAGGGCATAGCCCCTCTTTGAGACAAAGAAAGTGGTTTATTGCTATTCTATCAAGCAGGAATCTGTGCAAATCTACACTATTCTAACTTCAGGGGTTTGGGATCTCATCCCAGTAGAGGTAGTTCCAAATGCAAACATAAATATAAGAGAGAAGGAACGGAGGAAGGTAGATCTGAAGGGAGAAAAGAAATGAATTCCAAAGACGGAAAGGTCAGAGGGTTTATGCTTTGGGTTGGTAGTAAACAGAGCCAAACTTACTTGCATAAACAAACAAAGCAATACTGATGAACATATGATGATAATCAAGAATGAATCCAATAGAATAGAAACATAGATCTAACTTAAGAAAGATCTGATGCAAATAACACATATATTGAGCACAAAGTCTTAACATATATATTAATATCTCTTACATACAAGAAAGCACAAAGTCTTTCTCTCTTCACCTCTTTTTCATACAAAAAATTTCCACCTGGAATACAACAAGTATTCCAGTATTTATAGAAGGAGAAGGAGAAAGAAGACAAAAAGAAACCAACCACTATTTACAAAATATCTTACAAGATATTTACAAAATATCTAAAAAGTCAAAAGTTGACTTTGGGCAAGTTTTGGATGGCAACATCCCATGATGCAACATGGATGATGTCATCATAAATGCCAACCTACTTTTTAAATATTTTTACAAAAAGATCGAAGCGTACACAAGAAGAGAAACTATTCATCATCATCTCTTTGCTTGAATGGAGTGTCTTGCTTCTGATCGGGAGGCGATGTGATACTGAGCTTGGTATTCCATAAACTTGCTGATCATTATCTGAAGTGAATTATGATCAGGACCCTTGAAATGGTCGCCAATGACTTCGCAAGTTTCCTTTTCATTTTTGAGCTTATTTGGTAATCTAGCGTACTCTTCACATGCCTCAATCAAGTATCCAATGAAATCACGGCAAGCCAAAAGGTTATTGATAGACTCTCGGTCAAAAGTGACCTCTGGCGCCAAACCTTGAGTTGCGATATCCTTGAAGAGCTGGATTGTCTCGTCTACTTCCCTCAAGGTGAACGCTTTACTAAGCATCCCTGGAGACATCTTCGTGACCATCTACTCCATTTGATGTTTTGCATCCAGGGCTTCCTCCTTGATTTTATCTATCCTCTCCAGGATAAATTCCATTTGATCAACCCATGATAATCTAAAGCGACGAGAGCTTTGTTGTGTGCCTGGGTGATCAATGACGCCGACCTTTAATAGGTCGTCGGTTGAGCAGTCGACCATTTCCTAAAATGTTTCATGTTGCAATCTAGCATTGTCTAACTCCTCGAGAGAGATCTTGCTACTGCCTGCAGCTCCTTGTTTTCCTGATCTATACCCTGGTAGAGTCTTGTGAATTTCTTGATTATTTCCTCACTATCTCTGAGGACTCGCTCTATCCAGGAGGACATTTCCGTGCCTTGTTTTCCAATCTTGGTGTATTCATTTATCTTGTCCTAACTAAGAACTTCAGGAGGTTTGGTGGCAGTCATAGGAGGTGTGTTTCCCATTCTTTGCAATGCTTGGAGAAGATGTTTGTTTTGTTCCTTTAGTATCCTCTTCTCCTCCTTTGCTTCTTGAAGTTTCTTGCAGAGGGCATCTACTGCAGATAAAGCCTCCTTGCGGGATCTCGATGAGGTTCTGTTGTTGTAAAATCACAAAGCACCCCTGGATGCAAATCGAGGTTCTGAATTGATGTTTTAGGCATCCAGTGTGATTGCACAACATGGAAACCTCTCTCCAAGCATGGGACTTGTGAAAATGAGAGGGGAATCTCCAGATTAGAGGTTGGTTCCTCAAACTCCTCTGATTTAGATCTATATTTTTGCACAACTACAGAGGTTCAGATCCTAATCCTACTCTAAATTGCGAGGAGACGGGTAGAAATGCAAAAATTGAAACTAACTAAAGATGGTGATGCACCAAAAGGAGTGGTGAATATTTTTGTCATGCAAAAGACACAAACCAAAGATTTCAACATAAAATCATACACAGTGATAAGATATAATTTAGGATCGAAATGAAGCAAATAATACAAACAAAGGACTGAAACCCATTCACAAAGTTTGCATTATCATTTCCAATGTCAAAAACCACTGCATTACAACCTCAGAGAGGTAGAAAACCTGTTACAATCTTTGAAGAGGTCGATTCTTGCAACAATCACTTGCTGGAGGTGAAAGAAGAAGTTTTGCTATGCCAAAAGTGTTCCCCCTGAAGAAATGAGCCAAATCTGGCTTTTACATCGCATGGGTCGAGCCCAGGAGAGAGAAAATGTACAAAACGTGGGAGCCCATTCCTCATTGACTGCAAATGCATTAAATCGGCATGGGGGACCTTACAAACCCATACCCTATTCTTTTTGACCAAATGGGAAGAGAGTGCGACCCATTCTGTATTAAATTTGGTCGCTGAAATGTCACTTCTGGCCATGGACACGTACCAGAAATGTTTTTGAATTTTCTCTCTCCAAACTAAACCAAAATTAGAGATTGACCATGGAATCCTATAGATAATTTCATAAGCTTTCCAATGATATAAAGAACGTGCAAATCCGAGCTCTGGATCAAAAGATATGAAGGTCTGAAGTTTTAGGGCAAAACGGCCCAAAAAACGGATGTCGGGCAAAAAATTTTAAATTTTGACCTTTTTGCATTTTGGAAATTTTTTTGAAAAATTCCCACGCTCCGCCGGTCGGATGCCATGTGTCAGGTGCTGGTTCGTTGTGAGGGTGCGGGGGCATCTTTTACCTTTTAGTTTTTTGGCCAAAACTTTTGCCAAATTCTCTTAAGTCCTCCCGAGCTCCGCACTCCCCTTCTCCTTAGGACACGTGTCCTGTGTCTATTGGCTCGGGCCGACCCTTCAAACCTTGCCCTTTGAAATTTTTGGCCAAAAACACTTAGCCAATTTACATTGTGCTTCCCCTTGTGACACGTGTCACAACCTGATTCGTTGGCGGCTCTTTGGCTCCCCGCGTCCCCCGCGTACTTTTGGCCCGGATGTCCCAAACTGTCTGGGACAAAAATCTCCGAACCGCCCGAATCGGGCTTCCTTGTTCCTGTTTGAGGTGAAGACACGTGGCAAGATTTGATTCGCTCTCGGATTTTTCAACTTTCTCCCGCGTCTTCCGCGTACTTTTGGCCCAGATGTCCCAAACAAAAGTCCTCTGTTTCGGCCGAACCGGCGGTTCGCGTCCTCCGCGTACTCTTGTCCCAACTGTCCGGAACAAAGACTTAGGCAAATTTTCTTTCTTTCGGCCGATTCGGGCTTTTCGCGTCCCGCGCGTACCTATGGCCCAGATGTCCCAATTCTTTGCTTTTGGATGGATTGCTGGTGGCTTTTCGGCCGGTTCGCGCCCCAATGTCCCAACTGTCCCAACTGCCTGGACTTAGGACTTAGCCGATTTTCATGATTTTTCCTGGCCCCCAAGATCTGATGCATGTTATCAAAATTTACCCTGAGGGGGTGAATTTTGGATAACAATTTGGCGACCAGCGGGGTCATCTGCCTGCTAGATGAAAAGACCAGTAGCTGAAGCAATCCATTGGGCATGGAGTCACTTGATTCTCTGTTTAATACCCCAACTGACTAGAACATTGCAAGGAGGAAGATGGAATATCACCTGATGGGAGCGAGGACTGCAAAACATCTCCATGGACAGCAAGTTGTGCCAAAGCACTTAGGGAAAATGAAACTAACCTACATGAAACAATGTGCACAAGCACTTGGAGGAATGAAAATCTAATCTAATATTTACATGGTGGTAAATTTCCCTCTAGAAGAAACGCTTGAGATAGATTCCATGATTTGGAATCTGCGGTTCTTCACCATCCAATGAGGCCAATTGGAAAGCATTGTTGTTCTTGCACTTCGTGACCATGTATGGGCCACTCCAAATGGCATCAAATTTTGAATGCCTTCCCGGTTTTGCTCTATCCACATCCCATTTCAACACTAGATCTCGACTGAAAAGATCTATCCTTGGCCTTCTATCAAAGGTCTTTTTGATCAAAGTTTGATCCTTTTCCATTGCTTGGGATGCCACGATTTCGACCTCTGCAGCTCCATCAACTCTGCATATCTCACCTCCATGGGCTCAAACTCTAGCAACTCCAGCTGCTTCATGAGTTCCAATCGTTGGCAACTCAAGTGACATGGGCAAGATTGCTTCTCTTCCATAGACAAGCCTGAATGGAGAGTTACCTGTGGATCTCTTGGGAGTTATCCTATCGGCCCATAAGGCTGATTTCAATTTGGTATGCCAAGACCTCTGATTCTCGTCAAGAGTCCTCCTAATGATCCTCAACAAGTTCTTGTTCGTAGACTCGGCCTGGCCATTACCTTGAGGGTAATAGTTTGATGAAGTGCTTAGGTAGATCCCGTTCTTAACAGCCCACTCAGTCACCTTAGATCCAATGAATGCCAATGCATTATCAGAGATTATTGTAGCAGGTATACCAAATCTGGTTGTTATCCCCTCATAAAAGTCTAAGATGTTAGACTCATTTGCCTCTTTGAGTGCTACTGCTTCTGTCCATTTGGTGAAGTAGTCCGTGGCTATCAAAATCCATTTGTGCCCTTGGCTTGAATTGGGATTAATGACTCGATGAAGTCCAAACCCCATTGCATGCATAGAATGGCTGGTCAAGCGAGATTGGATGTAATGGAAGGGCAGCAAGTCTCTCTTTTCCTGTGAAGAATGCATAATTCTTACACCTCTTGATCCATGCATAGCAATCACTGAAGATTTTAGGCCAATAATAACCAGCCTTCATGATTTTTAGAGTTGTCACTCTTGGTGCAAAATGACCACCAGCTGGTCCATCATGGAACTCTTCCAACACCCTTTGAATCTGATTTGTGCTAATGCATCTCAGCAGCACTCCATTCACATCTTTCTTGAACAAAACTCCATCAACAATGGCATACGGGACAGCCTGCAATCTGAAGTGTCTCCTTTGGGTCTTGTTCATCTCGGAGGGCATAGGCCTATGCCTAGGAAGTGTATAATACCTTGGGTCCAGCAAGGAGTGGGGGCAGCATTGTCTTCTTCTTGATTGCCACTTGGCTCATGGCTGTCTTGGACTGTCAAAACAACCTCTTCTTCATTGCATACTTCTTTTTGCTTCCCCAAAACCAGCTGCTCACACAATCCTTTCCCTCTTACCAGCTTGGTGATCTTGATCTCAATGTCATACTCCATGACACGGGTGATCCAACCTGCCCTCTTCTCATTCAAATCTTTGTTGAGGAGGAAGTCCTTAACCCCAGCGTGTGAGACCAGCAACTGGACCTTGTTGTTTGAGACTAAATGCTTGAATTTCTTCAAGCTTCTGATTACTGCAAGTACATGCTTCTCAATAAAAGAGTATCTCACCTCATAGTCATCTAGGCTCTGGCTGAAGAAGGCAATTGGCTGCTCATCATTATCCTTGTTCTGCTGTACCAAAATGGTAGAAATAGTGTCATTACCTCCAAATGCATAGAGGATGAAATCCTTGGAGAAGTCGGGTTGATGAGAGTTGGTGCTTGAGAGATGGCTTCTTTGATTGCTTCAAAACTCTCCTTGCCTTCTTTTGTCCACTTGAAAGCCATGCTCTTCTTTAACATTTTGGTGATGGGCTTGACAAGGGCTGCAAAATCTGGGACAAACCTCGAACAAAGTTTATCCTTCCCAAGAAACTCTGAAGGGCTTTCTTGTGGCTTGGCAATGGTAGTGCTCTTATGGCTTCAACCCTCTCTGGATCAATTGCTAATCCCTCTTTGGAGACAATATGGCCAAGGAGCTTTCCTTCATGTGCAAGAAAGATACACTTCTTAGGATTCAAAGACACTCCAAATCTCCTACACCTCGTGAAAACTTGCCTCAAATGAGAGAGGTGGTCTGCTGCATTCTTGGAAAAAATAGTGATATCATCAAGGTAAATCAGCACCACGTTGTTAATCAAACCTTTGAATGCCATGTCCATTGCCCTTTGGAAGGTAGCACCAGCGTTGGACAGCCCAAATGGCATTTTCCTGTATGCAAAAGTTCCCCATTTGGTTGTGAAGGCTGTCTTGAACTGGTCTTCTTCCTTCACCATAATCGATTGTTTGAGTAGCCATCAAGTAGTGAAAACCTCTCGAGCCAGCCTGACTTGTAAGGTTTGCTCCATGGAAGGGAGTGGGTAATGGTCCTTGAGAGAGGCTCTATTCAAGTCTCTGAAGTCAACACACAATCTGATCTCTCCACTCTTCTTTCTAACTGGAACTAAGTTGGCAACCCAACTAGAATGCTTGATTGGGAATATGATCCTTGACTCAATCAGCTTGTCCAATTCTTTCCTCATGAGAGGCTCCATGTGTGGATTGGTGGTCTTTGTTTTTACTGTGGGCTTAGTATTTGGATCCAATTCGATGGTATGTTGAGCTAAGTTGGGATTGAAACCTTTCAAGTCTTCATAGCTCCAAGCAAACACATCAGGGAACTCTTGACACAGCTGTATGAACTCATACCTTTCTTGTTCAGTTGTCATCTTTCCAATTTGCAATGGTTTGTTCTCTTCTACCAAGATGGATACTGAATCCTCTCTCTTGACTTGAATGTTTGCTTTCTCCTTTCTAAACTGATCATTGGGGTTAAAAATGGACTCCAAAGTGATAAGTCCCTTGGGCAGCTTGTTAGTTCTCAGTTGTACCACTTGGTCACCATATTGCTGTTCCAACTTTTCTTGATTCTTAGCTGAGAACTCAACTTCTTCTTGCAAGAAATGGATGATTTGCTGGTCATTTTCAAACACTTGCCAACTGACATTGTTATCCGGCACTGAAGGCCTCACAATCATGTGGATGTTTGGTTGTACCTTGTCTTGTTGAATGCTTTCCACAATGTCAAAGGCTGCCCCTACTGCTGCAAGCTTATCAGTAACTTGATTCTCTTTCCTAGGAATGGATTTGATGCCAAAACCCTCAAAATCTTCCATGAGGTCCCACACCCTGTTCTTGTAGCACTTGAGTAGATCATTCTTGGGTAGCATGTTGTCCCCGACTGATTTACAATCAATTCACTGTCACCAAAGACTTGCAAGTTCTTTATTTTCTTCTTGATTGCCCAATGCATCCCTTGCACCAAGGCTTCATATTCAGCAGTGTTATTGGAGCATGTAAACTGAAATCTAAAAGCTGAATAGTACTTTACTCCTTGAGGTGAAACAAGCATAGCTCCACCTCTTGCACCTTGTCTACTCCTTGATCCATCAAAAAATAGCTGCCATACCTCATTGTCATCTTTGTGGTTTGGCTTGGTGATGCTAGGAATAGGCTGATTTTCTTCGTGTATGCAATAGACCCCTAGCTCATATTCTTCCACTTCTTGATAAGGATCAAATGCATGTATCTTGTTTGCCCATTCATCAAGAGTTAGATCCGGGATGCTTCCAACCTTAGTGTCAGCCTCATCAGTGCTTGGGTGATCTTCTTGATCAAATCTTTGAACAATTGGCGTTGATCGACTTGGAGTGTAAGGCTTCAATGTGGAAGTTTGCAATAGGTTCGGACACTGATTGTAGCCTTAGTTCCATACCTCATTACGAACAACATGTGTGACCAAATCGGAGACAAATATCCCCAATCTTGGTTGTGAAGTCCTTGACAAGCATAGGGCAAAGAGTGGTGGAAGGTCTATGGTGATACATCTTGTAAAACAACAACATTTGGACATGCATGCAAGGTAAGACTCAAATTTCTAATCACCCCAAGCTGTTGTTCTTGTTGTCCCATCCGGCTGCACTACCCCTTTGGATATGGTTTCATACTGGAGCCCTAGTTGATCAGCTATTTGTTTAGGCATTACCGAGCTACTTGCCCGGAGTCTATCATGCAATTGTGCACTAGCTGATTTCCAATGATCAATGAAACATAGAAAGGAGGGGGTTTCAACATTTTACCTTGTTGTCCTCCATGATTTCCCTCGGTGTAGGCAGCATTTGTAAGTACTTTCTCTTGCCTTTGGACCTGTTGATTTGAAGTTGGCCAGTCCTTCATGGCAGCTTGTACGTGCAGATCTCTTTGGCACAGGATAGATAGGGATTCCCACATTGATATATTAACATTTGTCTTCTTCATCTGATCAATGATATTGAATGGTGATGAAGTATCTCTTTGTTGTCCCTTGGTTTGCACATTCACTCCTTGCATGTGGGCAGCAACAACTGGTATTTGAGTTGGCCTAGGAGTTGTTCTTGGCTGCCCTTGTGCATTTGAAATTGGATTTTGCTTGCCAACCATTTGTGGAGCCATGGAAGGTTGTGGATTGGTTGGGGCTAATGGTTGTTCTTCACCCAAATTCCTCCTTTTTGACCTTGTGTTGGCTGCAACACCTTGAGAAACTGCCTGGTTCATGCCACAAAAATCCTCTGCTTGCCAATTTACCAATGTGGTGTCATTTGGGGCTGATTGCTGTTGGAATGTTTCTTGTTGTTGGCTGTTTCTTGACTGCTCTCACCCTCCACACCAGTAGTTGTCACCATTAATGCTTGATTCAAAGCACCATTGAAGCACATGGATTGATTATGAGGCTCATTGCATGGAAAACACCAATCATACTCCTGGGCAATGTTGTTTTGTGTTGGCACCAATGCCTTAGAGGCAGATATGGCATTTGGATTATAGGGCTGAAATGGTCTATTGGCAGGAGGCCTTGTTTGATTCATATTTGCAAGTTGGATTAGGAGGCCTTTGTGGTTGGTATGGCTGCTTGTTAGGCTGAGCTTGGGGTTGATAAGAAGGTCTAAAACCTTGGGCTCTTGCCTTTTGAGAGTAACCAGCTCATTGCCTAGGTTTTGCAATTGCTTCATGACTTCTTGAAGCTCATTTGGGGCACTTGGAGATGAAGTGGAAGCTTCATTTGAACTCTGATTTCTAGGAGTGGGAGAAGGAGCCAAATTAGGTGCTTGATTGGTGTTTGGACTCTCTAAACTTGGAAACAATGGCATGGGAGGTCTAGGGGCAAGTTTGCCAGCTTGGATCAAACAATTTTCAGCCCTAATGGCAATGTTATAAGCCATAGGGATAGTTATGCCTCCCATGGACTGAATCAACATAGAAATATCAGAATTTAGAGCTTTGAGATAGTAGAGAAAAGCACCTTTCTTGCTTTGGCTGCCCTTGCCTTGGAATTCTCTCCCAAGTCTTTTGAAATCTGAAGTTGAAATCGGTCAACTGCTCATTGGGAGCTCTCTTGATGGTTGTCAGCTGCTCCAAAAGAGACAAGTTGTCTCCCTTTTCTCCAAATTGCTCATGAAGTGCTATACACAGCTGATTCTAATTTGTGATAGAACCAGCTCCAAGGCTCCTAAACCATTGCAATGCTTTACCCTTGAATGAAGATGCCAGTAACTTGATAGCCACTTGCATCTCATTGATTTCATGAATTGCACAAAGGTTAGCAATATCTTTAACATGATCCCCTGGAGTAGTCTGATTTTCTCCAGTGAAGTATGGAATGTTCTTCAAGGCTGCAATAGGAATTGGATGTTGTGCATTGAGGGAAAGTGGGCTATTTCCTGTGAAGTTGACATAGGGGTTGTTTTGTGCCATTCTAATTGGTCTTAAAACCCTTGTATACTGAATGAAAGGCCTACCAGGTGGAGGAGTTGAGAGAGTTCTGTTTGGTGGAGATGGAGACCTTTGAATCCTTCTTCCTCTTTGCCTTCTTCTTGGAGATAATTGCAGGTATTCAAACAAGCACTTCTTCTTCTCCAACTCTTGACCTTGTGGTGACTCTTCTCATGAGTTTTCAGGCCTGCACTGCTGAAACCAGTTGATTCTTCCCCTTGGAGTCGCCAGATATGCAAATAATAGCTCTTTTCAAGCAAGAAAATTGCAGCAGATGCACATAAACTTTCTTGCATGATAAAAATGAGACCTCTAAGGTCCCACCGGGCGTGCCAAAACTGTTGTTGCAAAATCACAGCACCCCTGGATGCAAATCGAGGTTCTGAATTGATGTTTTAGGCATCCAGTGTGATTGCACAACATGGAAACCTCTCTCCAAGCGTGGGACTTGTGAAAATGAGAGGGGAATCTCCAGATTAGAGGCTGGTTCCTCAAACTCCTCTGATTTAGATCTATATTTTTGCACAACTACAGAGGTTCAGATCCTAATCCTACTCTAAATTGCAAGGAGACAGGGGTAGAAATGCAAAAATTGAAACTAACTAAAGATGGTGATGCACCAAAAGGAGTGGTGAATATTTTTGTCATGCAAATAGACACAAACCAAAGATTGCAACATAAAATCATACACAGGCTGATAAGATATAATTTAGGATTTGAAATGAAGCAAATAATACAAACAAAGGACTGAAACCCATTCACAAAGTTTGCATTATCATTTCCAATGTCAAAACCACTGCATTACAACCTCAGAGAGGTAGAAAACTGTTACAATCTTTGAAGAGGTCTGATTCTTGCAACAATCACTTGTTGGAGGTGAAAGAAGAAGTTTTTCTATGCCAAAAGTGTTCCCCTTGAAGAAATGAGCCAAATCTGGCTTTTACATTGCATGGGTCGAGCCCAGGAGAGAGAAAACGTACAAAACATGGGAGCCCATTCCTCATTGACTGCAAATGCATTAAATCAGCATGGGGGACCTTACAAACCCATACCCTGTTCTTTTTGACCAAATGGGAAGAGAGTGCGACCCATTCTGTATTAAATTTGGTCGCTGAAATGTCACTTCTGGCCATGGACACGTACCAGAAATGTTTTTGAATTTTCTCTCTCCAAACTAAACCAAAATTAGAGATTGACCATGGAATCCTATAGATAATTTCATAAGCTTTCCAATGATATAAAGAACGTGTAAATCCGAGCTCTGGATCAAAAGATATGAAGGTCTGAAGTTTTAGGGCAAAACGGCCCAAAAAACGGATGTCGGGCAAAAAATTTTAAATTTTGACCTTTTTGCATTTTGGAATTTTTTGAAAAATTCCCATGCTCCCGAGTCTTTGGTCGGATGCCACGTGTGAAATTTAGTGTTTGGTTGGTTGGCTTGGGATGGGGGGGTGTGGGGGCATCTTTTACCTTTTAGTTTTTTGGCCAAAACTTTTGCCAAATTCTCTTAAGTCCTCCCCGAGCTCCGCACTCCCCTTCTCCTTAGGACACGTGTCCTGTGTCTATTGGCTCGGGCCGACCCTTCAAACCTTGCCCTTTGAAATTTTTTGGCCAAAAAACACTTAGCCAATTTACATTGCGCTTCCCCTTGTGACACATGTCACAACCTGATTCGTTGGCGGCTCTTTCGGCTCCGCGTCTTCCGCGTACTTTTACCCTAGATGTCCCAAACCTGCCATGCAGGACAAAAATCTCTGAACCACCTGAATCGGGCTTCCTTGTTCCTGTTTGAGGTGAAGACACGTGGCAAGATTTGATTTGCTCTCAGATTTTTCGACCTTTTGCGTCTTCCGCGTACTTTTGGCCCAGATGTCCCGGACGAAAGTCCTCTGTTTCGGCGAACGGCGGTTCAGCGTCCTCGCGTACTCTTGTCCCAAATGTCTCGAACAAAGACTTAGGCAAATTTTTTTTTCTTTCGGCCGATTCGGGCTTTTCGCGTCCCGCAGCGTACTACGGCCGAGATGTCCCAATTCTGCGCAGATCGCTGGCGGCTTTTCGGCGGTTCGCACCCCAACGTCCCAACTGTCCCATCTCTGGACTAGGACTTAGCCAATTTTCATGATTTTCTGGCCCCAAGATCGATGCATGTTATCAAAATTTACACTAAGGGGGTGAATTTTGGATAACAATTCCCATCGTGACTTGGGTCACTGTAAAGTCTGTAGGAGACAAATCTTTCTTCTCTTTGGTGGGATCAGGATATGCAATCTCCATGACCCTCTCTCCTGAGACGCTCTTAGAGAAGCGAGTTATAGCTTTTTGCTTCTTTGGTCCCTTCTTTGGAATGACAAAGAAGTCCACGGTGCTATGGGAACCTTTCTCTTGAGTTGACCCAAATGGTCAGAGATCCAACTTGGAATTAGGGGGAGAGGAGTAGAGGGAATGGAGGAAGAAATGGGAGTGAAAGGGGAAGCAACTAAAGAGGCCGCAGGGAAGAACATTGAGACACTTGGTGGTGGCATCAACAAGTAGTCTAACATGCGTTGCTGCTTGTAGGGCTTGGAGTTACTATAGGGGAAGAAAAGGTCATAGAGGTGGAAGGGATCTGTAATGGGATGGAGGGAACACTAGGTGACAGATCCGCGAGAGAGGAGAAGATGGAAGAGGCGAGAAATAGAAGGTAGGAAGGAAGAGAAGAAGAAACATCCATTTGGGTAGATGCTTCGGCGACGAGGGGAGGAGAAGGAGCAGAAGAAGGAATGGCCGGTACCTCACTAATTGTAGCTGTGACCACATCCTAAGTGGATGTATCTGTTGAGACTTCGGTGGTCTCTCCTTCTTTTCTGGAGAGACCAGGTCGACCACTTGCTTCTCAGAAGCAGAAGGAGGGATTTGAGGAGCTTCTTCTTGGCTTGATTCTCCCTCCTTACCTTTCCCTTTTCCTTTCGGCACTTGGGCTGGCCTTGGAGGTGCTCTACCTAAAGGAGAAGTAGTGAAATCTACCCCAAGGTAGATGAGACCATTCTGTTTGCACCAATGTTCGGTGCGCTGCAACGTGTGCTTGACTCTTTCTTGAATGGTCTTTGGTGCCTTGGCTCTGTCAATTTCTACGAATGGCCAATCATCCCCATCCATGTCAAGGTAAACTTGATCAATTTCTTGATCAAGTTCTTGGAATCCTTTTGGAATGATGGCCACGCCATAGTGTTTGATTTCTTCCAAAGCTAGCCTGGAGTGATCCTTTCACCTGATTTCTATTTCGTGTGTCAGGTTGATGTAGATGTCCTCGATCTCAGGGACATGGATAGGATCAATTTTTGCCTTTGGGAGGAAACTCCGGCAATTGAAGGTAGGCCTTGCTGGGAAGTTGTGCTTCAGATTCAGCAATTCAAGCTCGGCATACATTTCCGGGCTTTGGCCGGTGTGGTGCGAGTGTATCGGCCCTTTGTAAGGGGAATGGAGTTACGCCCTTCTTTCTCTTCATGCATCTCTCACAATATGTGATTAGTTGCCTTGACAACTCTAAGAGGATCAACTTAGGCCCTGCATACCTTGGTAGCTTGGTCGGTTCACCCTCAAAATTCACCGCTCGAGATATGTGAACATGGGAAGGCGAGTGAAAAATGCTCCCCACTTCTTTGTGCGGTGACTACTGCTGGGGCTAATTCAACCATGTCTCATATTCGGCCTCATATGGCGAGATCACCTCATAGAAGAAGGCATCGTTGATTTTTAGAAGCGTGGGATGTTGTTCTCGAGGTGAGCTCTTGGTAGTATTCGTATATTTTGACCTAGGGCCATACCTGTTTTGAGCTAGTTCTATGAAATCTCTCGGTGATCTTTGCGCAGCATATACAATGTAGGAATTCATATAGAACTTCCTAGTTGTCATGACCTGTTGAATTTGCTGAGAGATGGTGTTGCTGATGATCTCTCCCTAGCCAAAACGCTGCTCAGGCACATTCTTGCTCATGGTTTAAAGTACCTTAGCATCCATTTATGGAAATGATGGGCATCAGGAAGCCCAAATATTTTGCTCAGGAAGGTGATTGTATCACTCAGTTCCTCATTGAAGTCACTACGGTGGATGGTCTGTGGCCATTGGCTCACCGGCTTTTTGTTCTTAAGATATAACTCATTCATCATTTACATACATTTATCCTCATTATCATCCCATGCCTTCGTAGTCTTCGAGGGCCGATGGCGACTTTACTACCCTGTGATGAGGATGCCGGGGTTATTTCAAAGTGACGAGCGATTAGGTCTCGACACATCTTGTGTCCTTGTTATAGCATCAAGCCACCAACATGATGAACTCGTTATTAACAGCACTTATTAGCAGCCCAGCTGCAAAGTGCAATCCACTACCCACCAGTTTTTTCATCTAGGGGCCACTAGTGGCTAGTTGGTTCTCGCCAGAAGTCTTCCATATCAATGTGCCCAAGCTCGGAGTCTCTAATATCGAGATCACTCTCGGCGTATGAGTCAGGCATCCTGACTTTTTGATATTTATACTTCATCTCTTACTCTGTCAACTTAGCTTTACCTTTAGACTTGGTTGGCTTTTTGCTTGATGAAGACATGTGTGAGCTCAAGAATGGATGTTATTGTTCTGCAAGGAGAAACAAGGAGGTCCAACATAGAAGATCCATGTCAACCGTCATGTTATTCATAATGAAAGTTTACTGTAAAGAAGAATGAGAAATTATAAATCTTAGAGTGCAAGGCGCAAGTTCATAGCATGTTGTAAAGGCTTAAAAAGGTTGGGCGCACTTTTGGGGATTTCAACATGCAAAAAGGTGCACCTATGTTGACAGTGGAAAAGATAAGCCAAAGGATTATAAAGGGTGCACTTTGGAGAGTGTTGCACGAAAGGTTTTAGCACCAAGGAGAAAGGCGTGGGGCGCGGGTAAGCAACACACAACATGCAATGTTGGTGTTAAGGATCATGCGCTAGCATCTTTGGAGAATATCTTTAAGCGGGCCTTTGTAAAAGATGGTGTTGCATGGTTTTTCAATGCGCCCAAAGAAAAATTTTGGAATGTGTTGCAAATGAGCTCAATGCGCCAAAGGAAAAGTGCTTTGCGCGGATTGGGGGACGCATGACATCAAATGTTGATGTTGGTTGGGATGCGCCCAGCGCCTTTACAAGATTGCTAAGTGTTTACTTGGCACAGATTTGGATATGTTGCATGTGGGGATAGTGCGCCTTGGCGTGACTGTAGGGAGTGTAACATGAAAGGACAGTGCGCCAAAGGAAAAGAAAGATTTTTGCACTTTCTTTACAACTTTCTCATATTTCTCTCTCTTTTTGATTTTGCAAAATAACAAAGAGAGGGTGTTGGCTAGATTTTACTCGCATAGCATCAAACCTAGGCGGTCATGAGATAAATCTCCCTCATTTAACCGGTGAGGCTCCGTGTCAGATTTGTCGATATAAATGTGTTTTTATCTATCGGGGTTTTACTTTAACAACTTAGTTCATGAACCATAACTAAGAAGTTCATGCAGCAAGTAAGCAATTTAAGAAAGGAAAATTACGGAAGAAGGAAGTAAAGGAATTCTGAGAGAAGAAATGAGGAAGATGTGCATCGATTAGTAGATTGCGGGAGCTAATTGCATGCACATAGAGAAGAAACTCAAATAGATTTGAACACACGAATTATAAAGCAAAGGCAGCTCTAGATCTAGATCTAAAATAACACAAAGTCTATTAAGAGATCTAAGATTTAGAGCTGCCTTTGCTTTATAATCTCGTGTGTTCAAATCTATTTGAGTTTCTTCTATGTGCATGCAATTAGCTCTGCAATCTACTAATTGGGATGCACATCTTCCTCATTTCTTCTCTGTAATTCCTTTACTCCTTCTTCGTAATTTTCCTTTCTTAAACAAATGCTTACTTCTTGCGAGGCCCTTCTTAGTTATGGTTCATGAACTAAGTTGTTAAAGTAAAACCCCGATAGATAAAAACACATTTATATTGACAAATCGACACAAGCCTCACCGGTTAAATGAGGGAGATTTATCTCATGGCGCCAGGTTTGATGCTATGCGAAAATCTAGCCAACAGTTTTTGGCGACTCCGCTGGGGAACAACTAGCTTTGCAGATCAAAGCTTTTCTATTGAAGATCAGAGTGTTTTCCATACAAATCTCAACCTGGCTGAACGTCCGTTCACCAGATCCGTAAAGGCGCAAGGAAGGACGGATCATTTCTTCCGACTGCAGGAGCAATTCAATTTCAATCATCCTCCTCAAGTTAGAAGCCGCAGATCTAGTCTTTCACCAGGTAGGAGAGTACACACCCATCCAGATCCGGATCGTATTCAGCATAATCCGGCGGCTGGAATTATCCAACAAGTCTATCAAGTCTACACAAGGAGGAGACGTGCTCAAGCTAACATGGCGCACCAAATTGTACCTGTTCCATGGGGGGCGGCTTTTGGACCTCTCAACTTGGCTCCACCTATGCACGAGCTGCCAAAGGGATCAGAAAGAATTTTCCAAAATTCTTTGGAGATGGAAAGCAAAACCCGGATGATCATTTGGCGGCCTTCTTCATATCTTGTGGTGTGCTTGCGATAGTAGAGCATGAAGATGTCTCAGTCAGGCTATTCATTGAGACTCTACATGACTTGGTTGGAGAATGGTTCTATCGGGCGGCTCCACAGCAACATAACCGATTGAGGCGTATGCGTGAACAATTTATCAAAAGATTCAAGCTGCAGAGGACACGAGCACGATGATCACAGTAACCGCGCAATTGAAGAAAGAGCCAACGAGAACATGCGGGACTTTATTGCAAAGTTCCAAAGGATTTTGTATAAAATCCCCCCTTCACTGCATTGAGCGATGAAAATCAAAAGGCGTTTTTATAAACGCTCTATTGCCTGAAGTTGGATATCAGCTAAGAAGGGCAAGACCTGCAAATTTGTTGGATGCACAAAATGTTGCCGTGGAGGTTGAGGACGACTTGATCATGGCTGGAAAACTCAAACAACTATCTCATAAAGGTGATGGTGCTTCTTAGTACTTCACGATCCTTTGTTGCGAGAGATTGGCTAATGACATCTGCAGATCAAGCGAGATCTCTCAAAGCGGGAATGCACCCCCTCAAGAATAGCTCCTATCCGGACCTTCAATGGTCAAAATCAAAATCAAAATCGAAAGCAGACTTGCTTTGCGCACCACAGCGTTTGTGATAGAAGCTGCTCGAAGGAATAACTTGGAAACTAATGAAGAGGATCTCGACATTGATGAATCATTTGATGATGAAGACTTTATAGATCCATTTGGCGACTCAATATTGGTTACGGACTACGAATCGATGAGGGCTATTATGAATCTTTTAAAGATTCGTCAGTGGTCACACTTTTGCGGTGTTTACAAGGTCTCGAGACACGCCAAAATGCCGAAGCATCCACAAGGTTTGGAGAGAGAAGATCCTGGCCCGGATGTTACTATCTTGAAAAGAGGTAGCATTCTTCCTTCTTCATTAGCACCCAAGGAGAAATATTCTTTCAATCCGCAGCAAAGAACCAACGCACATCCTGCTGAAGCAAGTCAAGCTTTTGACATAATTGATCACATCAAGAGAAATAAGGTCCAAATGTCAGAAGCTGAGTATTTGAGGGCATTTCCTGATCAGTTGAATAGATTGGTCAAATATGTGCAAAGCAATGGTCCTAGCCCAACGAACAATAATCCACGGGGTATCTTGTCAAGTCCAAAGATTACTCCACCTTCAAATAATGCTGCTGCAAGTTCTTCTTCTTCCACCCCTTCTCCTGCTACATCGGAAAGGATTGAGCCATTCTATGTGTCTTTGCTCATCAACGGACATAAGCTAAGCAATTGCATCCTGGATTCTGGAGCTTCGACAACGTCATGCCTGCCAAAGTTGCTGATGCCTTGGGTCTTACATTGACAAAAACCATTGGAAGATGTTATTCCATGGAAAGGCAAGTCCCTCTTGTGGGGCAAATCAAAGATGCGTGGCGTGCACTTCCTTCCCGAGACATAAAAGGCGAAAATGACTATCCTTGTAGCAGACATTCCAGTCTCCTATGGCATGCTATTGAGTAGAAATTTTTGCAAGGAGCTGGGTGGAGAAGTGAAGATGGATTGGTCTTGTGCGCACATACCAATCAGAGGAATAAATCAGAAGCTGGAACCTGAGAAGAAATCTAAGTACAGTGTATCAAATCGAAGATCCTAGATCTCGAGATCTTGTTTCAAGAATCGGATCACGAGTCTATTACCTAGAAATGGATAAAGAAGAAATTCAACCGGTGATTCGAGAATCACATCAAATTAATAACAAGATTTGGACTCGGAATTTGATGGTAGGCTGCTTTGTTCATTTGGATCCGGTGCAGGCGTTGTTCTTATCTCTCCTGAAGGGAAGGTGCATGCACACTCCTTCAAATTGATGTTCGAAAATACTAACAATACGGCCGAGTATGAAGCATTGTTGTTAGGCATGGAGCAGGCAAAACAATGGGAATCAAATTATTACCTTGAGAGAGACAGCTGAGCTGATTGTAAAGCAGATAAGAGGCCTCTACCAAGTCAAAAAAGACAAACTGCGGCACTATAGAGATCGGGTCTACTCTGCTATCTTGGATTTTTCAGCTTTCTCGGTATCTTACATTCCGAGAGAACAAAATTCAAGAGCTGATTCGCTTGCAGTTACTGCAGCCTTGTTGAATCCGGATCAGCCCCCTGCATTCTTTAGACAGGGAGATTACAAGGTGGAAATGGTTTTTCGCCCAAAGGTTCCTGACAACGTCCAGCAATGGCAGGTTTTCAACGATGATACACAGATTGCTGCATTTCTCCAACAGAAAGATAACTTTGAAGAAATCTACTATGAGGGAAGCAATTCACCTCTAGAGCGAGACCCATCGAGAGAAATGGATGCGACGTCTCGGGAGGTCGGAGATTATCAACTAAAGGAAATAAAATTCCCAAAGGCTTGGTATCTCTTGAGGAAATGTTTGATAAGCATGATCAGATGCTTAAGAAAAATGAAGAAAATGAGGAAGGCTCTTCCTCCGACACACAATTACTAAATTTGGGGGCGTGAATGATCCCAAATTAGTAAATCTGGGAAAGTGTTGTTCGGAAGCTGAAAAGGAAGCTTTTACTAAGCTTCTTAAGAAATACATGGATATTTTTGCCTGGTCCTATCAGGATCTAAAAACATATCAGCCTGCGGAAGTTCAACATTACATCCCACTTAAATCGAAAGCGAAGCCTTTGTGGCGAAGGCTGCGGCGGCCTGCACAATCCAACCATTTCAGGAACCATCTTTGCAGAAATCCAAAAGTTGTTAGATGCGAAGATTATCTATCCCATACACCATTCGGAGTGGTTGGCCAACATAGTCCCTGTAAGAAAGAAAAGTGGTGAGATTAGGTTGTGCGTGGATTTCCGCAACCTTAATCAAGCTTCATTGAAGGATAACTACCCTATCCCCATCATGGATCACACTCTGCAGGTGGTCACTGGATCTGAGATGCTTTCCATGCTTGACGGCTTCTCAGGATACAATCAAGTCAAGGTGGCTGAGGAAGATCAATACAAAACGGCGTTCATCACACCTTGGGGAACCTTCGCATACCAGAAGATGCCGTTCGGCCTGATCAATGCTGGTGCTACATTTCAAAGAGCTATGGATCTAGCCTTTGCTCATCTCAAAGATATAAGCATAGTTGTGTACCTGGATGATTTGACAGTCTTTTCTAAAGATAGAAGCACACACATTTCAAACTTGGAAGAGGTTTTCATACAATGCCGCAAGCATGGTATTTCTTTGAATCCTAAGAAATCTATCTTTGCTGTAACTGAAGGAAAGCTGCTTGGGCACATTGTTTCCAAAGAAGGAACAAAGATAGATCCAGAGCGTGTCAAATCTATTCAGACATTGCCTTTGCCCACATCCAAAAAGGGAGTTCACTCTTTCTTTGGAAAAGTGAATTTTCTCAGGAGATTCATTCCTGACTTTGCTGAGCTAACCCGTCATATTTCAAATATGATGAAGAAGACACAAGATTTTAAATGGAGCAGCGAAGGGAAGGAAGCTTTCGAGAAAATCAAAGAGGCCCTGTCGAAAGCCCCAGTCTTGGTCTCACCTGACTTCAATAAAGAATTTATTCTTTATTGTTATTCTTCTGAACATACTATGTCAGCAATATTGATGCAGAAAAATCAAGAGGACGCAGAAACTCCTATTGCTTTCATGAGCACGCCACTCAAAGCCTATGAGTTGAAATACACTCCAATGGAAAAGCACGCATATGCGGTGGTGAAGGCGTGCAAAGCATTCAGGTACTATATTCTTTCCTCACATACTGTGGTTTTGGTTCCAGATACTGCAGTTAAATCTATCCTTACTCAGCAAGAGTTAGGATTGTTGAGAGGCACATGGGTGACGAAAGTTCAAGAATATGATTTGGATATTAAACCAACAAAGCTGGTTCGAGGAAGAGGTCTGTGTGAACTAATAGCGAGAGATGAAATCATCGATGCACAGAGCGGATCGAGGATGGGATAGATGAAGATTTACCTGCAGTACTTTTTATAGATCTGGTAGAGGAATGGTACAGTAACATTGCTTACTTTCTAACGTATGGAGAATGCCGGATCAACTTTCAGAAAGAGAAAGCGAACTATTAAGCTTAAATCCAAAGATTTTGTGCTTTGGGATAATGGTTTTGCAAAGGGGAATTGATGGTGTATTTCTCAGATGCGTGGATAAAGCTCAACAAGATCAACTACTACAGCAGTTTCATGACATGGCTTGTGGTGGTCATTTCTCAGCTCGAGTCACTGCACACAAGATCCTTAGAGCAAGAGTATTCTTTGGCCCACCCTTTTTCAAATCTTTGAGAATGGGTAGCTAAGTGTCAAGCATGCCAACATTTTGTTGGGCGTGTGAAATTGACTGCATTACCCCTAAAACCCATTGTGATTGAAGAACCTTTCCAACAGTGGGGTATGGATTTTATTGGAATGATTAACCCGGCTTCCAGCGCCGGTCATCATTACATTCTAACAGCTACTGATTATTTCAGTAAGTGGGTAGAAGCTATTCCTGTGAAGAATGCCACTTCCGCCGAAGTGTGCAATTTTATAAAAGAAAATATTATTGTCAGGTTTGGCGTACCCAGCAAAATTGTAGCAGATAATGCTCCGAATCTTTCCTCTGAGGAGTTGGTGGAATTCTGCTACACGTATGGGATTCACCTTGTTCATTCCTCAAACTACTATCCACAAGGGAATGGTCAAGCTGAATCTAGTAATAAGAACTTGGTAACTATCGTGCGCAAGCTTGTAACAGAAAATCAAAGGACTTGGCATAAAAAGTTGTTTGATGCATTATGGGCCGATAGGATCACACCAAAGAGGGCGATAGGCATGTCTCCATTTCAGCTGTTATATGGTAGAGACACAGAGCTGCCTCTCACCTTGGAATTGCCTGCCCTACGACTTTCTAAAGCCCTGGAAGATTCCACGTTCACGGATGCTATTGATAAAAGAATCATGTACACAGGCCGAATTGAGGAAGGGAAGTACAAACTCAAGTTGCGAGATAGGTTGTGAGCATCGAGAGGAAGGTGAAAGTCATCTTCGATAAAAGAGCCGGGAAAGAAAGTTTGAAGTTAACAAGCTAGGTCCTCTTATGGGACAAAAGAAGAGAAAGCAAAAGGCATGCATGGAAAGTTCGATTCACTTTATGGAAAGGGCCTTTTGTGATCAAAAAGATCGCGGAGCGAGATAGCTTCATTCTTGCTCATCGGGACGGAGTTGAATTGCCGTTGCCTTTGATGGGCAAAACTTGAAGGTATTATTCGAACATGAGAGCGGGTAAAACACTGTATGTACATAAATAAAACCTTTGTTTGTTTTCCTTGTTTTGTCTTGTTTTGGTGTTGTGTTGTGTTTGTCTGCCTGACCCCGTGCCCAAAAGACAAGATACGAAACCAGAGATGCTGGGATCTCATTTTCCCTTTTCCATTGCATCGGGAGAAAAAGATGTCCACTGACAGGCAGCTAATTTGGTGTCACTCAGTTTCACCCCGAAATCTGTGACTACCCAATTTGAAAAAATTTCGTACTTTTAAAATAGTGGGTCATTTGTTGTTTTTATTGCCTGAAAGTTCCTGTATTGCGTCAAGATAATCCTGAAGAGCCATATTAGCCCTTTTCGCCAAATACCCGGATGCCCAAAATTGTTTTATTATGTCGTCGGGATTTATCTGCGGGAAATTTGTATTTAATTATTTTGAGCCCCGTATGAGGCTATTTGCGCTCTGTTTTAACTCTATTATGAGCGAATATGTTATTATTCCTATATACCAGAAGGATTTTAACTTATTTTAAGTTTTGGGCTTTATTTGTAACTTTTGGCAATTTTTCGTGTTTTTGTGGTGTCCCGTTCTGTTTTCTGTGAAATTTCTCTAGAAGAAGCAACTCCTTGGCGGGTAAGCCCGATTTTGGCTGAGGCGGTGGAAAACATACACGCACATTTTGCCGGAGAAGTCATCATCGGAGGTGCGGATCACTTTGGGAAAAAGCGAAGTCGTGCTTGGGAAAGCCCCTGCGGGATAGGCGCATTTTGGAAAACAAAGGATTTGGCTGCGATGGGAAAAATATAAGCCGCGAGTAGGATGGGAATTGTATACTACTACTTGGAGTACTTTTTCCCGTGTTATAAAAGTCACTTAAGCTGCAGTGGGAAAAATAGAGGCTGTAGGCAGGTGGGAATTTATTGCCTACCTTGCAGGGTGAAAATTCCCATGATATAATAAAAGGGAAGTGACTTAAGTGAAATCATGGGATTTTAGTGCCTACCTTGCAGGGTAAAGAATCCCATTGCAAAAGTCAAATCACTTAAGTGGATCATGGGATTGTGGTGCCTACCTTGCAGGGTAAAGAATCCCATTATGGTGAAAATTCTTAAAAATAGAATTACATGTGCAAAAAAGTGCGCCCCCTTTGGTGAAGGATTAAAGTGATTAAATTGATTATTTTTAATAATCTTTCTCCTTGGAAAAAGTGCGCCCAAGCTTGAGGAGGTCAAAAAGTCAAAGGAAGAATAAAAGAAAGGGATTAAATTAATTAAATTTAATTTATTTAGTGGCTGCCCCTCTCCTTGGAAAAAGTGCGCCCCATTTGGGCATTATTTAATGATTTTTAAGGCATTAAATCATTGAATTAATTTCTATTTTCGGTGGCTATGGTCAAAGCACCTTTGTGAGGCTAAAGTTAAGTCTTTGTGTGAAGGATTAAATTGGATTAATTTAATTTATTGGATGGCTGTCCTTAAACATGCTATTTTTAAAAGAGAAAGCATAATTTTTAATTAATTAATTGCCTTTTTAATTGTTAGGGCAATTATTAATTATAGAATTATGAAGGTTATATAAGCATGGGCAGCCATATGGATTTATTATTCAACACAGGTAAAGAATTGCCTTGAGGAGAAAAAGTGCGCCCCATTAGAGGAAGGATTTTGCTTGAGACAAAGTGCTAACAAAGGCTAAAAGCTTCAGATTTGGCGCATGCTTTGGAAAAGGTTCATCTTCGTCTGCACAATTGTTTTCCACGAGTGTTAAAGGAGCTCGGTGTTGATTAAAAGGATTCATGATCTCTTTATGTGCAAATTAAACACCATTTTTGGGGCAGCGAGGCTTGAAAAGTGCAGATTTTTATAATTTAAATTCACTATTCATGCTCGGTGGCCATTTTTATCTGAATAAATTGCGGGAACTCATTACAGGTGCTTTATAAAAGAAAAGGAGTATTTATCGATGTCGATACATTGCAAATATCCTCGAATCGAAGAATTGTCGGATCTGCAGTATTGAAGAAAGCAGGCCAAATTAGAAGAAAAAGAATTATTCAGACAAAGATTGATAAAGCTATGGCGAAAGGAGATGAAAAAGAGAGCACGATGGATTCATGCATTGCCTCTAAACTTTCAGACATAGGAGACACGGATCTAGGCCCAGAACCTCTTTCTGATTTGATTGACAGATCCAGAGCTGGAAAGACTTCACTCATGCGTGCGGTCAAAAGTAGTGGAATTATTCGAGCTGCAGCTTTCCCGTGTACAGCCCAATTGCCAGAGTTTGTGATGGAGTGTGCTAGATCTTACCATCCTTCATCCAGATCAGTACGTGATGTTGCGGGAAAGACAATAATTCGTTTGGATGCAGAATTCTTCGATTATTGTTTGAAGATTCCAGTACGAAAGGTGGTGACTTCTATTAGCATTCAGGATGCTGACAGTAGGTGGGAAAAGCATAGAGCTGATTGTGTGAGCATCATGAATAGCCGGTTCATGAAGAAGCCTAGATCCCCTTCCAGGTTCCCGAGAACTCTTCCACGATCCAATTTGGTGCAGGAGGCGGATGATATTGTCAAATTGCTATGCAGGTTGAATGGTGAAGCGAATGCCTACACTTTCCGGACATGGATGTATGCTTTCATCGGGACCATTGAAATCAACGAGGTTGATTCTATAATCGATTAGTCGAGAAATTATTAGCAGTGACATCGGTGAGCAATGCTGCGGGCGTAAAGCGTACCTTGACTTGAAGATGACTTCATACTTGGTATATCTGCTATGACTTCACGGGTGTCTTTTCAATTTGGATAGATGTGGTATTCTTTCGAGGATCCCATTTTGAGTGCTACCCACGACTTCACTGCACTGCGTGCGAGAAGGACTTCAAAGTGATCAAGCGATGGTTTCTTCTACGATTTCATCTGCGGGTTAGACAAAGACTTGAAGACTCACGAGTAAGCGAGGAAGCATGGGAAGCGAGTGTCAAGATTGGCGATATATTCATCCGGTTTGCGAGATTTCACATACCTCGGGGTTACGAGCTTTTCGGGTGAACCAGCAAAGATGCCAGGTACCCAGTAGCAGATTGATTGCCATGGAGCTAAGCGGCAACTTGTGGAGTTACACGACCTTGATCAAGCGGCACAAGTCTACGGGCTACTTCCCACTCAGCTTTGTGGGATATTACGGTTGCATCGGCATTCACGAGCTCGAAGAATGGAAGCCAAATGTTGTCAGTAGTATGAGCGAGTTCTTCCTGCGGCTTAATTTTGATCCATTTGGAATAGCCGGGAAGACAATCTCGGGAGTACGCACATGTACCTTCGTTAGAAGATTTCTGGATGAAGTGCAGAAGTGAGTACGAGGTTCGGAAAGAAAGATTTCAGCAGGCTATCGGCAAAGCAAGTATTTGACTTTGGACTAGCGCGGATACCTGCGGATCTTAAAGATGATGGGAACGTGGTACTTGACACTTACCATCAAATGGGAGGAGATAAAGCTCTCTCTACGAGGATAGCGATGCGTTTGCGGCACAATAGAAGAAAGATCCGGGTGTGTGTTGGTGAGTACTTGAGCTGGTTGCTAACGAAGGGATCTTGCCTTGATGAAGTATTAATGAATCAAATCACGGGCAACCGGCGCGGGAGATTCCCTCAGCGAAAGCATGAAGGAGAGAAGCGAGAAGGTCGAGAAGTTGAAAGTCACGCGAGAAGATCTCAAGAGAAAGAGGAGACCACTTCTACGACCATAGCTTTGACTCGACTTCTCCGTACCTAGTGGATCACCAACTATTGCACTGGCGGCGGCGAGGATGTTTCCATGCCTTCATTGAAACCAGCAGCGCGTTCATCTTCTCTCCACACCACCTTCGTTGCACCGTTCGGAGGAGATGTTGAAGCTGCGAGATGCGGAGTTCGAAAAGAGCTTTGTCCTTGGATGTTTGAGAGGATGGCAGCCATGCAATCTTGTGGCACTTTACGATGGAGAGGATGCGGAAGCGGGAAATAGTAGCGCACTCAAGCTGACTTCTCATTCTCAGAAGTAATTTCTCGGAATGGTTAGCTTTGCGGTTGGTTCGGAAGCAAGAATAGAGATGAACTTAGAGGAACATGACTTGCGGCTACTTGAGGATACGGCGGAAGAGACGAGAAGGCCTAAAGTTGCTAAAGCAACTTCTAGGTTGATCATCGAGGATTCGGGAGAGAAGTTTCTTTGAGATATTAATCCGGCGGAAGGAAAGGTAGAAGAGGAACTCACGGCGGAAGATGTGGCGGTGACCAAAAAAATACCACTCGGTCAAGCTACCCTTTGAAGGATTGAAGCGGGACACGCGAGACATTCTTTGGATGCTTTGTTCCTTAGGCAGCGGTGAAAAGCGGAGAAAGAAGAGCTGCGAAGCAAATAACTCAATTATGTGAGATCATAGCCAAGGTTGCTAAACCTTCCGTTCAGCCCATTTCAGTAGCGGTGAGTGATCATCTTATGCGGGAAATGGAAGATCAAGCAATCAAGTAAAGGCTATTGACGAATGGAAGGATCAGATTATTCGTCAAGCACGTGCTGACTTGGGGAAGTGCCCCCTAAAGGTTATGAGCGATGCAGAAAATCAACTAAAGCAAGCTGATAGAAAGCATAAAAGGAATAAATACGATTGCGAGAAGTAACTGAGTGTTTTGGCGAGATCAACAAGGCTATAGGGAGATGTATTGGTTGCAGAGCAAATTGTGCCGGATGGATCAGTCGAGAAGGGGAAGCAGCTAGAGTTTGCAGTATCTTTCCGTTTGGAGATCTGCAGAGTTTTGCTGAAGAGGATGCAGGCACTTGAGAGCAGAACATCAGATTTGCCGGATAGTGTTATTTCTTTCACTGAGGAAAGAGTGGATGGAGGTATTACTTCATACGTGCGGATTGTTTCTAACGAGGTGCATGATTCTCTGGAGGGTTCTCTTCTGATGGTGCAAAAGAGGATTGATAAAGCCACCAAGCCTTTCACGATGAACTCTATCGGTGAGGTGGTGACACTTTGAGAGCGAGACATTGCGAGATTTGGGCCAAGTTTGGAAGAAGTGGAAGCATGCGCAAAGTGTTGAATGAAGGATTGCTGCGGTCGGGACGAGAAAAGAAGCGATAGCTAAAGCAGATGGAAAGATCTTTGAACTATATGTTCGACAAGTATATCGAGATATCGAACAAGAAGAAGATGTAGATGTTACGGTGGTATGACTTCTTCTATTTCTTTCTTCTTCTATTTTCTATGTTCCGGATGGAAATTGTAAACTTCTAAGTTATTGGTTTTGCAACCATTACTCGAAGTCATGTGGAACCTTTCTATTAGTTAAGTGATACATGTGTCACTTAAGAAGAAGTTAGTTGAGGATGATTGCCAAATGTCATCTTTACTTGTTGTTCATACTTTAGTTCGAGTTTGAGTCTTCTATTTGTACTTTCCCTCCTACATTCTATAAGTAGGAGAAGAACCTACTGGGTTAATCATCGATCGAGAATTTGTAAGAAGCAATCTTGTGTTCTAGACTTTGTCTTTGAACCCACGAGAGCCACTTGTTGCGAGAGGAATACAAAGAAGCGAGGTTTAGGAGAACTTTGTGTCACGGTGTATTTTGTTTCTTGCTTCTAAATCTTAGATCTCTTAATAGACTTTGTGTTATTTTAGATCTGGATCTAGAACTACCTTTGCTTTATAATTCTGTGTGTTCAAATCTATTTGAGTTTCTTCTATGTGCATGCAATTAGCTCTGCAATCTACTAATTGGGATGCACATCTTCCTCATTTCTTCTCTGTAATTCCTTTACTTCCTTCTTCTATAATTTTCCTTTCTTAAGCAATTGCTTACTTACTTCTTTGAGAACTTCTTAGTTATGGTTCATGAACTAAGTTGTTAAAGTAAAACCCCTGATAGATAAAAACACATTTATATTGACAAATCTGACACGGGAGCCTCACCGGTTAAATGAGGGAGATTTATCTCATGACTGCCTAGGTTTGATGCTATGCAGAAAATCTAGCCAACAGAAGGGTTTGTGGAATTTGCAAAGCGGATATAAAGGATGGTTCCTTCGAGGCGAGCCTTCCCATTTGTAGATGCGGAAGGAGGGATAAGGTAGTTTCCAGATGGTTATGGAGTGGTAGTTTGTTCATTTTTTAGATTTAACCTTTTATAACAATCCTAAAACCAAACACAACCAAAAAAAAAAACCACAAATAACAAGGAGGAATAAAAACCACTTACCCAGTTTAATAAAGTACGAAAGGACGACATTGGGGTCCACAAACTAAAATGGTTTAAAAATGGCGGCGTGACATGGATAGGCGTGAGGTGTGAAAGAAAGACTTTTCACAATTTTCAAATCGTGAAAATGACAGGTGTTAACCGCATATTTATAGGAAAATATCACATTTATTACCTCACCAAATTTCTTTGGTGAATATTTGAGATGTCAACATGGGTTTGGATGCGCCTTGGCACAAGTTGGTTAGCATTGACATAAAAGTTTTAGTGCCTTAAGCGCACATTTGGAGATGTCAACATAAGGATTTCAGCGCCAAAGGGAAAAAAAGGGGTGCACATTTTGATGTGTCGACATGTCAATTATCGTGCCTTAAGTGCATTTCTTTGGCACAGGTTTGAGAATGTTGACATGTAACTTTTAGTGCCTTAGGGGCACAACCTTATAGACATTGACATGTTATTTGTTGCGCCAAAGGTTTTTCAAAGGGGCGCATATTTTTTGATGTTGACATGTCAATTCTTGCGCCTAGTTCAAAAGGATAAGAATGGCTAAGTTCTTAAAACTTGATTTCGGAAGGGAATTTTTAGGCCATTTTGAACGTTAATAGACCTTATCAGGGGACCAAATGGAATTTTGGTATGGTTATCTACAAAATTTCCCTTGTCAATTTTACAGGATAACAACTAGCTCTTTCTAGGGACTATCCTTAAGTGAAACTTAAGGGTAGAGAATCTCAGTCTTCATGTGCCTATCCATTGGGTTACAGAGAGTCAAAAACAAGGGTGACCAAAAAGGGAAGAAAGGGAACACACAACAAATAGGAAACAAACACACGACAAAAGCAAACACACAACGAAAGCAAATTATACAAAGAAGAGAGCAAGCTCTACTTCCTGAAGATCTTTAGGTGTTGCCCGCTGTAGGGAAGCGGGAGCTCGGTTCCATCTAGATATGAGAGATAGAAACTATTCTCTCCATTGAGCTGCTTGATCTTGTATGGCCCTCTAAAGAGAGTCAAACTTTCCATGCATACCTTTGGTTCTCTTCGTTTGTCCCATAGAAGGACAAGATCCCCTACCTGGAAATCTCTCTACCTAGCTTTCTTGTCAAACAGCCTCTTGACTTGATTCTGATGTTCGGTGATCTTATCGACCACTTTTACTCACTTTTATTCAAGTTTTGTTAGGTACATAATTCTCTTTTCCAGAGAACTTTGAAAAGTTTCATCTTCGATTGCTCGAGCCAAGTGTAGAGCAGGGAGTTCTACGGAGATAGGGATTTTGGCATCGGTCCCATACAACACTTGGAAAGGTGACATGCCGAGAGATCTCTTTGGAGTGATACGATCTACCCACAAGGCATCATATAATGACTTGTGCATGGGATCGTTGGTTTTCATCAACTAGCTTAACATGTGATAGTTACTAGGTTCTTGTTCTTGCTATATTTTGCTTGACCATTTCCCTGAGGAGAGTAATCAAAGGCATGAGCCAAAGTTATTTCGTATCCATAGCAAAAATTGATTACTCGTGAAGAGAAGTTGGAAGTGTTATCAATGAACGATTTTGTGTGGAATGCCAAATCTCACAATAATATTTTCCTTGATGAAGTTGCAAACAACTTCAGAAGTGGCATGTTTGATAGGTATAGCCTCCACCCATTTCGTGAAGTAATCCATTGTTGTTAGGACGTAACTATGTCCAGCACTCGATTGAGGATTGAGTGCTCTAATGAAATCAATTCCCCATTTCCTAAATGGTTCATCAATAATGACGGGCCTGAGGGGAAATGCAGCCAGCTTTGGTTTTCCAACGAACTGTTGACAAAGTTCACATTTTCGCTACCCAGGTAGCTGCATCCTGAAATAGCATCGACCAATAGTACCTGGCCTGAATGATCTTATGTGTTGTCACTGATGAGGAGAAGTGACCACCGCAGAATGAATCATAAAAATTTTTTAACAATCTTATACATTGCAGCTTATCAACACATCGCAGAATAATGTCATCAATTCCGCGTTTGACAACCCATTGTCCCATATAACATATCGTGTGGATCTTAGCTTTACTACTCTCTTTTCCTTTGCGGTTAGATGAGTTGGGCACTCTTCATAGGTGAGAAAGAAAGTCATGTCAAAATACCATTCCTCGTTGGTCACGACAAATAGAACCATGGGTAAATAATCCACTTTCTTGAGTTCACTTTTTTCTTCATTAACATGAGCCACTTGCTCCTCAGGTACCTCTAAGTCTTTATTCTCAGCCATTAGCTAACACATGCCCTTACCCCTTACCAACTTGGTTGGTCTGATGTCTAGATCATATTCTTGGACCTTTGTGATCCAATTCCCTCGTAAGCTTCCTAACTCCTGTTGAGTCAGGATAGACTTAACAGTCGTGTCTAGAACCAACACTACTGTATGAGAATTCAATATGTAGTAGCGGAAACTTTTGACTACTTTTACCACGGTGAAGGCATGTTTTTCTAGTTGTGACATCTTCAGTTCATGAGGCTTTAGAGGAGAACTCATGAAAGCAATCGGGATTCAACATCCTCAGAGTTCTTCTGCATTAAGATAGCCGATACAGTATGCGTGGACACATAACTGTACATGATGAAATCCTTGGAGAAGTCAGGACATACTAGGACAGGTGCATGAGCGACGGAGGCTTTTATATCCTCGAATGACGTCTTTCCTTCTTCACTCCATCGGAATGTTTGTGACCCTTTCATCATATTGGATATATGACGAGTCTTTTCAACAAAATCGGGAACAAAGCGTCTGAGAAAATTTACCTTTCCGAAGAAAGAGTGAACGCTGGTTTTGCTTGTGGGCAAGGTAAGGCTCTGAATAGCCTTGACTCTTTCGATGTCTATCTTTGTCCCTTCTTTGCTGATGACGTGTCCTAGCAATTTTCCTTCGGTGACCCCGAAAACTAACTTCTTAGGGTTTAGAGAAATTCCATGTTCTCGGCATCTAATCAAGACTTGCTCCAAATGATCACAGTGATCACTTTGTTTTTTAGAGAACACGGTTAAGTCATCTAGGTAAACTATGATGACCTTTCCCATCATACCTTTGAATGTGAATTCCATCGCTCATTGGAAGGTGGCACCAACATTGGTTAAACCGAACGGCATCCTGATGTAGGTGAAGGTGCCCTAAGGAGAGGTGAATGTTGTTTTGAATTGGTCTTCAGGCGTGACCTCAATTTGATTGTAACCTGAAAAACCATCAAGCGAGAACAACATTTCTAAGCAAGTTCTGCCTGAGAACTTGATCCATTATGAGCAGTGGATAATTGTCCTTTAAGGATGCGTGGTTCAGGTTGCGAAAGTCTACGCATATGTGTATTTCGCCATTTTTCTTCCGCATAGGCATAATATTTGCAACCCAGGTACTATGATGAATTGGAAAAATAATTCTTACATCTAGCATCTTCTGAATTTCAGCCTGGATGGTACTTGAGATTTTGGGGTTGTAGTGCCTTTGCTTTTGACGGAAAGGTTTGACGTCATCCTTTAGCGGGATGTCATGCTAAATGTCCTTAGGCTTAAATGACTTCAGATCAGCATAAGACCATGCCAATACATCCATATATTTTTTTAGCAATTTGACAAATTTCCACTTTTCCTCAGGTGCACAACACTTCCCAATGTTCATAGACCGAGGATGTTTTGTAGTACCCAAATTGACAGATTCAGTTTCTGGAGAAGAGCCAGGTTATCCTGTCACTTTTTCTTGACAAAACGGTCATGCTTATCAAATAATCATTCCAGGGAAACTAAACCTTTCGAGAATCTTATTTCCCTTGAGCTGACATATGCCCTGACCTTCTACTGATTCATGTGCTTGGTCCGTGAGAGAATCATGACACGTAAAAGTCGATCTATTGAAATGGAGCTCTTTGAAATTATCAGCTTTCTCCAGAAAAGTGATAAGTTGATTATCATCATTGAATACTTGCCAGTGTTGTGAATTATCTGGCACACTCGAGCGTAAAACTACGCAATGGTATATGTATACATTTTTAACCCCGGGTGAGGAGCATGAGAGAGGCCAAGACACCCAAAGAATCAGCCATGTCGTTTTGAGCTCGCAAACCGCTTTGATTGAGAAAGCGTCAAACTCCTCGATGTTATCCCACACTACGTTGCGGTAGTGTCTGAGCATGTCGTTCTTTACTTGGTATACCCCTTTCACCTGAATGACAATTAGCTCAGCATCACCCTGTACATTTAGATTCTTGATTCCCCTTTCCTTTGCAGCTTGTATGCCAAGTAGCAAAGATTTGTACTCAACAGTGTTGTTTGTATTGAAAAACTACAATTTGAAAGAAAGAGGGAAAATCTCCTCTTAAGAGATATTAGAACGGCCCCAAGATACCGCACCCACTTGTTGCACAACCGCCATGCTGCAGTGTCCACATCTTGTTCGAGTCCTCCTCCTAGGCGAGAACTTCCATCTTATCGAGTCGGTGGACAAGAAGTAGTTCCCCATCCCTGATGATTCAAAGAGAATCTGGGCCTTGGGGTCGTCAGAGTTGGTGACCAGATATTTCTTTTGTGATTCAGGCTCCAATGTCTGCATCACCCCTTTGACAAGGATTCTAGCTTTGGACCAGTCCATATGGATTTCTCCACCAACTTCTCTGCAAAAATCCTCCCTAGTAATATTTTGTATGCTGCTGGAATATCAGCTATGAGAATAGTCATTTTTACTCTTTTCTCAGGAATGTTGCGAATGCGAACTGTGCATCCTTGATCTAACCTATTAATGGTACCTGTTTGGTTTCCATGGAGTAACATCTACCGAAAGGTTTAGTGAGTGTGAGGCCCAAAGCATGGGTGACCTTTGTTGGCATGACATTGTCAGAAGCTCTAGAATCAATGATTAAATTGCTTAACTTGTGACCATTAATTAGGAGAGATAGGTAAAAAGGTTCAATTTTACCTGATGCGGATGTTGAGGCAATGTTTATGTGGGATGCAGGAGGAGTGGAAAGAATTCCTTTTGGAGAAACGGGGTGAGAGATGGCAGCTTGACTTTGAATATACTTGGTTAATCTAACAAGTTGCTCGGGGTTAGACTGAAGGTACTTAGCTTCAGACATTTGGATCTTGGTCCTTTTGGCATGATCGACTATATCGAATGCGACCAAGGGTTGCACTGACGAAGGAATGAGCCCTTCGTTTCGCGATGGTAGAGGAGTGGTACTGGTCTTTATGGAAATGGAGGGAGGTTGATTTGAAGGAGAGATAGGAGGAAAATATTTCTTTATGAAAGGTTTGATAGGAGGTTGAGTAGGAAGGGGATTACCTCTTTTAGCGATTGTTGGAGGCGTATTTAATACAACCTTTTCCTTTTGTATTTTAGCAACAACTTCTACTTCTTTTCCTTGTGAGCAGGTGAAAACAGTGTATGACTGTCCACTTGCATACCCTTGGGTACCTTCCTCTTCATCAGATTCCTCATCCTCAAATTCCATATACCCGATTGTAGAGTTGTCAGTCGATTCACCGACATCTTGATCATCTTCGCCTTGCGATGAAGGTTCTTCATAAATTTGCTCATCTTCTTCTTGATCTTGACTAAGGCATTAACCGGAGGGGCCTCAAGTGCTAACCTTGGAGCAGTAACAGTAAATGCGGCCTTTGGAGGGCGTTGTTGGGAGTGAAGTTCCTCCATTGGATATCCGATACGGAGTGGTAAACGATGCTTGAGCCAATTGCTTCTTTAATGTGAGCAAGTCATTTTCCATTTTCGGAACGCTGGATCGATGAGGTGACGAGAAGAAGTTGAAGCCTTTGATTTTGATGGCTTCCATCTTAACTCGCCGAGATATAAGCGAGTTGTCCTTTATCCAAATGGCCATAGATTGGGCAAGGACCAAGGTTGGTACTTGTTCTTGCAATGATAGGAAACTTACTCTCGAACTCATGGTGTTCACAAAGAAATACTTTTGATTTTCTCGTGTTGGGAACATGGCGGTGGCACTTGCCGTTGATCAAAGTGAATTGAAATGGGTGATAAAATCGTGCATAGTTTCATTGGCCTCTTTCTTCATGTGAGTAATATTTGATAATAACGTGAATGCATCTTCTGAAGGTTTATACCTATCTTCAAATGCAAACCGTAACATGGCCCATTTGGTGATGGATCCATTTGGTAGCTGCTGGAACCACTCGATGCATGTCCTCGCAAGGTCTCGAGATAGAGATGTACAGATACGTCTTCATGAGTCACATCCAGAATACTACATGACATAATAAATGCAGCGATATGTGCGTCATGCTTTGATTTCCACTCCCATCAAATTTCGGAAATTCTTGCGATTTCTGTGAGGGAGGGTGTGTACTAGATGCGGCAGTGCTAGAGGACCCATGGCATTTCCCCATGGTACCGCCATTTGAAATGTGAGGAAAAGAACATGAGCGGGGAGCGTAGTTCCACTTAGCAAAAGAGCACTACAAATAGATGTGAAGCACCTTGTGAAATATGGCTCCTTCGTGGGGGCGAGGCACTTCCATTTGATCGATCCGCTGAACTTAGTGATGCGAATCGTGTTGGAGTGATACTGAAATTGTGCCTTTGAAGTAGATCAAAGATTGGATCAACTTCTCCATGAGCTCTTCTGCCATGAGTAAATTGTTCACCCGTAAGTGTGTCTGTTTAGATCTGTAATAATTAAGAGTAGATCTACAACAATCTTTTTGTTTATCTTGCTGATTTTCTGATTTTTTTGGCAAAAATCAGTAGCATGTACTTTTCTAATATTTAAATTTTACCCTCTTTAAACAATAACCAATTGCAGTTTTTGACAAAGATCAACAAGGATAAAAGGTGGGTTAATTTAGAAAGATGATTTTCGGATCTTTGAACTGAATTTTGTAAGGTTTTGAAAATATCAGAAAATGTCAGATTCTCAGATCTACGGAAATATACAATTTTTTGTAAAAACTCAGCGAACTAAAAGCTCCTATCTGGTCCAGATCTATGGATTTGTATAAGGAAATTTTCGATTTTGATCACTTCTGCAAAAATTTTAATTTTTAACAAAGAGTTAAAATTTGCAAACTAGTAGTGATTTTTATAGTTTTTAATTATTTCCTTAGATCGATCCCCAATAGAGTCGCCAAAAACTGTTGGTTTGAAAATCTATTGGTTAGGCAAATCGTGGGGAAATAGGCCAACAGTGTGCAGGGCATAGCCCCTCTTTGAGACAAAGAAAGTGAAACTGGTTTATTGTTATTCTATCAAGAAAGAATCTAACAAATCTACACTATTATAACTTTAGGGGTTTGGAATCTCATCCCAGTAGAGGTAGTTCCAAATGCGAACAGAAATATAAGAAGGAAGGAATGGAGGAAGGTACATATGAAGGGAGAAAAGAAATGAATTCCAAAGATGGAAAGGTCAGAGGGTTTATGCTTTGGGTAATTTGGTAGAACAGAGATAAACTTACTTGCATAAACAAACAAAGAAATATTGATGAACATATGACAATAATCAGAATGAATCCAACATAATAAAAACATAGATCTAACTTAAGAAATATCTGATGTAAATAACACATATATTGAGCACAAAGTCTTAACATATATATTAATCTCTTCATTACAAGAAGGCACAAACTTTTTCTCTCTTCACCTCTTTTTTCATACAAAAAAGTCCACACCTGGAATACAACAAGTATTCCAATATTTATAGAAGGAGAAGGAGAAAGAAGATAAAAAGAAACCAACCACTGTTTACAAAATATCTTACAAGATATTTATAAAATATCTAAAAACTCAAAAGTTGACTTTGGGCAAGTTTTTGGATGGCAACATCCCATGATGCAACATGGATGATGTCATCATAAATGCCAACCTAATATTTATATATATTTACAAAAAGATCGAAGCTTACACAAGAAGAGAGACTATTCATCATCATCTCTTTGCTTGAACTGAGTGTCTTGCTTCTGATCGGGAGAGGGAATGTGATACTAAGCTCGGTATTCCATAAACTTGTTGATCATTATCTAAAGTGAATTATGATCAGGACCCTTGAAATGGTCGCCAATGACTTTGCAAGTTTACTTTTAATTTTTGAGCTTATCTGATAATCGGCGTACTCTTCGCATGCCTCAATCAAGTATCCAATGAAATCATGACAAGCCAGAAGGTTATTGATAGACTCTCGGTCAAAAGTGACCTTTGGCGCCAAACCTTGAGTTACGATATCCTTGAAGAGATGGATTGTCTCGTCTGCTTCCCTCAAGGTGAATGCTTTACTAAGCATCCCTAGAGACATCTTTGTGACCATCTGCTCCATTTGATGTTTTGCATCCAGGGCTTCCTCCTTGATTTTATCTATCCTCTCCAGGATAAATTCCATTTGATCAACCTGGTAATCTAAAGCAACGAGAGCTTTGTTGTGTGCCCGCGGGTGATCAATGATCTTTCGACCTTTAATAGGTCGTCGGCTGAGCATTCAATCATTTCTGAAATGTTTCATGTTGCAATCTGGCATTGTCCAATTCCTCGGAGAGAGATCTTGCTACTGCCTGCAGCTCCTTGTTTGCCTAATCTATACCCTAGTAGAGTCCTATGAATTTCTTGATTATTTCCTCACTATCTCTGAGGACTCGCTCTATCCAAGAGGACATTGCCACACCTTGTTCGCCAATCTTGGTGTATTCATTTATCTTGTCCTGACTGAGAACTTCAGGAGGTTTGGTGGCAGTCATAGGAGGTGCATTTCCCATTCTTTGCAAATGCTTAGAGAAGATGTTTGTTTTGTTCCTTTTGTATCCTCTTCTCCTCCTTTGCTTCTTGAAGTTTCTTGCAGAGGGCATTACGTAGATAAAGCCTCTCCATGCGCAGGCTCTAAGATGAGGTTCCCATCATCACTTGGGTCATTGTAAAGTCTGTAGGAGACAGATCTTTCTTCTCTTTGGTGTGATTGGGATATGCAATCTCCATGACCCTCTCTTCGTAGACACTCTTAGAGAAGCGAGTTATAGCTTTTTACTTCTTTGGTCCCTTCTTTGGAATGAGAGAAGTCCATGGGTCTGCTATGGGAACCTTTCTCTTGAGTTGACCAAAATTTTCAAAGATCGGCTTGGACTTAGGGGAGAGGAATAGAGGGAATGGAGGAAGAAATGAGATTGAAAGGGGAAGCAACTGAAGAGGCCGCAAGGAAGAACATTGAGACACTTGGTGGTGGCATTGACAAGTAGTCTAATGCACTGCTGCTTGTAGGGCCTGGAGTTACTACAAGGGAAGAAAAGGTCATGGAGGTGGAAGGGATCTATAATGGGATGGAGGGAACACTAGGTGACAGATCCACGAGAGAGGAGAAGATGGAAGAGGTGGGAGATAGAAGGGAGGAAGGGAGAGAAGAAGAAACATCCATTGGGGTAGATGCTTCAACGACAAGGGGAGGAGAAGGAGCGGAAGAAGGAATGGTGGGTACCTCAGTAGTTGTAGTTGTGACCACATCCTGAGTGGATGTATCCATTGAGACTTCAGTGGTCTCTCCTTAATTGCCTGGAGAAATCAGGTCAACCACTTACTTCTCAGAAGCATAAGGAGGGCTTTGAGGAGCTTCTTCTTGGCTTGATTCTCCCTCCTTGCCTTTCCCTTTTCCTTTTGACACTTGGGCCAGCTTGGAGGCACTCTACCTGAAAGAGAAGTAGTGAAATCTACCCCAAGGTAGATGAGACCAATATGTTTGCATCGATGTTCGGTGCGCTACAACGTGTGCTTGACTCTTTCTTGAATGGTCTTTGGTGCCTTGGCTCACAATTTTACGTGAACGACCAATCATCCCCATCCGTGTCAAGGTAAACTTGATCAAGTTCTTGGAATCCTTTTGGAATGATGGCCACGCCATAGTGTTTGATTTCTTCCAAAGCCATACTGGAGTGATCCTTGCACCTGATTTCTATTTCGTGTGTCAGGTCGATGTAGATGTCCTCGATCTCAGGGACATGGATAGGATCAATTTTCCCTTTGGGAGGCAATTCTGGCAATCGAAGGTAGGCCTTGCTAGGAAGTTGTGCTTCAGATTCAGCAATTCAAGCTTGGCATACATTTCCTAGGCTTTGGCCAGTGTGGTGCAAGTGTATCGGCCCACTGTAAGGGGGAATGGAGTTCCTCCCTTCTTTCTCTTCATGCATCTCTCATGGTATGTGATTAGTTGCCTTGACAACTCTAAGAGGATCAGCTTGGGCCCTGCATACCTTGGTAGCTTGGTTGGTTCACCCTCAAAATTCACCGCTCTGAGATATGTGAATGTGGGAAACTGAGTGAACAATGCTCCCCACTTCTTTGTGACAATGACCACACTAGGGCTAGTTCGACCATGTCTCATATTCGGCCTCAATAGGCAGATCACCTCATAGAAGAAGGTGTCGTTGATTTTTGAGAACTGTGGGATGTTGTTCTCGAGCCTGAGCTCTAGGTAGTATTCATATATTTTGACCTGGGGCCATACCCGTTTCAAGCTAGGCCTGTGAAATCTCTCGCTGATGCTACAGCGTATACAACGTAGGAATTCATATAGAACTTCCCAGTTGTCATGACTGTTGAATTTGTTGAGAGATGGTGTCGCTAATGATCTCTCCCAGCCCAAACACATTGCTCAGGCACATTCTTGCTCATGGTTTCAAAGTACCTCAACATCCATTTATGGAAATGATGGGCATCAGGAAGCCCAAATATTCTGCTCAGGAAGGTGATTGTATCACTTAGTTCCTCATTGAAGTCACTACGGTGGATGGTCTGTGGCCATCGGCTCACGATTTTTGTTCTTAAGATACAACTCATTCATCATTTGCATACACTTATCCTCATTGTCATCCCATGCCTTCTTGTAGTCTTCAAGGCTGATGGTGATGTACTACCTATGATGAGGGATGTCAGGGTTATTTCAAAGTGATGAGCAGTTAGGTCAATGACCGTCTTTCCTTATTTATCCTCGACACATCTTGTGTCCTTGTTATAGCATCGAGCCACCAACATGATGAACTCGTTATTAATAGCACTTACTAGCAACCCAGCTGCAAAGTGTAATCCACTGCCCACCAGTTTGTTCATCCAAGGGCCACTAGTGGCCTAGTTGGTTCTCGCCTAGAATTCTTCCATATCAATGTGCCCAAGCTCAGAGTCTCTGATATCGAGATCACTCTCTGTGTATGAGTTAGGCATCCTAACTTTCTGATATTTATACTTCATCTCTTGCTCTATCAACTTAGCTTTACCTTTAGACTTGGTTGGCTTTTTGCTTGACAAAGACATGTGTGAGCTCGAGAATGGTTGTTGTTGTTCTGTAAGGAGAAACAAGGAGGTCCAACACAGAAGAGCCATGTCAACCATCATGTTATTCATAATGAAAGCTTGCAGAAAGAAGAATGAGCAATTATAAGGCTTAGGGCACAAGGCGCAAGTTCATAACATGCTGCAGAGGCTTAAAAGGCTAGGTGCACTTTTGGGGATGTCAACATGCAAAAAGGCGTGCCTGTGTTGACAGTGGAAAAGATGCGCTAAAGGATTATAAAGGGCGCACTTTGGAGAGTGTTACACGAAAGGTTTTAGCACCAAGGAGAAAGGCGTGGGCGTGGGTAAGCAACACACAACATGTAGTGTTGGTGTTAAGGATCATGCGCAGCGCCTTTGGAGAATTGCTTTAACTGGGCACTGCAAAAGATGGTGTTGCATGGCTTTTCAGTGCGCCCAAGGTGTAATTTTGGAATGTGTTGCAAATGAGCTCAATGCGCCAAAGGAAAAGTGCTTGGCACAGATTTGGGGACACAACATCAAATGTTGATGTTGGTTGGGATGCGCCTGTGTGCCTTTACAAGATTGCTAAGTGTTTCTTGGCGCATATTCAAATATGTTGCATGTGAGGGTAGTGCACCTTGGTGCGATGTAGGAGTGTAACATGAAAGGATAGTGCACCAAAGGAAAAGAAAGATTTTTGCACTTTCTTTACAACTTTCTCATATTTCTCTCTCTTTTTGATTTTGCAGCAAGGAAGATATAAAGGATGGTTCCTTCGAGGCAGAGCCCTCCTGCATTTACAAATGCGGAAGGAGGGATAAGGTAGCTTCCAGATGGTTATGGAGTGGTAGTTTGTTCATTTTTAGATTTAACCTTTTATAACAATCCTAAAACCAAACACAACCAAAAACAAAACCACAAATAACAAGGAGGAATAAAAACCACTTACCCATTTTAATAAAGGATGAAGGACGACGTTGGGGTCCACAAACTCGAAAAATGGAACGCAGACATGATAGGGATAGCTGACAGGTGCAGAGAAAGACTTTTCACAATTTTCAAATCATGAAAATGATAGGTGTTAACCGCATATTTATAGGAAAATATCACATTTATTACCTCACCAACTTTCTTTGGCGCACTTTTCAGGATGTCAACACGGGTTTGGATGTGCCTTGGCGCAAGTTGGTTATCGTTGACATAAAAGTTTCAGCGCCTTAAGCGCACATTTGGAGATGTCAACATGAGAATTTCAGCACCAAAGGAAAAAAGGGGGCACACATTTTGATGTGTCGACATGTCCATTCTCGCGCCTTAAGCACATTTCTTTGGCGCAGGTTTGAGGATGTTGACATGTAACTCTTAGTGCCTTAGGGGCGCAACCTTATAGACGTTGACATGTTATTTGTTGTGTCAAAGGTTTTTCAAAGGGGCGCATATTTTTTGATGTTGACATGTCAATTTTGCGCCACTTGATTCAAAAAGGTGAGAATGGATAAGTTCTCAAAACTTGATTTCGGAAGGAATTTTAGGCCATTTTGAACGTTAATGACCTAATAGACCAACAAAATTTTGGTATGGTTATCGTAAAATTGCCCTTGTCTATTTGAGGGATAACAAATTATAATGTTTTCCTTGGTATATTTGTTTTCAAATGGAATAAGAACTGTCTTTAGTTATTTGTTTCAACTTACCTTTACTCCTTTTCCAACTCTTTAAAAATGGGAGACCTATTGTTCTCTATCTCCTTTTCGGCAAGGATAATGTCTGTCACATGATAGTGCTTCACATTCACAATTACATGGGATCATTTTTGGGGTTGCATGCATATCCACAATACAATGAGAGGAATCATAAGCGCATATAATCCTCGATTTCTACTTCTTGCTCACCATATTTATAATAATATGTTTTGGTGTTTCTCATGAATGAATTCCTCAATTATAAGGGGTGGTCGTGCACTCTTAGATGCGTAAAATTATTTTTATGAATTAATATATGATATCCATTAAATGATAATTTCAATGTATATTGAAATATTATGACAACATTTTGTTAATTGTTTAAGATTTGTCAATGTTTTCTTTATTTTTGTGAATAATCGATCATCCATTCATATTACCACTTATTTTAGTTTTATTCACCCGTTCCACATGTTTGGTTGTCTACATATCGAAAATGTTTTAATTTTCACATTAGGAATCATAATTACATACAATTAGCTTCTTATATTGGGCCCATTTGTTGGGTTACTTGCATATCCATAATGTGATTTTTTTATATTGGGGACAATGATTGAATTTAGTTTTTTGATTCAAATTTCCCTTCCTCCTTACGGGAGATATCTCATTATTTATGTCCTCTTCGTTAATGATAAATGTGTGTCACATAATATGATAATTATATGTTCTATGACTCCAATGTTCATTTAATAGAAAATTTTAAAATGGCATCTAGATTCTAGGAATATGTTCATATTTTATGAACTCAAGTATAAAGTTCTCAATTAGAATGGCCAACAGGCAGGTTGTCTCTTACAACAAAAGGTAATTTCGAGAAATATGTTTAATTGTTAAATTGTACTACTTGACTTAAGGATTAACAATATATGTATTGTTTATTTGAAGATAATTTAAATTTGTACGTTAAACAAGAACATTTGTATAAATTTACTAGTTAATTGATTTCAACTATTAAGTGATTACATAATTTGATTATATAAATGTTTTAGATGATTTAATCTTACTAATTTTCTTTGAAACTAAATATTTATTTTATATGACACATGTAATTGTATGAATAATTGATTATTACTAATAATTATTTTTTAGGTTTGCAATTACTTGAATACTTTGGAATGATATAAGTTGAAGTTATTTAATGTATGTATAAATGTTAGTTTTATATTACAACTACTTGATTGGATTTGTATAACATAAATTGTTCATTTTTGGATGTACCTCTAAATTTAAAATGTTTATAATTTGAGTACATGATTTATTTTACATAATTGAGGTATTTAATATAGGCCTTTTATTTTTTTGATGGTATAAATTTGGGAATTAGTAATGTCCCCTTTTAGGGACCCTTAGGAAATAGGGTGAGAGTTGAGAAGTACATCTTGAAATCAGATTAATGAGTTGTTGTAGATGACTGATAAAGCTTTGCAAACTGTAATTTATGCCCTTCCTAGGGCAATGACCTCTTTGGGAAAGTTAAACCCTTCAAAGGTGGGTTAAAACTTGCTAAAATTTTGAATCTTATGCTAAAAATTATTAAATACTCTCAACAATCACAATCAGCTGTTAGAAATCAGAATTGAGCCTAGAAATAATTAATTTTGGAAACCCTTAACCAATGAACTTCAACAAGCTTGGAAAATTAGTAATTCACCTCCAAAATTCATGAAACTTGAGATCTTGGCTCTTAAAAATATGGAGAATAAGATAATACACTCAAATTAACCAATTTACCACCAACACATACCACTTTTCCCTCCAAGGTGGGTCACTCCACTAAAAAAGGAAGATAACCAACAAACTCAAAGAAATACCAACAAAGAATGGTAAATATATTAATCCTTGAATGCATATTTGCAAAGTACAATCGTTGGGTAGGGTTTTCATCCTCACCACCCTTGTGAGAGGGTTTTTGTCCTCCACACAAGCCCTCAATCAAGGGGTTTTGTCCTTGAGAGAGATAGTAAAAGGGGCTACACTAGCCAACCTTCACCAAGATATAAAATTCATAAAATCAGCATATCCCAAACTAATGCCAACAACCTCTATTTATAATAAGAGGGTGGCACCAAGTCTTGGGGATCTTAAATGAGGCTGACCACAATTAGACTTGTTTTATTATTATTTTATTTTTACTTTTTGGAGCCTACATGCTCACTAATATTTTTGTATTTATTGTTGGGCACTAAGCTCACCAATAAATACAATGCCAATAAGCAAAATAAACAATAAATTAAGAAGATGATGACATTGTTGGCTTCCTCTAGCTTATTCCTTGGACCCATGAAGAAGAAAATGGTTCAAGGTCTTCAAACGGAATTATCTTGAAAAAAGAACATGATGACAGACCTCCCTTTCAAAATTGCTTGTCCCTAAGAAATTGCAAGTACTTGGATCCCAAATAAATCTCATCTACTCCTTGTTTGTACTTGCACAAGAAACAAACTTATTCAAGAAAAAATGATCTTCTATCCATCCTCCCTCATGCCTTGTAGGCATGATGATCAACTTCCTCTCGTGCCTATCAAACTTCATGTCCTCTCTGTTTGGTTGATATGCATCCATACTATCAATGACACAATTGTAACTCAATTTCCCTTTAGGAAGGGAATAGATGATGACTGAAATAAAATATAGGAGAGCTGGTAAAGAAAAATCAGTCATGCATCTTTTAACTTTCTCTCCATATGTTCCCATGATGTTGCTTGCCAAACTTGAGTTTGCAAACTCAGCTATGATCCACCTTTCCTAGACTGTTGGTAAGGGATAGAGTTCAATTCCCTTTGCTTAACCTTGTCAACTTTCACCATCATGATCAGCAACTTAAATTCTCCTTTTTAAATTTATTTGGTGACTGAATTTGTGCATGCCCAGCTGTAATTATGTTCTTTCAATGAGCTGATATATAAAAAAGAGAACAATAATGAACTTCCCCTTGCTTTGCTACCATGAATTCCTCCTAAATCGAATCCATTGCATCCCAAGAGCAAATTCTATCCCAGCTGAAAAAAAAATCCATACCTATCCATGGAAATAGTGAGACTTATCCCCTTGGTTATGGCAGTCATGAAGCCTTTGTAACCAACCGTACTCAACTCCATCCTTCTTGTAGATTATCCTTCGGTGAAATTATGTATGGTATCATTAGTTATAAGCATGGTGGCTTCTTGTTCATGAAGAAGACCCTTCACCAGAAATGGTTGATAAGTATGTATGTCATATACCAAAAAAATAATGTTTCCCTTTCTCCTTGTCCTCATTACCTTTTCTCATACATGGAACCATGGGTTAGCCCCTTATTGATAGGAAAATTAGAATTTTAATCCTTCTTTTGATGGTCCCAATGCAACAATAACGTAGAAAAAAGAGGGCTAAAAGGATTATCCATTAGGAATAAAACCACTAGGATTACATTCCCTAAGAGTTATTTTTGGCATTTTTCTTACACTAGAACGTATTCAAGATGAATTTACCAAAGTACTTGATTTTGAAATGAGTGATTCTCTCTTTCTCGAGTCTCATAACAACACCCACACCTTTATCATGATGATATCTCACTAATGGTGTCATAAGAAGACACAAAAAGCATGAGACATCCTTACTAACCAATTTTACGTGATAACAACATACCGAAATGAAAAATTATCCAACAAGAGAAATGAAATATTCACATACCACGGAGTTCCTGTGATGTCCTTGTGATTCATAACTTCTTAGTTTGAATCATAACTCTTCATTGCATGATTTATTCACCTGAATGGAATATTTTCCTTCTTGCATTCTTTCCAAATTGCTGTTGGTGTTTCTCTTGGGGTATCCTTTATATTCTTGTTAAGGTTGTGAAATCCATCCTCTGGCCTCATTTTGTATTGTTTGGAATAACCTAGCTACCTCATCAAGTGCTTTCTTAGAATCTTGTCCTTCATGGAGAGTTTCTTCCAATCTTCTTGACCTCATAAAACTTGTTGAGGTACCCTCAACGCAACCATCATTGTGACCCCAAATTATTCCCTCAAATACATGTGTATCATATGGATTATAAACCAAAAGCGAAAGAGGAATTAGTTGCCTTTTCATGCATACCATGGGCCTTGGGAAGAGGGAAACTTCTTATCAATCCAATTTTATTCCTTGTGCATAAAGTGACTTTTGTCTTGATGCATGCATAACTCATAGGTTTCCCGAAAGGGTGTGTGTAACCCTTACTACTCAATGTTCTCTCCATTCCATCTACATTTGTGTCAAACTATTTGTGATTATTATCCTTATGTAATGAAAAACTAGAAAAAAAAAATCTAAGATATGTTTGTTCCTTGGATCATCATCAAGATATTTATTTCCTTTTCCTTTTCTACAATTAGTGATTTCCCCTTTTGCACTACCTTTATACCTTGTTTGAATATGTGTTTGAAATATCTTCATATCTCTTACTAAAGTCTAATCCATCACCATTTTTCTCTTTATTGACAATCCAACAAGCTTATTGTCATCGTGTCTATTTTGGAAATGGGTTCCAACCATCCCTTTACCTTAACTCTTTTACTCATCATGCCTCTTCTCAATCATGAATTCATCACATGCTAAAATAAGATAAAGATTAACCAAATAATGATCATTAATTATCTCATAATGTTGTCCTTTTGAAACAACAATGGGAATTAGGGATAAATCTTCATCCCCTTCTTCACTTGTTTCTAAGGACATCTTAATGGGCAGAAGGTGCTCACTTTCTTTCACTGAAAATTTGGTGTTATCTACCCAATCCCTCTTATCGAAATGAAATTTAGATTCTTCCTCTCCTCCTAAATGCAAACCTAGTTTTACTCCATCATTTGTGTGGCCATCGATGCTCAAATTTTTTCATGGGAACTTAATAAACCCCTATCCTCAAATGCTTCTTTATATGTAGTGTCCAAACCCTTGAGAGTGGTGTCCTTATTGTCATAAGGAAGCTCAAAGAATAAATTTTTTGACTGAGTGGAATTCACTGTGGGTGCCCTATGGAGTGTTGACCTCTTCCTTGTTGCTTGGGTTTTTGACCTTGTGCCAATTCCAACTCTCTTTGTTTCAACTCTACGAACACTACAAAACCAAGGGCATCTAGTACCTTTTCGGGAAGACTGTCATCACCAATCCGGCACTATGATAATTCTTCACCTGTAGGGAACTCCTCGTCTTTATGATTATTTACTAATGCACTGACCTTTAGTTTGGTGGATGTAATCTAGAAACAAAACAACAACCGAACACAAGAATACCATTGACTATGATAAGACAGAATGATGACAAATCTGAAATATCAAAGTAAATTATAATATTAACATGAAATTATTACAATCTCACCCATGAGGTACTTCAACAAGACTATGGGAGAAACTTTACAATTACGCCTCTTGATGGCTTCTTCAACACACCTTTAAGCGATGGCTTCCTTTGCACACTTCCTACAATATTTCTCACTACTTCTTTCTATGCTAAATGAGGGGGTGGCCTCTATTTATAGAACTTCGGGCTTATCCATCCTATCTCTAAGATAGGATAAGAAATCCACTACGACAAATCATATTCCATACCTTAACTCTTATCTCGTACATGTAAGCTTATCTCTTAAGATGAGATAAACCTTATCATTTTACATGGGTTCCACATTTTTAGACTTTTTACAAATAAAATACACAAAATATTTATGACCTCACTCCTTGTCTTTATTACCAATATAATATTTCTAATTCCTAATCATGTAGACCCTACTTCTCTAATTACCCAAACTTTGACATTTTAACATTTAGGACCACTTACGACAAATATTTACTTTTTACAACATTCATATTGTACTTTATATTACCGTACTCCACATTATTGGGCGGCACCGTGGCATCTTGTGGTGCCGTTATCTTCTATCGACGCTACTACTAATTACACTTAACAACATCCTATTCCTAATACATACATTAATGAAATAGAAATTATGGAGGAAAATTTTAGTGTCGACATCTTCCCCCTTCCTAGCCTACTCCATCCTCGGAGTAGACTATTACAATGCTTAGAAAATCTTCAACTTTTCGTGGTTGACCCATTTCGTAATGGGATTGCCATCCAATTCCTCCAGTCAGTGTACGTACCATTTTCATGCATAGCTACTTATTTTGTAGGGCCCCATCCATTTTGGAAGAAATTTTTCTCTCATCTTTGCTTTTGTATACGGAATCATATACTAGAACCAAGTCATTCACTTGAAATGGAGACCACGGATCTTTTGATCAAAGTACTCCTTCTGCTTCATTTTCTTCTTATGGCTTGTATCCTTTGCTATTTCCCTCATTTCTTCTAGCAAATGAAGATGTACCAACCTTTCTTTTATTGAATCATTTTCATCCATCCTTTCATTTTTCATAACTCTCACGGTGGGAATATCAAACTCAATAGGAAGAGCTGGATCAATGCCATAGGCCTAATTGAAATGGGAGTATCTGTCTGCTGACTTTGATGTTGCCCTATATGCCCACAATCTTTGCATGAATCCTCTTATCCCATTTATGTACCTGCAATTTGCGTCTTTTGCTAGAATTTGACACAAAGCACAAAATTTGTTTGTTCCACTGTCCATTTGTGCTTGGCTTGTATGTTGTTGCCTTCTGTGCTTAATAGAAAATTTATTGACTAGGGCTTCTACCACCTCATTAATGAAGTGGCTTCTTTGATGCATTCTGATTTCTAATTGACAACCAAATCGGTGACAATACGTTCATATATGAACCTTGCCACTTCATCCATGAAGTTGTCTTCAATGGCTAGCTTCAACCCACTTGGTTAAATAATGCGTGGCAACTACAATATACTTATTTTGTCGTGATGTAGTTGGAAGTGGACCTACAATGATGTCTATTCCCCACTTTTCAAAGGGACGAGGGAAGAATAGGACATAATGGAGTCGATGAAGTCTTACGGTTACCATGTGTTTAACAAATATCACATGTCTTACAATAATTATAACAATCTTTAAAAAGAGTGGGCAGGTGATAACTGCATCCAAGATCCTTCTTGCTTTTGTAAGTTGTCCAGAGAAGTGCCCTCCACATGTACCATTGTGGAATTCTTTAGCAGCTCCTTTCCTTGATCACGTCCAACTACCCTCTTATCTGTCCATCGAGTCCTATTCGAAATAATGCTCCATGCGAGAATAGAATATGGACGTGAAAATCGGCTTGAGTAATCTTTCTCTTAGTCTTTGCATTGGCACCATCGGGGAAACTTGAATTCATTCGAGATAATTCCAAATATCTATGTATTCACTAGGGATTGTGTCGAGGAGAACAATCTTTGCATCGGGAAAATCATCATCACAAGATGATCCTAAACCATCATAGGCTCGAGAGAGTGCATCTCGCATTGACATGCTTCTTTCTGCCTATCTATAATATCAAATTCAAATTCTTGTAGCAAAATTATCCATCTTGCTATCCTCCTAATGGGTTAAGCTTATTTACAATATATTTTAGAGCACGATGATCTATTCTAACTATAAATTTATGCCCTAGTGAAGTAATTTCTAAACTTCTTTACACAAAAAATGATAGCAAAGCCTCTTTTTCGATTCGGTATAGTTTACCCTCAAAGACTTTGCTCATTTATGCGCTCCCAAAGTAAATTGGATGTGCATTCCCATTTTCATCCTTTTGGCTCAAAGTACTACCTAGTGCTGCATCACGAGGCATCGCAGTGTACACAATGAATGGCTTGCTCAATCTGGATTCTTCAAAGCAGTGAAGACACCGGGGCTTCCTTGATTGTCAAAAGCTTCATGCGCCTTGTTTCTGGTTCATAAGCAACATCCTTCTTCAAGAATTGGGTTAGTGGGCATGCGCAATCTTTGAGAAATTCTTGATGAACCTTCTATAGAACCCACATGGCCTAAAAATGATCTCAACTTACTTCTATTCATAGGAAATGGTAAATCTTTGATTTTGAAACTTTATCGGGATCGCATGCAATACCATCTCTGGATACAACATGCCCTAACAAAATGCCTTTAGAACATCCAAAGACACACTTTGTAGGATTTAGTGAGGCTTATGCTTCATCTAACCTTTGAAATGTTGTCTCCATCTCAGTGCAGGTGGTCAACTTGCTCCATAGATGCAAAAATCATCCGAAATACTCTAATGAAGGTCCCGATGTAGGGTTCGAACACCCTATTCATCAAATATTTGAAATGTTGTGAAGCATTACACAACCAAAAAGGCATAACTCTATAAGCAAACATTCCCAAGGAGTGGTGAATGTGGTCTTCACTGATCTTTCTCTGCTATATGAACTTGGTTGTAGCAGCTGCTTATGTCCATCGCAAAACTATAACACTCTGGCTAGCTACTTCATCCAAGATCTCGATCGAAAATGGAAGAGGGTAATGATCCTTCTTTGTTGCCTTATTGAGCTTCTGTAATCAACACAAATGCGTAGCTTCCCATTCTTTTTATTGAGATCACAATGGGAGAAACCCATTCGAATTCTCCACAAAGAAATATGAATCCCGCATCAAGCAACTTATCTATTTTTTCTTTTACTGAGTCTTGGAAAAATTAGGATTCATTCTATATGGCATTTGCTTTATGGGCTTAGCACCATCTACCCAGCTCAATAGAATGTTCTACCCAACTTACTTGGCGGAGTTCCTTGTAATCAAAAGTGAATAGGTGTATGTACCTTCGAAAGAGCTAGAGGTAGGATTCCTTCTCACTCTCCATCACAGCATCACCAATCTTTATTTGTTGGAGACGATCATCAACTTCTTCTTCAGATAATTTTATGGGGTCCTAGGTTGGTGTGATTTGGAAGAATATCCATGACTTGAAACATCAACCTCACTTTCTTCATCTTCGGTGTCCACTTCATCTTTGGTACTAGAGTAATCGGAGGATGTCAATCATCGGTTTCATCACTTGAATCTACGGGTTACGCGCTTATGATGTCGAGGATCACATTTATCTTCACCCTCTCTCTACCACATCCAAGTGTCACGAAACCTTCATTCCAGTAGTTTCTTGCATGAACTCTCCTTAGCCATGGTCTTCCCAACAATGACATTGGTGTACTTGCATAAGATACCATTTTCATCACCGAAAGTCTACCACACATACCACACCCATATGCAGATATTGCCACATTTAAAACTACACCTTCTGGTTTAGTTTTTCCTTTATTTAATGACCTTAACATAAGTGTTGAAGGCGATCAATTTTAAACCCAACATATTCATTACAGACTCGGTCATTACATTAATCGGCAGCACCTCCATCAACTAAGACATCATGAATTGAAATACCATTACATAATACCTCGGCTTGTGGGCATAGGGATCCTTACGCCTCTCCAAGCAGGGGACCTCAACCTCCTTCCTTCTTCGAGCATTGAGTCCACTCGCAACTCCCGCCTCTTCTCGAAGACATAGCCAAGAGTTGACCATATGTAATATTTGCGAGGCCTTTTGGACAGATCTTCCAAGATGGAGTATGGTCCTTACCCATGTGAAATCGGAAAATCCTGCACACCCAACTTTCTTCTCCTTTGTTTCTTACTAGTTTCTCCTTTCATCTTCTTAGGATCAGGTTCCATCTTGATTATCTTTTTCTTTCTTTCTTTTTGTTACAAACACATCTACTTCATTATTTCTGCTCTTATCAAAATAATTCACGGGTGTTTTTCCTTTATCATTATCTCCTTTACGGATGTAGAAGCTCTATCTGGACAATTATACTTATAATGACCCTTTTTATAACAACCATAACAAACAACTTGAGAAATAGTTCTTTTTGGACCTCTATCTCCTCCCCGAGAACTAAATTCCTTTCCTTGAAGAAGATTAATAGTTAACGACCCATCTTTTTGAGCAGATCTTCATACTCGGTAGATGTACTAGGAGAAATATTTGTGCTCACATGAGTGGTTGTGGATTCAAGACCAAAGTCTTTGGTGTAGGCTCTACTTTGCAACAATTTCTTTGGGCTCCTCTTCCATGCTTTCTTCTTGCCTTCTTGCAATCTCATTTGCTTGTTCAATGGTAGCTGGCCGGTCATACTTCACTCGTTATCGATCTCGGCTTCATCCCAAAAATGAAGTGCTTATAGAGGAGATTATCCACGCCATTCATCAACCCATCCGCTAGTCCTTCCTTAGGATCTGGGCACGAGCTTCCTCCTTAGCTCTAGAACACGAGCATGATAATCCCTTATCTTCTCCTTCTCTCCTTGGGGACAGCTTTGTGATCTCGATCATGAGATCTGCGCATATTTCATTGTTCACCAAATTCTTCAAAAACTTTCGAGTTAATAAATCCCATGAATTTTTCACATTATCACCTAGTGTTTCAAACCACCTAAGTGTTGAACCATCCAAAAAGGTAGGAAAAATTCAGTCCATTATCCCTTCTTATAAGGCCATTACAAATACAAGATCGTTTAAACTCTTGAATGAAGAAGCATCTTCATTAGATTGAGCTGAAAAAATAGGAATCTTTCCCATTTTCAAAAGTAACCATCGTGAAATACCAACCCACAAGTACAATCAACAAGACTTATGTGCACAAATAATTGGAATTACTATAGAAATGACCATCAGTAAACTATGGTAAAACTTGACTTACTCATGGTGGCGATTTTTGTGGTAAACACTATTCACGGTAAAAAGTGAAATTCTTGCGGTAAATACTATTCATGGTAAAAGTGACTTTCTTGTGATAAATACTATTCATGACAAAAATGACTTAGTCATGGTAACTACTATTCACGGTAAAAATGACTTTACCACGGTAAGAATTACTATGCACAGTAAAAACACGGTTACCCTCCAATTGATTTTTGACTTAGTGGGAATATCTCTCCGAAGAAAATCCACCAACGAGGAATGGTCCGGCGTAGCGGAACCAAAATGTCATCACCAATCCGGCACTATGATAATTCTTCACCTAGGGAACTCTTGTCTTTATGATTATTTGCTAATGCTGACCTTTAGTTTGGTGGATGTAATCTGGAAACAAAACAACAACCGAACACAAGAATACCATTGACTATGATAAGACGGAATGATAACAAATCTGAAATATCAAAGTAAATTATAATATTAACATGAAATTGTTACAATCTCACCCATGAGGTACTTAACAAGACTATGGGAGAAACTTTACAATTACGCCTCTTGATGGCTTCTTGACACACCTTTAACTCGATGGCTTCCTTTGCACACTTCCTACAATATTTCTCATTACTTCTTTCTATGCTAAATGAGAGGTGGCCTCTCTATTTATAGAACTTCCAGGGCTTATCCATCCTATCTCTAAGATAGGATAAGAAATCCACTACGATAAATCATATTCCATACCTTAACTCTTATCTGTACATGTAAGCTTATCTCTTAAGATGAGATAAACCTTATCATTTTACATGGGTTCCACATTTTTAGACTTTTTACAAATAAAATACACAAAATATTTATGACCTCACTCCTTGTCTTTATTACCAATATAATATTTCTAATTCTTAATCATGTAGACCCTACTTCTCTAATTACCCAAACTTTGACATTTTAACATTTGGACCACTTCAAATATTTACTTTTACTTTGATTTCATAGAAATTATGGAGGCGACTAAGCTATCTTCTACTGAGTGGATTCTTCTGATTACACCCTAGCTCTGAGTTTCTCCATGGATAGGGTGAGTGTCATTGACCTTACTAATTCCTCTTGTGGATATTCTCAAAAAATAACGAGTTTCTCCAAAAATAATAAAGTTAATCTTGCATGTTTTTATGTTGTTAAGTCGCTCACTTTTTATTAAAAGGTGACAACTTAATATAATTTTATTATTAAAATAAAAATAAAGGTGAACTTCCAAATAAAGTAAAAGCCAACACTAAATTAGAAGATGGAAAGTCACTCTAGTAATCCCACATAGAGCACCCAACTTGGGAAAAGGAAATGGAAAATTATAAAAGGATGGGTTGGGGTTTCATTTGACAAACTTTTTGGCATTTATACATTTCATTTGGATAGTTTGTACTTCTTGTTCTACTTTCATCTATTGGGGACGAAAACCCTCATTGGGTATTTGTTGAGGATAAAACCCTCATTAGCATTTCAATTTTGGGGATGAAAGCCATAAATTTCTCCTTGGCGGTCTCATACTGAGAGATCACACATGAGCTTATATCAGATTCTCAAAGGAAAATATTAGATTTTTGAGCTAGGGCACACTTTTCGAGACACATTTTCTACATTTAATGCTTCAAATTTGCATTTCAAGCAAATAAATTCAAACAATGGAGAGAAATCTGCCAATATTTCATGTAGGGACATCTATGACACGATTGGTAGTCGTAACTAGGGCTATCTACACCCTTGTGTGTGGATTTTGATACATTCTAGGCACAACTATTATAGATATCATCACTAATTGCTTTATCGTAATTTTAGGGGCCATATTCAACTTTGTTTCAAAGGATTTAGGCTTAGGATCACTTCTTTCTAACCTTTTCTGTAAGTTGTATTTCTGCAGTCCAAAAAAATCCATCTCTTGTTTTGGATCCCAAAAATTCAGTATTTTGGTGTTCTTGCATTCATAATTTATTATAAATATTTTGGCATAAGATTTGGGTAATTTGAGATCAGATTCAAGGTACTTTATGACTCTTTTGTCTCCATAACAACTCGCCATACCTAGGGTTTGTTTTAGATTTCTATTTTGTGAAAAAAATACATTATTATCTTAATATCTTTATTTCAACGTCATTGTAATAAATCATAATTCTCATGTGTTCCCTTTGTGTTAAAAAATATTCCATTGGGGACATTATAGTGGTATTAGAGTTGTGATTCTCACAACCTTTGTGAAGGAGAAGATCAATTTTGTTTGAACACGAGTGAAGGGGTTTTAGATATCACTACTCAAGAAGAACTCTAATAAAGGAATGTATGGGTGATAGAGAAAGGCCTCCACCCGATAGATGACATGAGCTATTTAAATGAAGTGTTCACTATAGGCGACAGAGAAGTGCAAACCCATTTGGTGGATGCTCATAGAGATATAAGAGACTCCTTTATAGGAGTTATTGCTGATTTGAATTGATCTATAAGAGGGCTAAGCACTACCATACTTTGAATCTCCAAGGTAATCATGGTGAAGGAAGCTCTTCTAGAAATTGTTGATAAAGGGTCTCAAGCAAGACCCCCTCTCAATTCTTTTGGGTCAAATTTCTTTAAAGAGAAGAACCTCGAGTTGAGTTAGATCCACCAAATGACATAGAGGACCTACAAGCATGGGGTGAAGAATATATAGCCCTCAACTATGGGGTATGAGATATGTTTTTTTCATATATTTCTTCCATTTGAAGAGTAGTAAAGGCACAAAAAAGAATAAAATATTTCAACAACAACAACCACATGTAGTAGAAGACATGGACACTTATGGGGAAGAATATGGATCCCTAAAATTTACAACACGTGGGATGTTTTGATTCGAATTTTGTCACTCGAAAAGTAGGAAAAAAGGAATCACTCACAAGCTTCCCACATATAATTAAAAGGTTTGATTTTAATTTTTAATATTTTCATGAAGAGGTTGGTGGGAGAAGGTTGGAGAAGAAGGAATAACATCTAGAGCCAAATCCTGAAGAAGTTGATAAGGAAGAAATTTTTATGGTGGAGCTTAAGAAAGATTAAAAATCTGATCTGCAAGGTTGTGGAGAGAATTTGGTGGCTAAATTCAAATTTCCATATGATAAAGTTGATGTTCAACTTGTTGGAATTTTCATAGCCTCAACTAATGGTAAGAAATTTGACTATCTCCATAGAAAGGATTTATTGTATCACCCTCATACTATGTCCTTACAATGTTTTGATCATTGTGATAATTATTCTAATAATGAGGATAAGATAAAAGGTACCAAAGGGAAAGAGGATCTTTTAGGAAGCCTCTATCCATCTTCTAAGCATTCCAAAGATTGATCTATGTCCATATGAGATGGATTTTCAAGATAGCTATGGAAGGGAAATTGAAAAGAATGGTTGTGATAAGGAAAATCTAACAAAAGCTTCTACTTTAGTCAATGAAGATAAGCATTCTAATGAAAACCCAAGGAATGATGATCTTGTACCATATTCGAGTCCTCCATAATATCGAAGTTTCTAATTGTTTTCAAGAGGGTAAAAACCCTTAAAATATAAATTCAAGTTATGGCAAGGAAATCAAATAACTATTCCAGCCTTGCCATCACTCAAAAAATGGAAAAAGGATGAAGGTAGAACCTTGGGTTCCAAATTTTCCTACTGAAGACATTATGGGTTGACCAATGAATCAAAACAAGAAGTAATGGAACAATTTAAAAATTAGGTAAACCAACTCATACAATCTTTGCTAGCTTCATATTTGATATTTAAAATGGGATTGCATGGGTGAATACATATGTTATGAGAAGTGGAGATAAATGGATAAATTTTTTCCTTCTAGACAAGGTCAAAGCATGCTAGATAGGAAAACAACATTCTCCTTTCATATTGTTTGTGACTCAATTGGTAAACATGCATTTGAGGATAAAATTTTGGGTCACAATGATGGAAGTGTCGAGGGTATCTCAAAAATTCCTATTTTGGAAAAGGAAGAAAGAAAACTCATGAAGAATCATACAAGGTATGTTTTGAATCCTAACAAAGGGGTGAAGAACCAATTCATAAGTCATTCCTTAGAGAAAAATTCTAATCTTAAATATTGGTTAAGGATATAGTCACTATTACAGGGACAACAAGTTGTTTAGGAGTGTTCAAGAAGGGTGAGACATGGGTAAAATGGGATCTTTCAGTCATATGTTATCAACTTAGCATAGTTGGTATAGTTATGGGTAACAAGAAACATAACCCACGGTTCTTGAAGAGTGTTGTCATAAAATTTTGAACTGATTTCTTCCACAATTCCAACATTTCCCTATAACTTTTACAATGATAGAAGAAGGTTTTGTCACCAATAAGATGCATACTTTGTCCACATACATTGAAGAGAATTTTGTTTCCGGTGACAAGATGGTTTCCAACCACCACAAACCCAAGATTAAATGATAAAATACAATCCTACAACCATGGTATGATGTTATTTCTAAATTCATGTTTTGGAAGGATAGTACTCTCTTTGGATAGTTGTAGGTTGACAAATATGATGAAGTTATTTTAGTCTAACATGATATGTGAAAGGGATCACTTGAGGATATCATTAAGTGAAAACATTCCAAGATCCTTCCAGTTGTTTGGGAAGGAATTAAGGGTGAGGGTTGATAATCTCATTCCACCCAAGGAAAGGAAGAAACACGATGGGGAAAACCATGTTTCAAACTTCCAACTTGAATGTTTATGTCATCACCAATTCCAGTAGCTACCCCACCTCATTGAAAACCATACAAATGTGCTTGGACATAAGATTGAATGATGTTGTTTCATGTAAAGTGTTTTCAGACCAATCCCTATACTAATGTCATTACTAATTAGTGAGAAGGATTTTCAATATTGCGGTTGTTTCGCCTTCTTATGTTACGATATCCAAGGATTTTGAGTTGAGATTGTTGCTAACAATCACATACAACCTAAGTTGACTCATTTGAATAATTCCAAAGCTATATATGACTATTGTACACTCATCCACCAACACTCATAGGGTTTGATCTGAGCTAAGTTTTGAAAAAACTTTAGTGGGGCAACATGGAGGTGGCATTTGGAACCCAAAATAAGCATGGTAACAACACTAAAAAGAGGTGAGCATAAGTATTGGCCCACTTTCTTACACAAGAAATACATGTTACTTGAAAATCACATGACATCTCATGACTTTTCTTACATGTTACCACTCTTGTTAAATTTTCTTACCACAATGATGTCTCTTAATTGAATTGCACACAAAGTTATTTTAAAACAACCATTTTCTTACATAGCTAATATCTAGGTCATAATTTGTGGTCATTTCACTTCCCAAACGCTAAAAGTGGACAAACAAACCAACTACCACAAGTACCAATTTACTAGTCCTTAATACAACTTACTCAATAAGTGATTTTTGAAATTTACACTTTGTTATGTTTGTGGAGCCTATTTTCATGTTAGAGTATGGTACACCTTCCATGTGTTACACTTGGGTATTTTTACAGTGGTCCCGCTCGCCGCTGAGCGGGTCGGGGGTTCGGGGGCGAAGCCCCCGAAGCAAATTTTCATGGGTGGTTTATTAACCCATGGGTAATGGGTAACCGTTATGGGCTGTTTTTGGGCCCATGGTTTTTTCGGTCTTTTGCCCATTGTTTTGATACCCATGGTTTTTTGCCCTTGGTTTTGATACCCACGGTTTTGTATCAAACTGCTTAAGCAGTTGTCTATTTATATGGTCTTATGCATATGATAGATGTACAAGCAAATGTATTACAGATGTGTTTTGAATTCGGGTGTGAATTCTGTAGAGTTTGTTGAGCATAGCTCCAAACGGATCTGGGTATTGTATTGAGAGAGTGGAGGCTTGTAATAAAATATGAGCAAGTGATTCTTGGTGGACGTAGCCCAAATTGGGTGAACCACGTTAAATCTTGTCTCTTTGTGTTGTGTTATTTATTCTGCACTTTTATTTGAGATCTGTAATATTTTCTGCATATTAGTTTCTACTGTTGTGATTCTGTGAGGGATTATTCCGCATATTTTATCTCTTATTTCCTAATAATTGGTATCAGAGCCTGGTTTGGTTTGCTGAAGTGTTGAATCACAGGGAAATTTTTATCTTGAGTGGGAGCTATGGTAGATGATGGAAGATCTAGGGTTGATAAATTCAACGGGCAGAATTTTAGTCTTTGGAAGATGCAGATGGAAGATTACCTTTATCAAAAGGATCTTTATACTCCGTTGTCTGAGAAGGTGAACAAACCCTCGAGTATGACAGATGTGGAATGGGATTTGTTGGATCGGAAGGCACTTGGAACGATTCGGCTGTGTCTTGCATCCTCGGTATTATTTAATGTTTCAAAGGAAAAGACTACAAAAGATCTAATGGATGCATTAGGGAAGTTGTATGAAAAACCCTCTGCCTCTAATAAGATATTTTTAATGAAAAAGTTGTTTAATATGAAGATGTCTGAGAATAGTTCAGTAGTAGATCATTTAAATGATTTCAATATGGTTGTGAATATGCTAGCTTGAGTTCTGATAGAATTTGATGAAGAAGTTAGGGCTTTATTAATTGTGCTCTTTACGAGAGTTGGAATAGCCTGGTAATGGCGGTAAGTAACTCGGTTCCAGCTAACTCAAAGTTGAAGTTTGAGGATGTTGTAGGGGTGATTCTAAGCGAGGAAATGCGAAGAAAAAGCTCTGGGAATCTTCTACTTCAGGGAATGCTTTGACAGTGGAAACTAGAGGGAGACAAAAGAATAGAGGAAACCGTGGAAAATCAAAAGATCGGGCAAGGTCAAAATCCAAGAACAAGATTGTATGTTGGAATTGTGGAAAGCTTGGGCATGCAAAGAAGGACTGTTGGGAGCTTCGGGATAAGAAGAAACAACAGGAAGAAAACAAGGAGGCAAATGTGGCATCGGGTAATGTATGTCAGGATGCTTTGATTCTTTCTTTGCATAATATTACTGAATCTTGGGTTTTAGATTCAGGGGCTTCTTTTCATGCTACTCCACATAGGCATTATTTTGTTGATTATGTTCAAGGGGATTTTGGGCATGTTTTTCTTGGTGATGATGAGCCTTGCAGCATAGTTGGAAAAGGTTCATTCGAGTTAAGATGCGAGAATGGGAATACATGGCTATTGAAGGATGTCGGACATGTGCCTACATTAAGGAGAAATTTGATATCGGCGGGCGGTTGGGAAGTGATGGTTGTCTTGTGATATTTAGAGACTCTTGGAAGGTTACAAGGGTGCTCTTGTGGTGGCAAGAGGTAAGAAGGTTGGAACCTTGTATTAACCATTGATAATACTAATGATTGTAATCTTGTGGCTTCGAGATGCGAGATACAACATTATGGCACTATAGGCTCGGTCATATGAGCCATAAGGGCATGAACATCATAAAAAGAATTTGCTGGATATACGAGAAACAGGTTTGGATTTACGTGAAAATTATATATGGGAAACGAGAGCGAGTAAGGTTTCTCAAGGTTGGACCTACGAAGAAGAGAGAGTAAGTTAGAGTGGTACATTCGATGTGTAGGGGTCGGCTCAGGTATCATCTCTTGGGGGTTCAAGTTATTATGTTACTTTTTTGATGATGCAACAAGGAAAGTTTGGGTTTATTGTATTAGAAACAAATCTGATGTATTTGACACTTTTGTTAAATGGAAAGCCTTGGTAGAGAATGAAACAGGTCTTAAGCTAAAATGTCTCAGGTCAGATAATGGAGGGGAGTATTGCAGCAATGAATTTAATGATTATTGTTCTAAGAATGGAATCCGTAGGAAAAAGATGGTTCCAGGAACTCCCACAAAGAATGGGGTATCAGAAAGGATGAACAGAACAATAATGGAACGTGTTAGGAGCATGAGATTACATGCATGGGATCGCCTCTTTCTTTTTGGGCAGAAGTGGTGAGCACAGCTATGTACTTGATAAATAGAGGACCCTCAAGTGCCTTGGATGGAGGCATACCTGAGGAGGCATGGTATGGTAAGAAAGTTGATTATTCATTTCTTAGAGTCTTTGGATGTGAGGTGTTTGTTCACATAGACAAGGATGATAGGACTAAGCTAGAGGCTAAATCAGAAAAATGTACTTTCATTGGTTATGGTGGTGATGACTTTGGATATAAATGTTGGAGTATTAAGGACAAGAAAATCATTCGATCTAGGGATGTGGTCTTTAATGAGAAAGTCATGTATAAGCAGCAGTTGCAGGAAAACAGGGAAGAATCCAAGAAAGAATATGCAACGGTAGAGGATCTTCTAGATGGGAAAGTGACACATGAATTAGTTCAGGAACCCCCTCAACAGGAACCCCAAACTCCTATATTGAGGAGGTCTTCTAGGGTAAGAAGAGAACCTGAATGTTTTCTCCTTCTCTTTATTATTTATTACTCACTGATAGTGGAGAGCCAGAGAGCTTTGATGAAGCAATGTAGGTAGATGCCAAGAAGAAGTGGGAGCAAGCCATGGATGAGGAGCATCAGGCTCTCATGGAGAACCAGACATGGGATTTGGTAAAGCTACCCGAAAGAAAAAGAGCATTATAGAATAAGTGGGTGTTTAGAGTCAAAGAGGAAGAAGGAGGCAAGAAAAGATACAAGGCCCGGTTGGTAGTCAAGGGTTTACACAGAAAAAGGTATAGATTTTGATGAGATTTTTTTCTCTGTAGTAAAAATGACTTCTATCAGAAGCTGTTCTTGGAATAGTGGCGTGCAAGAAGACTTGCACTTAGAATAGTTAGATGTAAAACTACATTTCTCCATGGCGATTTGGAGGAGGAGCTATATATGCGGCAGCGAAGGATATGAAGTCAAAGGTAAAGAGAAGATGGTGTGCAAACCGAAGAAGAGATTGTATGGCACTGAAACAAGCTCCACGTCAATGGTATAAGAAATTTGATAACTTCATGATGAGCAAGGTTATATCGGATGTCATTCGACCATTGTGTGTATACAAAGAAATTTGAGGATGGAAGTTATATTATCCCGTGTTTATATGTTGATGACATCTTTGGTTGCGGTAAAAACATGTAGGAAATAAAAGTACTCAAGAAGCGGACTAAGTGAATCATTTCTTTATGAAGGATTTGGGTGCAGCCAAACAAATCCTTGGTATGAGGATATCTCGGGATAGGAAGGAACGGAAGCTAACTTTATCTCAGGAAGAGTACATTAAGAAGGTCTTGGAGAGGTTTAATATGTAGGATGCTAAACCGGTTGGGACCCCTTTGGCGAGGCCATTTTAAGTTATCAAAGGAGCGGTGTCCTAAGACAGGAGCGGGAAAGAAACCAGATGTCAAGGTACCTTACTCATTACTTGGTTGGCGGTTTGATGTATGCTATGGTGTGCACTAGGCCCGATATTGCCCATGCGGTGGGAGATGTGAGTAGATTTATGAGTGATCCGGTAAAGAACATTGGCAAGCGAGTAAAGTGGATCCTTCGGTATTTGAGAGGAACCATGGGGACGATTTTGTGCTACTGGTGGATCGGACACCACTTTACGTGGTTATGTAGATTCAAACATGGTGGAGATGTAGACGGCGGGGAGGAGCAACAACAGTTATATTTACACTGTAGGTGGGACAGCAGTGAGTGGATTTCACGACTAGAAAGTGGTGGCTTTGTCAACCACGAGAGGTGAGTATGTTGTTGCCACGAGGCAAGCAAAGAGATGATTTGGCTACTGTGATTTCTTGAGGAGTTGGGGCATAAAGCGGGAGGAATGTAAGCTATATAGTGATAGTCAGAGTGTTATACACCTAGCTAAGAACTCTGCTTTCCACTCCAGGATGAAGCATATACAGTTGAGATATCACTTCATCAGGACAACTTTGGAGGAAGATAAGTTGAAGTTGGAGAAGATTCATACTAGTTAGAATCCTGCAGACATGATGACCAAGGTGGTCACAAGGGATAAACTAAAGCTATGTTCAGCTTTGGTTGGCCTTCATGGATGACAGTGAAGGGTTGAGAAGCTTGCTCAGTGGAAATTAGTCTCCAAGTGGGAGATTGTTATGTTTGTGGAGCCTATTTTCATGTTAGAGTATGGTACACCTTCCATGTGTTACACTCGGGTATTTTTACAGCGGTCCCACTTGGCGGCGGGTCGGGGGTTTGGGGCGAAGCCCTCAAGCAAATTTTCATGGGTGGTTTATTAACCCATGGGTAATGAGTAACCGTTATGGGCTATTTTGGGCCCATGGTTTTTTCGGTCTTTTGCCCATTGTTTTGATACATATGGTTTTTTGCCCTTGGTTTTGATACCCACGGTTTTGTATCAAACTGCTTAAGCAATTGTCTATTTATATGGTCTTATGCATATGATAGATGTACAAGCAAATGTATTACAAATGTGTTTTGAATTCGGGTGTGAATTCTGTAGAGTTTGTTGAGCATAGCTCCAAATGGATCTAGGTATTGTATTGAGAGAGTGGAGGCTTGTAATAAAATCTGAGCAAGTGATTCTTGGTGGACGTAGCCCAAATTGGGTGAACCACATTAAATCTTGTCTCTCTGTGTTGTGTTATTTATTCTACACTTTTATTTCAGATCTATAATATTTTCTGCATATTAGTTTCTACTGTTGCGATTCTCGTGAGGATTATTCCGCATATTTTATCTCTTATTTCCTAACACACTTCTTACAAGTGACCTTAAAAAAATTTGAATTTTCATATTGGGGTAGATAAAAACTAATAAAAGTCATCCTCTTGCACTCATAATCATTAAAAAAGGGACGTAAACTATAAAAAGAAACAAGATGGTTCAATACAAATAGGGGGAAGAGGGGAAGTTTCAATAACTAGTTATCTAATACGTGGAGTTTGAGATGTAGCACAACACTCGGTCGTAAGATCACTCTTGAGATGATCATCGAGATCGTCGACTCCCCATTCTACACCTTATTTATCATGTTTGATGTGGTTTGTAGGTATATGTAGCTAGGTATCTATTTTGCAAGTTACAAGTGTGATTGGTGTGAACAACAACATTGGAAAAAATATGGAGCGAAAAACAGAGATCAACAATGAATATCCTCTACACATAAAATATCGAATCCACTATTGAGCATTTGGGTGGACACTAGTGCCTAGATTCATTCACAACCGAACAGCACTATCAAAGTAAATTATAATATTAACTGTCCTCCCATGAGGCACTATGGGAGAAACTTTTTCCTACACACCTTTTTTGAGTCTTTAACCTCCTACAATATTTCTGAACCTCTATGCTAAATGATGTTGCTTTAGGTCTAAGATAGGATTTCATTCCTATTCACCTACCTTATCATTTTACATGGGATCATCTCCAAATTGTGTAAAATATGACCTCACTCCTTGTCTTTATTACCAATATAATATTTCTCTCCTCTCTCTCTCTCTACCGGACCACTCTCTCTCTCTCTCTAGATTTCATATTATTGCATACTAATTTTTCTTGTCCATTTAATGTATTTTATCACTTGTATATCATACACTACAATAGTTACTCTAAAATTATAGATTTAATTCCATTTATATTAAATCATTTGGTGAATCCAGTACCCTCATTCGAACACTATTAGTTCCTTCTTTCTTTCCAGCTTATACCCTAGGATCCTGCCACCATGAGTGTCTCCCTCACCTGTGTTTTGCGGAGGCCAATCCGAATGTCAAAATAAAATTCAATCTTATTTGTCTAATACTCACATTCATCTCGTATACTTCTCCTAAATATGTGTATCATAAATTCACTACAACGTTATATTTTAATGAAGAACATATTACTTTTACATCTACTGAAATCCCTTCTCAATCTATTTTAGATAATGATCCCCCCTTTATATTCATGTGTATATCAATAATGTAGGGGTTAAGCGAGCTTTAGTTGATAATGGATCCAGGATTAATATTTGTAATCTAGCATTCCTTCACCAAATTGGCCTTTCTGAAGCCTCTTTGATTCCCTCGTCTATTTCTATCCATGGCTTTGATAACATTCCTAAACATGTCCTAGGTACTATCACACTTCCCATTACTGTTGGGCCATGCAATTTTCCCATTCCATGTCATGTGATGCCTAATAATCTCAATTATAGTCTTCTTTTTGGACGACCATTGGATCCATGCCATGCATGTGACCCCTTCAACTCTTCATACACGTCATAAATTCCCTTATCAAGGTATTGTCTATGAGGCCCTAGTAAATCCCTCCTCGTTCAAATTTTTAAATACTATCAAAAATCCACCTAAAGCTCTCATTTCTACTACATCTCATCATCATTTCTCAAAATATGGTCCTCATTATTAGTATATGCTTCATTACAATTTCACTACCGCTGAATTAGGCCCAAATAGTCAAGGGTCACCGAATTGTTGTTCGTTCCCACATAATATACCAAACTTGGCATTGGGTATCGCCCTCCATCCTCTCCTTTTATTCCGCAACATCTTCCTCTAAGGTTTATACTATCTCACATGCTCCTCAACTTCCTCTATTATACCCAGAGCTTATTGGAGATCTCACTTCCAATGCTTGGCCTAAATTGGATGCCTTCCTCACCGATGATTCTCTCTTAGAATATATGGGGACCTACGATCATCTCCTCTTATTATTACAAAAAAATGTTTTCCATATGTTATCGTTGCTATCTTGTTTACTTTGGTGAATTTGATCCACCTAATGTCAATACTGATACTCCTGATACCATTCTTATTGATCCATATATAGAGGGTCAATCCACTCTTTTAAATGAGGAAACTATTCAATATAACCTCTACACCAACGACAACCCTCGTATTGTTTTATTGGTTGCTTCTCTTACGCCTTCCGAACAAGTTGATATTAAACAAGTGCTCCACAAATTTTTAGACATATTTGCATGGGATCATAGTGATATGCCCGATATCTATCCTTTTATTTCTATGCACAATATAGTCCTCAACCTTGGTGCTAAACCAATACAACAAAAAAATTGAAAAATGCATCCTAAAGTCGCATTATTAGTCAAGGACAAAATATAATGACTTTTGGATGTCGGCTTCATCTGTGTTGTTGACTACCCCGAATGGGTATCTAACATAGTGCATATTATGAAACCAGATGGAAAAGTTTGTTGCTGCACTAACTTTTGTGATCTTAAAAGCTTTTCCCCAAGATAGTTTCCCTTTACCGCACATAGATGTTATAGTCGATTCCATGGCCAAATACGACATTCTTTCTTTTATGGATGGCTTTGTTGGCTACAATCAAATTAAAATCAACACCACCGATCAAGAAAAACATCATTTGCTACACCATTGGGTACCTTTCGCTACATTGTTATGCATTTTTCCTTAAGAACGTTGTCACCACCTATCAACATGCTATGACACACATATTTCACAATCATATCCATAAAATCCTTGAGGATTTCTTTGACGACATACTTTCCAAGTCTCACAATTGTGCCACTCATGTTGATGATCTACACACACTTTTTACATGCTTACGATAATACAATGTACACTTAAATCCTAAAAATGTGTTTTCGGGGTCATGAATGGAAAACTCCTCAGTTATATCATTTCTCAACGTGGAATTGAGATTGATCCTAAGAAGATTTGTGTCATTTTCGACATGCCTCCCCGTGAAATCTCCATCAACTACATTCACTCCAAGGAAAAATCCAAGCTATCTATCACTTCATTGCTCAATTAGCTGAAAAAATCCATCCTTTTACATGCCTCATGAAAAAGGACACTAAGTTTGTCTGGGATGATCATTTTCACTATGCTTTGAGGATATCAAAACTTATCTATTGAATCCTCCAATTCTTGTTCCTCGCACATCGATCAACGCTTCCTTATATATATATATATATATATATATATATATATATATATATATATATATATATTGCATTTCACACCTTGGAGCCCTTCTTGTGCAACACGATGATGCTCACCGCGAATGGGTTGTCTATTACATTAGTCATACATTACTCCCTTATGAATGCAATTATATTTATATTGAGAAATTATGCCTTGGCCTTGTATTTTTCACGGATAAATTGTGCCATTATCTTCTCAATCATGAGATCCATATTATCACCAAAGTTGACCCTTTACGATATTTATTATCTCAAACACATCTCTCTAATTGCCTTACTCGATGGGTCATGTTACTCTGAAATTTGATTTCAAGTTTATCCCACAAAAATCCATCAAGGGCCAAGTCATCACCAACCAACTAGTTGATGCTCCTCTTCTGATCTCTCTCTCTGCGAATCTTTCCATGATGACTTCACTACTTATGCAATTGATATTGACACATGAACGATGTATTTTGATGGATCTCGTTGTGCCTTGGGCACCAAATTTGGTATTGTATTTATCACCCCTCATGGTGATTATCTCCCTTTTCCTACCATTTAGGTTTTTCCTGTACAAATAATATTTGAATATCCTTGGCCTCACTATCACCCATGATTTTCTTATTCGTAATATCCATATTCATTGTGACTCTTAACTAATTGTTAACTAGGTCAATGACACGTATCAAACCAAAGAAGAGTGAATCATTCCCTAGAACGGACTTGTAAAAGCTATATTGGCTACATTTGACTCTTATTCTATCGTCGTCATCCCCTGTAAAGATAATCATTATGTTGACGCCATGCCAATGTCGCCTCTCTCATCCCACAATATATCACTGATGATCAAGCCACTTTTATAATCTTCCACCTATGTTATCCCTCCACTAATAGTCTGGTTTTGGAAGCCTACATTATTACACGCATCCATGAAAATCCTAAATGGTTCACCTTGATATTTAATTTCCTATATCGACAAACCATCCTTGCCAACTTATAACCTCATGAAGCTTGTTAATTGTGGTGGGAAGCCACACACTATGTAATCATTGGAGCCTCACTTTTAAAAGGGCATTCGACAGTCACTTGTTACGTTGTTTAGGTGTCAATGATATTCCTTTAGCTATTTCCCATATCCATGATAGCCTTTGTGGTGGACACTTCTTGAGAAAAGCAATGTCTCAAAACTCTTACAACAAGGGTATTATTGGCCCACCATGGAACAAGATTGTTTAGAATATGCCACACGTTGTGACAAGTTTCAAAAGAAAAACAACCTCCATCATGCACCTACATATGAACTCCAACCCATTGCCTCATTATGGCCCTTCTCCCTATGGACCTTTGACCTCATTAGAAAATTCAATTCAAAATCAAGCGATGGACATAAGTTCATTATTACCACTATTGAATATTTTAGTGAATGGTTCAAGGAGGTGCCTCTTCTGAAACCACTACAGTGTTGACATTTTTGTTTTATTACTACTCACATTATCACACACTTTGGCATCCTCTCGGCCATCATCGTGGATAATGGATCTTTGGTATCCCCGAGATTTCACCTTGAAACTGGAACTACCCCTTTTTTAAAAAATTGCTCTTTTCAAAGTAACGGGTTGTTTTGTGTTTGTTTTTCCTACTGCTTGCTTGCATTGCTCTAATGCATCCCAGAGAGAGAGTCATAAAAGCCAAATTTGAAAAATACCCACATGCCAAAACTCACTCAATCCCTTCACCGGACATTGTCTCGAAAACATTTTATTTATTTATTTATGAAATAAATAAAGTTCTTTACAAATAGATTGAGCTAAAATTGGAGGATTTAGGTTATATAAATCACTTCACCCCATCATTATTACCACATAACATTCACCCGGGGGGATATTTTTGTAGACAACTAACTGGAGAATTTTTTGAGCAATTGCCACAACTTTTTTGTTTTTCGTGTTTGGTTTGTTTTCTCTGGAAATTCCCATAGCCTGTTAATTCTTCCTATCGGACCTTTCCCAGACCTAGGGTTTTGAAAAGCTATCCAATATTTTTAATTACTAATTTTTCTAAAGGTGATCAAAGCTTAGGATTCTTTCAGGAGATTGCAAGAAGTTGCTTGGTCCAAAAAGGTGCAAAAATGGATTTTATGAAAATAAGGAAAATATTGCCATCAATGCATAGAGCTCAAGAAAATATGCACTTTTAGAGAAAATGACACCTAAAACAAAGCCACGGAGTGAAAGTTATGGCACTTGCAAGTTTTTGCTACTACATCTTCCCGGACCCTTTCCGAAAATGGAAAAAATTATTATGTTCTTGTGTTTTCTTCACTAAAAATCCAAAAATGGAAATAAAATGTTCTTTGATGAGTTTTCACGCAACTTTAGAAGCTTTCTTCATGCAAGTCGCACTTTTTGGGAAGAAGCTTTCTTCCATGCAAGTCACATTTTTTGGAAGGATGGTTTTTAAGTGCCAGTGGGAATTTTGGTGCTTCTGGAAGGTGAAAAATTCCCATGATGGAAGTCAAGTCACTTAAGTTGCCAATGGGAATTTTGGTAGTGGCAGGTAGGTGGGAATTTTATGCCTGCATGGAAGGTTATTTTTTCCCATCATTAAATTCAAATCACTTAAGTTGCCAATGGGAATTTTGGTAGTGGCAGGCAAGTGGGAATTTTATGCCTGCATGGAAGGTTGTTTTTTCCCATCATTAAAGTCAAATCACTTAAGTGAAGGATGGGATTTTTGGAGCTACTGACAGGTAAAAATTCCCATTGCTTTGCCTTCTTATTTTTAACATGACTTCTAGCCAAAAAGTGTGACCCATTCTGGCATAGCTAAATGCCTAAAAGCTAACTTTTTTATTAATTGTCGGGAAGCATCCAGTTTTGGCACCTAGGGTTGGAGAAGCTTTCTTTTTATTATTCAGAGCATCTACATGTTGATGTGAGTGCACAAGTGAATAAAATAATATTTTTAGCTTGCTTGGCATGCAAGCAAAGTCTAAAAATAGAGGGCAGCAGGCTTTATAATCAGATTTTGGTGAAGGAATTAAGCATTCATGCCATGGATTCCATGTTTGTCTGAATTATTTGTAGGAATACTTCATTGGTGCTCATATTGGTGAAAAGAAGGAAAAGTCAATGTCAGATACATTGAATATATCTTCAGAATCAGAAGGAGAAATTGCAGGTTCTGCACAAATAGATCAACTCTCATATTTGTAAGTCTTGAGCGAGAAATAAAAGAAGAAGATCTCGAGACAAAGCTTGATTTAGGAAGCGATGATGGGTGATGAGTTTTGTCTAATTTTTTTACGGCAAACATTGCATTGGTGCACGTACTGGAGAAGAACTGCAAAAGCTTCAAGGATAAGAGGGAAGACATGTTAGAGGTAGCACCCGTAAGTAAATCTAGTCATACGCTTCGGATCTAGTTTGGTGAAAATCAAAGGAAAGGATTCAACAACATATGAGAGAAAAAACATCTCATATTCAAGGCAAAGATATCATTCAGATCATTCATTTCTAAAGTGAATGAAGCAAAAGTGCAATGCAGGTTGGATCAGCATGTAGAGTATGGAAAAAGAACAAGGCGAGAGCATTGCAGCTTTCATCTAACTTCTTCTCCTCTTTCTTCTTCTTTCTCTTATTTTCTCTGACAAAGCAATTGAGCAATCAATTAAAATTGTAAAACTTAGGTAATTGGCTATAAAATTCGTTACTTCAAGTTACTAGAAGAAGTCAATTACTTGGAAATAGGTGGCAGACATGTAAAATAGAAGGTTCTATTTTCAGTTATAAATCATGCATATCGTGTAAAGAGGAATTCCAGGAAGAATACTATCAATTTGCTTCCCCTTTTCATAGTTTCCACATGTGAAAATTCATTGAAAGTCTCTTATTTGTAATTGCCCTCTATACACTATAAATAGAGGAAGAGCCTACGGGTTAAAGGATCAGAATTTATAATCAGCATTCTTGAGTTCCAGACTTTGTGTTGTAACCTTTGATGTCTTTTCTGTGAAAGTTGAGGAATTGAATAGAAGTGGATTTCCGGAGAACTTTGTGTCAACGGTGCATTGCTTCTTACTTTTGTGTGGATTTTTAGATAAACTTTGTGTTATCTAAAATTTATATTAGAAACTTTGCTTTTCCTTTTCCTTTACTTTTGTCTTGTGAGATCTATTTGTTTTGTCTATGTGTATGAGACCAACTCTGTAAACTATTGGTCGGATCACACATCTTCCTTTCTTCTTTCCCAAATTCTATTATTTCCCCCTTGGTTGAAAATACTTCATTAACAATTGCTTACTTGTTGCAAAATTGCTTAGCTATGGTTCATGAGCTTTGCAATTAAAGTAAAACCCACAAATAGTTATTAAGATCCATAATTGAAAAAAATCTTACACGGGAGCCTCACCGGTAAATGAGGGAGATTTATCTCATAACTGCCTAGGTTATTAGTTGTGCATAAAATCTAGCCAACAATCTTCATTCAAAAACAAAGATGTCAAAAGGCTTTATGTGAAGTTCAAAATCAATCAAACATTTGCTCCTCCTTACCATCCACAAGGAAATGGTCAATCGGAAGCCACTAATAAAACCATTGTCAAAATACTACATAAAATTGTTGATACTAGCGGAAGTGATTGGCACAATCAACTTTTATATGCTCTTTGGGCTTACCGCACCAGCATCCGCACTCCCACCAATGCTACACCTTTTTCATTAGTTTATGGAATTGAGGTTGTAATTCCCTTAGAACTTGAAATACCCTCCTTACGTGTGTCACTCAAAGGCATCCTCAAGGATAATGAATATCGTGAAAATCGATTGCATGAGCTTGAAATGCTTGACTCTCGCCGCGTATAAGCCCTAGAACATCTTTGTGAATATCAAACTTGCATAGCACATGCTTACAATAACAAAGTATGACCACATGAATTTCATATCGACGATATTTTTTAAAAATAAAATTAGAAAAACACTAATGTTGAGGCTCAAGTAAAATGGAAATTCAAGCCTAATTGGCTCAGGCCATATGTCATCATGACCAAGCTTAGTGGCGGAGTCTATCATCTTGCTACTCTCCTTAGCAAACCACTCAAGAATCTTCTTAATTTTATGCATCTTAAGCGGTATTATGCATAAAAACTTTTCATTCCCATATGACGCACTTTAGTTCTTCATTTCATACTCAATTGTTGAGGGTCCAATTCTTAAACTAAACCTCACATCATACACACTTCACGCTATGCACTTCACGATACATGTTTTCTAGCATCTACTCTCATACAACACATTCATTCCCTGATGATGCACTCTAGTTTCACGGTTCATACTCATTATTGAGGGTCCAATTATTATATTGAACCTCACATCATATACACTTCACACTTTGCGCTTCACGATACATCTTTTCTAGCATCTACTCTCACACAACACATTCATTACCCGATGACACACTCTAGTTCCATGGTTCATAATCAACCATTGAGGGTCCGATTCTTAAACCGAACCTCACATCATACACACTTCACGCCCGCACTTCACGATACATCTTTTATAGCATCTAATCTCACGCAACACATTCATTCTCCAATGACACACTCTAGTTCCATGGTTCATACTCGACTCTTGAGGGTCCAATTCTTAAACTAAAGCTCACATTGAAACTCAAATATTATTATAATAATCCTCTCTAGAATATAAATTTATCGTGCCCAAATGGTGGCTAAATGTTTGAGTTGTAGACCTTTGATCAAAACTAATGCAATGTACTCAATTCCTTCCCCATCAATATAATGGATTGTGCATCTTTTTATCAATGAAATATTGTTTCTTGTGGCTCTCTTTTTCCCTTAACTTGTGATTATTGTGTTTTTTGCCTCTCTATCCATTAATGGCATGATGAGTGTGGGTTATACTTGTATTATTTCATGTCAAAGTATCTAAAAAATGGAAATAATTGGCGATTGATTTGATGTATGGTTGGTTTTGGCTATTATCATTATTTGTGTTGTGTTTTTCCTCCAAATATTCATCTCAATGAGACTGGTCCATTCTATTTTGGTGCATCATCCTTTTTATTTTATTTTCATTTCATGCTTACTCTCTCTCCCTTTTCCTTGCAATTTTGTAGCTTAGTGTTTAGAGTAGATTCAATGGTTGGCTTTAGAGTAGATTAGTGTAGGAGCAAACCTTCTCTCTAGGTCTATCTCATTGATTCAAGTGCCACAGTTGAGATAAAGTCTCATGTTATCACCGGGATGCACAAATTTCTTTAAGTTTTTTGGATATTTCACGAGTGCACATTTTTAGTGACTATAGTTTTGGCATGAATGATGGGATAAATTGTTTGAACACTTTTTTATTCTTGTTTTATCTATCAAGTGTTATTTTGTAGGAAAAAAATTTATTCTTACAAGAATGCATACCCTTGATTTACATTTAAAATTTTGTGTGTTCTCATCTTATATGGATTTTGAACCTCATTCTTTAATCACTTGGCAATTTCATTGGTTTAAATATTACCCATTTATTTAGTTTCAAACTAATTCTTCCATTTTCCATTCATACTTGTTTAAATTATTTCATGGATCTAAAAATATCTTACCCATTCCCTCATTTCAACTTTGTCCCCCTATTTGTAGCATTGGGATGAGATTCCTAAATTAGCCTTGAAAAATCTCCCCGCTTTCATGAAAATGGTGATTTAAACCCTTTTGATCATGTCTAATATGTATCCAACCATTGTACCATCCACAATATCGAGAGGAAAACATATGTCTCGGAATTCTTATCTCTAGTTTCATAGGAAGGCTCAAATTTGGTACCTAAGTTTGGATACACAATCCATTTCCACATAGGACCAACTAGGAGAGAAAATAGAGAAATGGTTCAAGGAGAGTGCATACGTTGTATTCCTTGTGGAAAACCTCAAAACCATCAAAAGAGACTCAATGGACCTTATCTCATAATTCAATCTCATATTCACAAGGACTTGGAAGATAATCCCTCAAGAATTCAGACCCCAATCAGGTATGGCATTATTGTATTATTTGAGAGTCTCAATTTTGATTTTTGCTATCATGATTTAGTCTTTAGGAGAGCGGTACTCTTCCTCGTGCATTTGATATTATTTTCGACACTAAGAAGAGTCTTATTTAAGATGGAAAGAAGAGATCCATACCCATTGTTCCCGAGTCTTCCCTCACTTTGTGAATTCCATCAATCTTCTCATGCAATTGTTGAGTCTCCCAATGTTTCATTGTAGATCCAGGAAGCCTCTATAGTTCTTGATTCTACATTGGCTATCCAATAGGATCATCCTATCCAAAATATCCCCTATGTTTTACAAAATTCCCTCCCTCCTCCACCTATGGCATCACCTAGCCCTATAAATTTTTGTCATGAAACCTTGAGGAACTATGTTATTTCAAAGGTTTTTCCCATTCTCTATCCAGTTTTGACAAATCCCAATTACCCTATAGTGTTGATGGGTGGTGGGGTTTTCAATTTTTATAATGATGGGAACAACTTGTAAGGCTTTCAACACTCCAAGAAACTTTCAACACAAAATCATCCAATCATCTTAGAACATTATCATGGGCAAGAGAGGATCAAATGTCATCCTCTTAAATTTTTTGAGTTGTAGAGGAAAAGACATGTTATGGAATATCATTTGAAGGTTTCAAAAGATCGGATCTTAGATTTTAATCTCTAAAAAACTCTACGTGAGAAATTAGATAGTGAACTCACCCTTGAAAACATTTCATGCCCAGCTTCAAACATCTTTCATCAAAACATATCGTGAGATCAAGATATCAAAAAGGCATGATTGATTTAGATGATGAGAGTATTCGATGTGTGAAATTAGAGGCATCCATTATGAAAAGAGATAAAAAATAATTGGAGACAAAGAAGATTGAACCAAGAAGTGGACTAAATATTGAAAATATATTTACAAGCTCAAGATAATGTAAGTGAAAGATTACACGACTAAGAGATAAATACATCATGAAATACTTGTGTTAGGGTGCAAACACGAGAGATTGAGATATCATATAGAGGAATTGATCCAAGAAATAAAGCATGTTATATCTCTTCGAGGCTCCAATCATGGATATAGTTGAAAAAGATTCTTTGTTCAAAGTCATACAAGCCTTGGCACGATTACAAGGATACTTTGGCAAGGTTGATGAGGCCATCACATATTGGAACGTATACTGAGGAAGACTTAGAAATATTTCTACCAACCTGCAAAGAACATGAAGAACACCTCAAAGTATATACTTCTTCACATCCTATTCCACTGAATTCAAGTAGCGTAGGCGATGATCTCCATCAATACATCAACCAACACAAGTTCACCAAGCTCCACCATCACAACCCGCAAAACAAAAGCAGACTTTGAAGCCCCACAATTTTGAGGCAAGGTAAAAAAATTGAATATAACTACGTAATTTTGTTGATATTTATAAGTAGGCTCACATAGGTTGAACACCGAAAGGGAAATATATGAGGGGGTTTCGCATGATTGAAAATCCAAGAGGACAATCTGTTGTGAAAACTACTTAATTGAAAACTAACGAGGGTTGTTAAGTAGTGCGTGGGGATGAAAACCGAGAAACAACGTTCCATGTGTTAACTATGAATAAAGAATCCGAATGTGCAACAGGTAAGTAACATCGATCCGAGAAAGTGTTGGAAGGTTTTTAAGGCCAAAAGGTCAACTTGATGTATTTTTATATTATGCAATATTTAATTTATATGTATAGCCTAGATAAGATAGAATATAATAAATGTGAAGCCTCTCTAGCCTAGGAAACAAATGGAAAACACTCCTCTAGCCGGAAAGTGAAGATGAAGGGACTAGAAACCCAACAACCACCTTGGAATGTGTAAGGCAAAGTAAGCACGTTGTGCAAAAGGTTGGTTGTTGCCCTTGATCAATATTTTGAACATAGTTAATAGTTGTTTGGCTCTTAAAATAATACAATTCTAATTTATGTGACCTCTATCTCCCTAGCTTATATGTTTTCATTATATATTTTCGTGATGTGTAGCCATTGCACATCATTTAAGATGTGTTACCCCATATTTCTACACATTGTTTTAATGGTTGTACAAGGATTGAATCTATAATTTCCTTAAAACTACAATTGTAGCATCTCCTAAAGACTTATTACGGGATTGTTGCTAACATGTAGCGAGAGTAGTTGTAGCCCTAGGCACATATTCAACCACAAACATGTCCAACATTTGATGAATGTATCCGATGGATATTTTACAAACAACTTGACACCATAATCTTCTTGTGGGCACATTATGAGCACTATCACATCATCCAATTATGGTAGAATGTTTCTATTTCTAAACCATAATTTTACTTTCATTGATTATCATTGGAAAATATGTTGGCACATGCAAGAGTGGCATAATTTAGGAGGATTTATTATTCTATTTTTTTAATTATCATTGTTGCACAGTATATATCAAATTAAGAACAAAAACCTAATTTTGTATTACAATAAGTAATATTCCTTTTGAATAATATGCCCCAATGTGGGTAAGGTATAAGCAATGTAGCATAGAGAATGTCATGTCACCATGTGTGCAAGGTATGAGAAGTATGGCACAAATAATGATATTTCCATATGTGGGTGAGATAGAAACAATGTAAGCCACGCATAAGGGTCCTTTCCCCTAATGGATGAATGTTATGAATATTGGAAATGTAAGTAAGGAAATGAAACAAAGTTGGACATGATATAGATTATGGCACCATAATACACACTAAAGGCACATTCAAACACATTGAAAACACACGATGAAAACACCAAACATGGAGAAAACATGTTGAAGCCCCTCAAACACTAAGGAAATGGGTTGAAGACATTCCAAATAGAGAGGACATATTAAATACACAACAAGCACAAGGAAATGCATGCATATGTATTTAGCATATAAGACATAGCAATCCACAAAGAGAATAGATAGTGGATATAAAACATCAACTAAAGCACAATAATATCATAAATAATTAGTGAGATAAAACATGAAGCGGTACAAGGAGATGCCCTTAACATCCTCGAGTTTCCCCAAGTAAACTTGAGATGTGCCCACATCCTATTGAGAATCTATAATCATGGTTATATATCATATACATCAAGTAAACCTTATACCAATCTCTATTATCATTGTAACAGGTATATATTATTAACATTTAATGTGCACCCATAAACAAACAAAGCAATGTAATAAATCATGCAAATAGAGAGTGCTCAACTTACAATAGAAAAGGTTGTTTATAGGAGCTAACCAATAATCTATTTTTTGTTTCAAAGTAATACATCTATTGGTGGAATTCCCTTTAAATCTATGGTAATCACAATATGTGTTGGCATTAAAATACTTAGGCAAAGGTCTTGAAGCATCAAATTCCCTTGTTAATAAAGTACTCATGTTGCTTTCAAGTAATTTATCCAAGACATTATATGGAATTTCATTCAATCTTGTCAATTGGATTAGCTTCTTTTGAGATAACACAACCTTCTTAAGTGGTTGACCTATAGCATCGACTATTTTCTTAGCATCATTCTTATGTTGAAACTCATGGTACTTTCTTTTGGCCCTCAAAGTTGGTTTATTTTGACATTTTACACTAGTTGGGGCATTCCTCTTGTATGTGTTGAACAATATTTTGTCTTTTGATAAGTATATTATGGATAGACATACTTTGAAGTTCACTATCTCACAGTTGATAAGTCACTTTGATGATCGGGGCCTTGAACTTGAGCATGTAGTCACTAATGTACTCATTAAGTGTTTTCCTAAGTTGAGATATTTCCATAAATGTAATCTTTTGAGTAATATTGATTTGGAAATAAGCCAAGAAATGTATAGACCCACATGGCGGGAAATAAAACTAATCAAGTGCATAGTCCCTCAAGCTTAGTTCATAAAGGTCTCATTTCCCATTAATATACAATCGAAACCTAGACCAATAAACTAATTGGAAAAGGATAAGAAAGTACATCATTAGTAAGATGTTTACAAGTATAATATTATGAAAAGTGACCTTACCACTTGGCTTTTGAAGTTGTCTTTGTGAATCACCTAATGCATGCATCGTAGCAACCACTTCATAATATTGCATCGATACAAGAGGATGAGTAGTGAAAGAAATTGGGATAGAAGAGGTCAAATATGAATTAATATTGAAAGTAACTAAAAATCCCTAGATGGTTGTGCTAGACGAATTTGAGAAGTTTCTTGAGTAGGTAAGGCTTGAGAAGGCACTCAATCATTTTGAACATTTGGAAGAAGCGTAGTAGGGCAAGCAATAGAAGCAATTTAATAACATAACTTTTTGAGGAGAAGAAATAGTATAAACATGAAAAAGAAGAATTTGGCAAGCAACTTTTTTAATCTATTCATAATTCTAGAGATCTCAACAAGATTTTGTATGTCATAGTTTTGAATAGTATCAATGGATGCATACATATACTTGTCTTCTAATACAATCTCATAATCACAATATTTGACATTGCATTCCGATAATCATCAAGAAAGGTTGTAAAAGCTTTGATTTTTACGACAATAAACATCTAAATCCATGGTATCCCTTTATGTTAGGGTTTTCTCATGTTCTACAAAGGAATCAATAGGTTGAACACATCTTGGTCCAACCCATATTGGTAAAGCTTATTTTGTATGACACTAACATAAAACTAGTTAGTTTTCTCATATCGAATTTTGACTTTATATAATCATGAAAGCTTATACAAAGGGATGTGTAATCTTGAAAAAGCACATCTAAGGTATGAGTCATTACAAGCACATTTGTGTTTTGAACATAACACACAACAAAGAAAGGCTAATTGAACAAATAAAATAGAACAACCCTTGGAACAATCATATCCAACACCAACAAAATCAAGATCCAACCCTAGTTAGGAACAAAACATGCAAGACAATGCAAGTTTGCCACAAAGGTGAAACCCTAAGATTGGATTCAAAACATTGTGAATTCACTAAAAGGTGAAACCCTAAAGTTGGTTTCAATACAATGTGGGTTCACCAAAAGATGAAACTCTAAAGTTAGGTGCATGGTAATTCGGGTTTTACCCAAATGTAGATGTGTAAAATGGTTTTAAATTAACAATGCACTACAACTAACCACATATTGCAATTCAAATATAATTGCATAAAATACTATTTTTGGAGCTTAAGTAATTGATAAGTGGGGTTATAGAATAAATAATTGATAAGTGGGGTTAAGTATTTGACAATGCAACACAAGTCAAGACAATGTGGTGATGAATACCCATAAAAAATTGTCGTGAACAAAACTTCTTGACTAGAACCATAGGTTACATTTCCGACAATTGCCCAATATGGGCAATCTAATTTAAAAACCTTGTTCGCATGCTTCAAGGCTTCAAAACCTCACCCGCTTTTGAAAAAATTGCACATATCTCCGAGAACTTGATCTCCTTCCTTGGAACCCTAATGTGGCCAATATACCTTACATAATTGCAATAAAAATGAGAAATGATTTGAGGTACATGTGTTATCCCTTTGTTCTTATCAAGTCCCTTGATAAGAATAGTTCTTTGAAGACAACATATGAACTATAATATAGATCAACAAGCAATTCAATGTAATGCAAATACCAAACCCTTTCACTTTCAATGAACTTATCTATGCAATAATAAATTATAAATGGTCTTCACGTTTTGATCAATGCTTGAGTGCTACTCTAAATAGTTGTAATTGCACTTATCTATGCAATAATAAATGCATGTTCTTCAAGTTTCGCTCAATGCTTGAGTGCTACTCTAAATAGTTGTAATCGCTTTTGGCACAGGGATGCTTCTCCATCAATTAAATTAATGGTTAATTCATTTTCATGACTCGTCAATATGCACTAATGCACCTATGTATTTATAGACTTCTTGCACGATAAAAGCCTATTAGGGCACATGTCCACACAACAAATGGGAAATGTCAACAAAGATGGACCAATAAGAGTCAAAAGGCACAAACGAAAAAACCTACCAAAACCATACTCTAAAATATTGCGAGAGAACCTAAAAAATCGTAAAAATGGGCAAAAAGAAAGAAGACATGAGGAAAAAGAAAACAAGAGTAAAAAAGAATAAGACAAAGGAGGGGTTAAATGGGAACATGTCAAAAGACAGTCTATAAACAGGGAAATGAGCCAAGGAGAGCCTAATTTGGACATATAATCAAGAAATATACTAAAAGAGTGCTAAGAATATAATAAATGACTAGTCCTGTACCAAATTTTGGTGTCACCAAACAATTATAAGAAAAGAACACCAACATAGCCACTTTGATAGCAATCTTGGGAAAAAGTGAGATTACATCAAAACTAACTAAACTGTTATTATGTTTTACTAATCTAATAAAATCTACATGATGTATTCTAGATAAGAGAAGAGGAGTGGCCTGCGATAGTGTTCACCATGTATGCACGGACTCTGCCAGCTAGCAGGTAGGACTTCCTAAAGCATCTACAATAGGTCTTAAATACAGCCCCTAATGTATCTTTTAAGTCCCATAGATCCGTGGAACTTCTTAGTGTCATCACCCAATGTAGAATTTTGTATAGCTTTGATTGCCTTGTTTAAAATCACTCGTTTTAAAACCATGGATGATAAATTCACTTTTTGCTACACACTCTAATTGAGTTACAATGAAGTGTCTTAATTCAACTCCTAGTGCTTTATCATACGATTATTCATATTTGCTACATTGTCCCTTGAATGTCTTGAAAGCTAGAATAGTGGGGCACTTAATGTCCATGGCATGAAAAGTGCCCCAATGCTCTGCACCACCTCATATGAAAAATGACTCCCAACTCTCTTAAACCTTTTTGATGAAACAATCGCAATGGCGCTTTATAAAGTAATAAGATAAATTTCATGACAAATTGTGTAGATTTTGCAGCCTATAAATAGATATTAGTAACGTCTTTCAGATCCTACAGATATCACTAATCAGCTCATAACCTTGAAGTAACTGTAAAATGCCACACCTTTAGGATCGAATATTGATGATGAACTAGAGCTTGGAACTGGATTGTAGTATCTACAAAAACATATTTCATATAACATGCATTTCGATATACATTCTAAAGATGATAAATCTGGACATAAATTGGAACTCCTAGTGAGTCACCTCAAAATTGAGGTACTGCATGTTTGGTCTGAACTTATTCTCATGGACGCAATACCTTCTGATGTATCACAAGATACCTCTAGGAGGCATGTTCCACCATTTCTATGCAAAATGCCAACATGTTTTAAAAACCAATGCTTCAACAATGAAGCTATGTTAACAAATGGCATGTAAATAGTGTGTATATTCAAGTTCTGATATGCATAAATGTAGAGCAGTGAAGGCAGAAATCTCGTCAAAATAAAAGGTGAATGCAGAAACTCAAGCACTGAAGTTTAGAACATAAACTACACCATTACAAACATACCAAGCGGAGGAAAAATAGATACCAACTAAAACACGTTTATCTTATGCAGACAAGAAAAAAATTAAATCAGTGGCAAACTGTATCCCAATAGGAATAAATCTTACATCATATTATGTGCACAAAATCAATACCATCTTTTATTAGGCTTTGAGGTCAAAGTACAGCAAGGAAAGATTAGTTAAACATCCAATCTTCAAGGGAGAGTAATCATGTACAGAATGATAACAAATATGGCTCATGGCCATTAATCTAGTACCCTTTATAAGTGCAAAGATGCACCAAATTAAACGCGTTCTAGATTTAAACCACTTAGCTAGCCTCCCTTGTCATTTATGAAATGAGATAAGTCCTAAGAAGATAATGTATACGTCATTGCTAAGCCCATGGAACATTTTGGCACATTATACTGTCCATTTCCTTACAATAGAAAGAAATAGGGAAAATTCGTTTTCAATTTCTCTAACTCTAGCTTGTTGAACAACCTTGGACTACCAGAGGATATCAGCCAGTATGTTTGTACCAAAGGTGGTGCCATTCATTAGAAGTTTAACAAACAATAGAAATATTTCTAATCTTAGGCTCCCACATAGAAGGTCCTAGTTGTTTCAAAGCATACTCTAAAGATTCAATCAAGTCACATCTATGTGATAAAAACAGTGCACGGTAACCAAACTACAGTCTAATATAGTAAACTAATCTAACGACGATCAAATTTCAATTTGTAAATAGCTTTACACTGAAGCTGGGAGCTCCTAGCATTATATATACCATATTTTGACAAGGCGCCAATGAAATTTTCTTTTAAAAAAGGGTTTTTGCTTCAAGTAGTAAAGAACCTTGAAACTAAATGAAGTGCATGCGCTCTACAACATAAATCAACACAAAAGGGTGATCTCAACCATCTGTAAGCTCTCCCATGCATGTGCAAATTCAAGCTGGACCAACAAGAACCCCTTGAGCTGAACCTTCTTTGTGCTCTCCCTCTTTTTGAATCTCGTCATCTCCTTTCCTGATCTTGATCTTATATTTAGCCTCATAGTCCATGATCTCTTTTTTTCTTCTTCTGCAATGCCTCAGCGAGTCTTGAAATTACTTCCTGCAGGCCTTCTTTGTTCCTCTGTACAGCAGGCAAAACCTCTGCAATTGTCCTCTTTACCAGTACTCCACCTATCATTCGATAACAGTGTCTGGAGGGATCCAAAGGTTGGATTGCCCCAATAACCAATGAGTGCTCACTCAATTCCATCTCCAGCTCTGTAATCTTAGAATGAAGTTGATTGAGTTCTGATCGCAGGACATTCCACCGATTAGCAACTGCTTGCTCATTAATAGGCTCCCCACTACTGTCTGTAGCTTGATCTGCCATTTCTGCTAAAAAGACCAGGTCAAGGATATTCCCTGCATTAATTTGAGGACTCAAACCATTCAAAATTAGAAAGATTGAAAAAAGGACACAAGAAAGATAACAGAAGAGAACTAGAAACTTCCAATGTTTCCTAAAGATTAAAGCAGGCATGGTAAATAAGTATATTTAAGGACACTTATTACTACAAATAGAAGGTGTATAAGTTGTTATAAGGCCATGTCTCGGAAGTTCATACATCATGGCAGAATCTAAAATTTACTATTCACAGAGGAGCATTTTCTAAACTTGTCCAATTGAAACTCCAATTTTCACTGTCCTTAAAGTAGACAGTTATACATAGTACCAATTTGCTCCACATTTAATTTCTCCAAACTCTACTGTCAATACCTCAATTTTAGTTTTGACACCTAAAATCTATCTATTATTTACTATTATTCAATTAAAATCATCCTCAAATTCCAATTATTTAAACTTTCTATCTGGTGATCCTTTAATATTTTGAACCATTATGGATTTCCTGTTAGCATTGAAACATTCTCTTCCATCACAAACTGTGCAATTTGGAGATTGCTGACTGCATGAAACTTTTTGTTGACGAGTTCCGAGGAAATGAGGAGGACCAATGCTTGGTGGAGGGGGTTGAAACCATGTGCAAAGTCAATGCCCAATGCTAAATCAAAACTGCTGAGTGGAATCCAATGTCGAGGGTTAGGGAGCGGAATGTGCGGTGGTGGCACAATCTGACAGACTCTCATTCAAAAACAACTGAAGTCTATCTTTATGGCGATCAATTTGCGCTCAGCTGGATTGAAATGTCATCCTAACTGCTCAAATAAATGCTTTGTGGTACTCGAACAAGGAGATAAATGGAGCAGTCTGCAAAGTGTGATAGTCAGCTGACTGCAATGCAAATACAAATTGACCAAAGTATTTGCTTGGCCTGCACACTTTTGTCACAGTTTTCTTCTTGTAGGTAAGAGCTCCTTTGTCAAACAAACTTCTACCACACCAACTTCTAGTACTGCAGATACTCTGGCAAAATGGATCACGAGATGACAAATGAATAAAAATATTACACAGTTGAACTGAGGAGACTATAGGATAAGACTGAAAATGTGGGCACACAAACTGATGGAAGATTTAATCCCACAAATGACTCCTTCACGTTATTCACTGATTCATATGAATATATGCATACACGTGAATGTAGGTCTGAGCTTTTACACGGCCTGGAACTTATAGAGAGCAAACAAAACCTTACTCGGCCACGCATCGCCCATTCAAGATTTCCAGAATAATTTTGTTAAGTTAATAATGGCAGGTCTGATTTTGGAGCTGCATGAGCACAAACAGTGATGGCTGAGACAAATCCGAATGCACATGTGGATATGGAATACTGGAAATCACCTTTTGTACAATGCCTTCACTGCTTCACATCTTTCGCGTTGAGCAGAAGCATGAACCCAAGAGTACAAGGGTTGTGGTGGTCACGCCTTATCAAATACTAATCTAGCTTAACAATGAAATTCACGAGACTAATCTAAAACAGTTTCTATGAAAAGCTTCCATAATCAAGGGCAACAAAAACTTACTACGGCTGCCCCATGCTTATTTCATTCTTCCATCTCACTAACTCGCCTCCTCTGATACCGAATGATGATTTGGTATTCAATTACACAAAATTATAATACGAAATAAGTATAATAAACTTTTCATTATTCAATGCCACAATTACAACTCATATTTATAAGACATGTAGCTCCTCTATGCCTGAGAATGCGACTTTGAGCTGCCGATTGGTCCATCTGCCCATCGGCATTGTCATGTAAATACAAATATGCGAGTCACATAATACGTCAGATGTTTGCTTTCATCAGTCACATAATAATCATGGGCCCACCCCAACGGAGAAAAATGCACAGAGTTCATACTGGTGGAAAGGAGTTGTTGAAAAGCATTGCCGTAAGTGAAACAGCTTTCAGCTGGAGGTATTTCCCCCAAGTTCCTCGAAGTCATAGCTGATCTCAGGAAAGCTACATCTTGTCGAGGAAATAAATGTTATCATAGATCATTTTATATTGTACAAACATAAAGCTTAATCATGTAGGAAGAAGTCAATATAACTTGGTCACTAAACTGAGTCCCCTGGCTCTAAAGGGAACCATGGTGAATGACGAAGGAAATTAACCAAGTTAGGAAAAATGGGGATGGAGCTTTCCTTGTTGGAAATAGATACGTAGTTTTTATTTTTTTCACTAAAAGTTTATGCAATTTTCATTGATTATAGTTCACAATTACAAGGCAAGGGTCTGACTAGAATCCACTGTATACTTAATGACGCTGCCAAAAAAATAAAACTGAAGACTGGTAACCTATCGGCCATTGAAGCAATGAACACCTCCTCTCAAAATACTGCTATAAGTTGCTTGTCCTTGTAAGCAGCATCGTTCCACATCGAAATTCCATTGCACATCTAAGTAGACCACTGGCTTCTACTAGTGTCATCAAGACATTATACTTGAGTGAACACAAGGTATTAGTTAGGTATAAATTTAATGCCTCCCCACTACCAGGAACATTCTAAGAATGTAATTCAATTCCACCATCATATCACGTCAATTCAGATTTGCTCCATACCCTTCGACTTCTTACTGCTTCCTGCACCTGTATGAAAAAATAGACCCATGTCAAAGGACCTTCCCTCCCTATATCTCCATAACTCTAGTTTTCCTACCTCTTCCTGAGCCTCTAAGAACCTTACCAATCAAGAGTATTTTGGATATCCCACAATGGGCTTATATTTAGTCTTCAAGAAAGTACGAGTAATATTACCTGTAGAAAGAAAACAAAAGTGACATGGAGGAAGGGCATCCTTGTGGGTAATATATGAGGGGATCAATTAGAAGGCTTAGTTCTGAAGCTCCCACCATCTTCAGATTACAAACTAATTGTCCGTATGAAAATATGGTTACGTATTTCTTTCAAAGGTTTGGTCTCATATTTGTCATTTTCATCTACAAATGTCTATGATCCTCAATCATTAGGTGGGAAGTCTCACTGTTGGCAAGAAATGTCCACTTTTTGACAGAGAAAATTGGAAGGAAAGCAGATTTTAAAGGGAGAATTTAATCTATTTTAAAAATCCGTAAGAGATGAAGAGGTTTGAGTCTCCTCTCTTCTGCAAATGAGGACGTGAACAATTTTTTGTCTTATCTTTCCCTATTGGAATCAGATCCAAGTGAAGGTGATTTCACAGGGAACCTGAATAACAGACAATCCAGTAGGAAGATGATAGTTGAGAGACTGGATGTATTTCTAGATGTGAAACTTTCATTGATTGTAAAGTTATAAAGGAAACTAGTTCAGGTTCTCATTTTCGAAACAAATATCTGGAATCAACTGTGTTATATCCAAAGAAAAGTGGGTAGAACACAGTTGATTTCACATATATGTTCCGAAAATGAAAACCTGAGAAATAATCTCAAAAATCTAACAGCCATAGCTCAGTTTATTTCACATATGTGTTCTGAAAATGGGAATCTGTGAAATAATCTCAAAAATCTAACTGACAAATACGTCTAGAAATTTTGGAGGGCTTGGCACTATCGTGGTTTCTCCAGCTGTTGCCAGAGGAAAGTTTGAGAGGATGATTGATTGCACCACTATTTAAGGATTTAACATGTAAAACTTATTTCACAGGCTAGGGTTGGTCAGCTCCGGATTGGAAGTTTTGGAATAAAGAAATCTCCACTTTTGACAGAGAAAATTGGAAGGAGAAGTTTTTAAAGGGGAATTTAATTCTATTTTAAAAATCCATAAGAGATAAGGAGGTTTGAATCTCCTCTGTTCTGCAAATGATGGCATGAACAATTTTGTCTTATCCCTGTGAAATAATCTCAAAAATCTAACTGACAACTACATCTAAAATTTTGGAGAACTTGGCACTTATGCAGTTTCTCCAGCTGTTGCGGAGGAAAATATGAAAGGTGATTGATTGCACCACTACTTGAGGATGTAAAACTTATTTCAAAGGCTACAGTTGGTCAGCTCCGGATTGGAAATTTGGAATAAAGAAATCTTTTGTAATATTTTCTGGAAGGAAGAAGCTCTCAAAGCAAATATGTCTGGATTTGGGAGTGGAAGGGAGGGTAATGGATTAATTAGAAGAGTAGGGGGTATGCTCAGACCCCTAAGATGATTAGACGAAGCAGTTTGGAAGCTACATACACTAGCGAAGGGAGGTACGAATGCCAAGAGGGCTTCACCCTGCAGACATTCATCCTTCCCATCTCTTCTCAAAATCCCTTCTTTCACAACCATATCACTTTTGTCACAGGCAATCAAAAGAAGGATTTCTTTTACAGATTTTCTCTCATCCCCAAAACAATCCCTATACCAATCAAAAAAGAAGAAGGGACACATTGAGAAGCCATTCTGCGAACCAAGACTGGAGATAGAAGTCAAACACTCATTTCAGATAAGTGCTATCTGGTACAAAGAGAAGGATGACGTGGATGTAGAAAAGGGAAGGGCTCCATTCCTGTTGTCACTGATGAGGCAACAGTGGATTAGGGTGAGGGACAGGTGGCAAAGGCTTAAGCCTAAACCCCTATCAAAGCACCTAATTAACACTAAGTTCTAACCTTGCATTTTTCATTTCCTTCTGCAAGCAAAATATTGAAGGGGGCAGAGTCCAGATTGCAATCATATCTCACTGTGCCAGCAGGACGTATAGCTTGGAGGCACAACTGATGCAACACAGCAATGATTCCTAGTACAAGAATAGGACAAAGGCTCACAGCACCCATGTTAATGATTTGAAGGTGGGTGATGGCTATAAATGGAATAGAGTTTGGATCCTTTTTAGCAATTCAAAGTATAGTGGCACCAATTGGAGTCAACTGTGCAGAAAGAAATTCTTCCTTTGTTACATATACTCCTGCAAGTCCTGAGATTGCAGTGCAGAATTGGAATGAAGAAATGGCCTCCATGGAACTGGAGGAAGGCAGCATTGACAACCACGACTATGGCCATAAATGCTGCAGGAATGTGACAGAGAGGATTCAGGGAGCTGTGAGGACAATTGTGCACACTGCAAACAAACGATGCACATATGGAGGAACAACTAAAATAGTCAGAGCCAACCATTTGGCCTCTGTGATTCATGCAGCTGTGGTGAATGTTACTCGAGGTTTTAATTAAGCTGTGGAGACCATTGATGGGATCGTAGTAGGAAGGGTGGAAAATAGAATTAGCCAAGCCATGCCATGCCATGCCATCTTTTTAAGACCAAATTTGTGTCTGTCTTGAAGGTGGTCTGCCGGCAACCAAAGATGGGTTGAATAATGTAGTCTATTAGGTTTCTGATGATCAGAAACAGAAGAGTAAAGACCGACACGTGATGCTCCAAGGACTCATGGAGGTTGCTGCATGTGTTTATGACCATGTCCTTGACTAAGCACTGCTCATTTTATCTTGGATGACAGTTTGTTGATGATCTGGTTTGATCTGTTTGGCATCATGTTTGGTATGGTTTTTAGGTTGTCTACGGAAGTCTCAGAATAGTGTCCTGTTTAGCAGTCATTTCTACCTTGGCAGAGCTAATGCCTGGAAAAATGTGAAGATATTAGCTTGAAAATCTTATGTACTTGAAAGTTTTTTTATATAGTCAGTGTTACACGGGACACATCCCCTAGATTTTGGTGATGTCCTGAACAGTTTGGGGACTTGGATGGGTTGTCCCCATTTTTTTCAATAACATATAACCCTAATCCTGAAAGCACCCAAAGAATATTAAATGAAGTATATACCCCAAAATTTCAGTGAATAAAGAAAGAATATTTATTTATGAATTTTTATATATTATTTTAATAGTTGTTCCCAAAATCTTTGAATTTATCTGCCATCCCAGAAACCATGTCCCACCCTCCCCAAAATCTGGGAAATTTTTGCTGTCCCAGAAACCCCATCCTCCATCCCACTGTCCCTCACCCCAGAGAATTAGATAACTATGTATATAACTAAAAAAATCATCTTCAGCAAAAAAATATGCACGTGATTCAAGAATATACCCATGGAAACAATCCAGCTAAAGACACACTAAGAGAAGAAAGACTTATTTTGAAAAAGCTTAACTTGACCTACAGAGAGAAAGAAATGTTATGGAAGCAAAAGCTCAAAATATCTGTCCCAAGTATTAAAGCTTAGAAAAGGTTAAAAGGCCTCAGAAGTGCAATGTAATACCATAAATCAAGCATAGCACACAGCCAAATTAACTGAATCAAGTTCTCAGAGTGACCAAAATTAAAAATTTGGATGAAATAAGGAGAAACATAATATTTGATATCAAACATGTTCTGTTCAAATTAAAATATGGTAAAGACAGAAGGATCTTGTAGGAGAATTTGCAAGGAATGTCACTCAGAAGCAGTAGAAACATTGTTCTTTTCAGGCAAACATATATCCTCTATGCCAAATGGTTTTTCAGCTGGTTTCTTCCAAATCTTTGAAAGAATTATCACGAATGTTATGACCAAAATTATTGATGAAAACAACCAATCCAGATCGATCTTAAAGGAGTTAAATGCTACCCTTATAGCCTTCATGCATTAAGGACATGTGCAGTGGAATAAATCCATAGACATCCTTGCCTATGCTACCACACCCCATGATACATCTGTGAATACATCATTCACTCTGTTACAAAGGCTATGCTCTAGGGCTTTCCAAATAATATCATTGAAAATCAAAAAAATTACAGATCGTGCCCTTTTATTAAGTTGTCATTTAGTGTTGCTTCTCCAATAAATTATGTCTCTCCCTTTTCCATATTGATGACAATATCATAGATTCCAAAAAAATCTGCCACCACATTTTGATTTATTGTTGTTGATTTATTTCTGCTGCCTAAGATTTATAATGATCTAAGCCCACCATTGTGTCTCCATTTATTGCCTCCCCTCTGTTGCCCTTAAATTTATCGTCTAGACACTTTTCTGAATTCCCAAGAAACCCAGAAAGGCCTGGAACAAAACGGATGTTAGGGAGGGGACGCCCACATAGTCTAAGCTAGGGAGATAGAATCATCACAAACTATTTTGATTGGTGAAAAATATAAATTTAATGGAAAATGTTATATTGTCTGCAAACCCAAAATGACAGCCCTGTCTAAAATAAAAAAATCTGGGAGATGGTGTGAGGTGCAACGGCAAGACCTCCTAAAGCTGATGCTGCAGGACAGCCTAAAACTGATGAGATGAGAGGTGAAGGAATTTCATAGCTTTCAACAGTTCCAGAGGAGATTATGCTACAAATTCAAGATATGACACATGGAAAATGCTAAAGAAGTTATATGAAGACAAATACGTGAACAGTTCTGCACCTTAGAAATAAACTATTGTCCTTGAAGTTGCAATAAAGTAAATTGACAGCAAAATATTTAACAAGTCTCAAAGACAAAAGACAAGATTGCAAGTTTAGGTGAGAATCCACAAGCAAAACATAAAAACCTATTACCATTAATAATCTACCAAAATCGTCTAAATGCAAATGCAGATATTATTCATATTGAAGCCAAAAATTAAATATTTGATGAAATCTAGGGCTATCTTCTACAAACAGAAGAAAGAGAGAAGGCCCAAGCAGGTGATAAAGAGGATAATGTTGCTCTTGAGGCAAACTTGGAGGCAAGGGGGATATAATACAAACAAAGTTGGCAAAATGTTTTCGGCCAGAGCAAAAGAGGGCAAGAAGGATGGTTTTCGAGGTAAAATTGACACAATATTGAGATACTTATTTGTTTCAGAGGAGGTAAGAAAGGGCACAAGTTACAATTTTGTAGGGCTCCTTTCCCAAGAAAACTACTTTAAAAAGCCAAAACAACAATTTTGCTGCCAATTCTCAAAAAGAAAAAGAAAAGGTGGATTATTCATGTTTGTAGATGATGTTGCTGATAAAGTGGCCGAGAAAGAGTATAAGGAATGATGGTACCTAGACTCAGGATTCCTGCAAACGAATGACAATTTGTGGTGACATGTAGTTCCAAGTTCCAGCGCACCATGAAAGGTAATATACAGCATTAATGTTATGTTGTACACTCCAGATTTGCTAAAAAAAATTCCTTTTAATTGCTGAGATTGTCAAGTGTATTTTTATGCTGAAGCAAAGCAATCCAAACAATGAGTTTTAGCAGCAGCTGTTCTTACAAATGATAAAGTGTGGCATGAAAACTGTGGCCACTTGAATTTTCATAGCTTCATCTGCTACCAAAACAGGATACAGTGGTTGGTTTCCCTGTCATTGAAGGTGGTGTTGATGTCTGTGAAGCATGCTTGACCTCTGTAAACAGTACCATGAACCATTTGGGAAGAATGCGGTAAGCGCGAGAAAGCACTTGGAATTGATCCATAGAAACAATCAAGGACCAATGAGAATGGAGGTTCCAGGTATTTCATCACATTCATTGATAATCTGACAGCGTAGGTATGAGGCCTACTTTTTAAAGAACAAATTTGATGCTTTTGAAGAAAAATTAAAATAAACGAGGCAATAACCTAGAAACATTGTACACTTACAGTGGAGGTGAATTTGGTTCCAATTATTTTTATTAGACTTGCATAGCATACAATATTGGAAGGCGGCTAACTAAATCCTGTAGACAACAATATGAGATATTGAAAGGAAAAGGACACAGATTATGTAAGAAGCCAAATTCATCTTCATGGGTTGAAGCTGTTAGGCCACCAGTATATCAGATGAATCACAGCCCAATACAAGATGTTCAAAGGATCACACCATAAGGGTTTGGAGTAGACAGAAGCCAAAGACCATTTGTGTATTTTTGGAATCATTGCACTTGTATGTGTTCCCAAAGAGAGAAGCCATAAAATGGAAACAAAAACGAGTGACAAGTCTAACGCATATCGACTACATGATATTGTTGGATAATGATGACACTCAATGATTGCACCAAATTTCTTTCTTTGAAGTTGATTCTTCTTCTATCTCAAACTCTGATAGCTAAGAGAAAAGGAGTTGATACAAGATCAGATTCCAACAATCCAAATGGGAAAGTTTACTATCTCCAAATCAAACAGGAGGCATCAGGCAAATGAGAATGAAATATTTTGAGTCATTCGAATGTGCTAATCTGAAGGGTCACTCAACCAGGAACCCTAATGCCTTGCAACGGTCAACATCTGATCCCCATCTCTACCCTATTTATGCAGTTTTTGATTTCTTAAGAGCAATGATCGTATATCATTTTATTTGGGTTGATTGTCCTAAATTACTTTCCTGAATAGTTGTAGCTAGATGTAGTGACATACTGTACTCTATGTATTTTTTAAATCATGTAAGTTGCACAAGTATCACTTCTAATTTTTATAACATTGTGATAAGCTGTGGTTGAAGGAGAAGTTTCAGTTGCTTCTATAAGCCAGCACCATTGTAAATGCTATAAATTTACTCTATATGTCTGTGATACAACACAATAGCTGCATCCGCCTGTGTGTGTATATTCCTTAAACCTCCAAACCAAGCACTATAGTGTCAAAATGTCAGGCAGTAAAGACAGGTTTTCCCATCAAAAGTATACTCAATGGGAATCTCGCACATCCACTCAATTCATGCCTGTGATGATCTGATTTTAAAGTTTAAAACAATCTTTAACTAAAAACGCAACACAAAAGTAAAAGGCAAAGGTCCTTTTTTACGTCATGACAAAGCCTGGTACCAATTTAGCTTATGAGGCCTCCCTTGTGAAAAATCAAAGGAGATTTCCTTTTGATTTACCTTCATATTGTCCAAATTTTGTACCCTGGGTTTTACTTCATGACCAAGCTCAGGAGCAAACCAAACCCTGCCAAACCACATACAGCTGAGGCCTGAGGGCCAGGCACAGCGGTAGGTCCCTGGAAACCTTCCTAATCTCTCTCGAGTTCAAGTCATGGTCCAACACCCCAATAATGGCCCCGTCCCAGTCACCTATAAAATGAAAAAACCACCTACACCTGGAGTTGCCAATCCTCGTGCACTTTAACAAACAGTGAGCTGAGGTGATTGAAGACAAAATCCTAATTCCTCTAATGAACAGAGAGAATGACATCTATTTTTGTCTTAGCTGCAAGGCCTTTCCTTCAAAGTTATCATACTCCATAAGAGAGATGTCAAACAAACAATACTTATAAATGTGGAAAGGAATGTTTCAATACTGAATCCTGCTCCTCTCTCACTATATTTATACAGCATACTTAAATTTACAATCAACTTCAGGAGGTTGAGTCGTTTACACCCCCAACTAATTGGCAGAGGAAGTTGAGGTCTTCCTTCGGCCTCCATCAAGAAAGATATAGAAAATATAGCGTACTTAATTCTGCAACCGACTTCAGGAGGTTGAGCTATTTTACGTCTCCATCGGATAGGAGGAGGAAGTTATGATCTTTCGCCCTCCTAAATTCAGCGACAGCAAGGACAATGTCCAAAGGATTGCAGTGTAGTCGCAAAGGGGTAAATTCACTTTTTTTTCAAAAATAACCAAAGTTCAAATCCCCTCACGGTAATAAGGCCGGAAATAAATCAGATTACATAGGAGCTGTAGGGCACTCAAATATGGATAAGTGAAATTGCTGATTCTTTTTGAAATATGAGGAATCATTACATATTACAATTAAGCAGAGTCTCCTAGCCTCGGTAAACTTTAGCCTGGCGTGAGGAAGGGACCACCAGGTGCACAAGTTTCATACTGCCTCCATTCAACTGGTGCCTAGGTTTCATACCGCCTCCGTACAGCTGGCGCACACTCAGGGACGTTGGTCGGACTACAAAGGTCAGACTATTCCTCATGCACAGACATGCCAATGGGGGACCTCCTCTTAGTAAATGTCCGGACTTTACCAATCAGCCAAGACCCCATTGGCGAAATCGCTGATTTTGAGAAAAATAAACATTTAGGGTTGTGGAAGATTGAAACAAAAAAACGTAACTCTGGTTTTTAGGATTAAAAATGACGCTGTCAGGTCCACTCAAGCTAGAATAAGAATGAACGAACGACGCTCAAAAAAATGTTGAACGATCCGAAGGGAACTGTCAGCATATTATTCTTACAAAAATAAACTATTCTACTCTTACTGTTGCTACAAATTTCAAAAGCGAAGTCACAAAAAATGCAGAAACTTTTTTCTTTCAACAAAATTATCGAAGATAATTCGAATGTGTGGAAAAGATGACGCACCTGCACATAAAACCTCGCTCAAATGCCAACAGAGAGAACGAACACCATGCGGTAAACAGCAAAAAGAATCTAAAGCAAAGAAAGATGGTGCATATAATTACATAATATTATTTATTTAGAAAGACTGTATGCGAAGGCGTGGAGGGTTCCAAGGGTTCCTTGGAATTTTCGTCTATTGGGGGCGAGTTTCTTCTTATTCGAATAAAAGTTTTTTTCCTATTGGTAGTGAACATGGTTGTGGGCTATGTGGGTATAATCCTCTAGAGTGGTTCGAGGGGTTCAAACCGGTGGCCTCCTAAGTATAATTCATATGATGTTTGTGGTTTCTATTGTTAAGTATAAGTTATAGTGTAGGTTTTAGGGTAGTTGTTGATCTACGAGATCAAGTCTTCTTGTTTGTATAGGTAAAGGGCACTCTAAAAGTATACGGATGCTCGTTGTTAGGGTTGGTGGTGGTGATGCTATCCAAAACTATTAACATCATGTCATGAATGTCAATGTTGTCGAGGTCATATATAATAGAATGTGTAAGTTGTTCAATCACATTTATCCCACTAAGTTAAGAAGAATAAATTGTTCTAGCTTGTTGGCACTAGCACTAAAATGTTGCTTACCATTGATGTGAAACATTTTGTACAACAATTGTCTACGCATTGACTTAAAAGGGGAAGTAAAACATGTTACACCATAATGAAAGCACTTTTTTAGCATTTATTTTAATCAAGTCGGGATGCCCTAAAGGTTTTCTCATGTAAATGTTCTGTGTAAGTTTAATAATAGTACAACGTGATGCGGGACCATCTAGGTTCACAGCAATCTTGTTTCAATCAATAACAATTAGAGTATATTGTTGTGTTTTGCATTATGTTTTTCTACATGTCTCATGAGTTATCGTGATGTTGTGAAGCTCTATCAATGTCATGAATGTCATGAAGGTCTATCAATATTATGAAGGCTTACCGATGTTGTGAAGTTCTATATATGCCACCAAGTTCTATCAATGCCACGAAGATCTACCAATGTCGTGAAGGCCTACGGGTTTCGTGAATATTTATCAATGCCACAAAGGTCTACCAATATTGTGAATGTCTATCATTGTTATAATGATCTATCGATGCCATGAAGTCATATTGATGATGTGATGGTCTATTGATGCCACATAATGTTGCGAGATGAATATATGTGATCCCACAAAGGTTTAAATCACATCAACTTATTCCATATGGGTTCATTAGACCTTACCTTTATAATGTCTTGTGATTTTAGGAGTATTAAAGGGTGATATGTAGCCAAGTTCGATGGTGGTTTTGGGTGGCTTACATGTCTATATAAAAAAACCATGTGCCATAGAGAGTCGATTGGATATAGTGAATGGGGTGGAATTCAAATTGGAAGTTGATTCTAAACATAGACCTAGTACAAGTATAAAACTATTATGGGCAACACTGCGATGTTGAGTTGTTGTAAGCTTATGGGCATCTATTGGATTCATAAGAGATATAGCATTTATGATTGCTCAATCTGTGTAAGTTCATATTATTGAATACAATATACAATTGTTTTGGAAAGTTATTGTTAAGAGTAAGAATTCATTATGTAATTCTAAAAGCGTCTCAATCAAGACAACCCTTAATGGGACCATAACCACGTCTACATCATTTGGTATCGAGCTAGGCAAAACTCTAGAAAGTGAAGAATTAAAGGCTTTCCATTTTTGTGAGGTGGGTAGAGAAAAACGAGAACAAGTGTGAGGTTCATGTAGGTTTGTAAGATATTGCAACAAAAAATATAAGTCATATCGAGAAAAGATGCCACCTAGAAGAGTAGGGTGACGGGGTGTAGTAGCTAACAATATAGCGAGAAGGCTTGATGAAACTATAGAGATGTTTCTAACAATGCATGTCGATTGGCTATAGCGAAGATGACTACGGGAGAGGATTTTTATCAAGGGATGATATGAGTGATGTGGAAGAAGAGGTAACATTGGAGGGTAACACAAATTAAGTGATTATAGCACAAGGTTACTTGGATGACATAGAGGAGAGATTGTTAAAAGCTATGTCAAAAATTAGGAAGAGGACCGTGAATGGATCTTCCTTGTTTTTCAACGACATTGAATGTAGAAGAGATTATTTATTGGCTCATAAAGATAGAAAAATATTTTTAATTTGATGGGGTTTCAAGAGCGCAAGGTAAGGATAACATAAAACAACTCGAAAGGTCATGTGGTATTATGGTGGAAAGAATTTCAACTATTGGAAATAATTTCAATGTAACACAATAGAAAAGGTAAAAACAAGGTCACTTGTTATGGACACTTGTGATTTGTAAAGATAAAAGTGAAAAAAATTATTTACGACTATCGATTAGATTTGTTAAATAATTTGTAAAACCTGTAATAAAATGAGCTAAGTGTGAAGAAGTCTACATAGGAGTTTTATAAGGTCATAATCCAAGCTATTCATAGTGAGATAGATTAGAAAAAGGTAGCGTGATACATCAATGGATGGTGTGATGGATAATCCAAGATGAAATCAACTTAGTAACAATGCAAATATTAGAAGAGGTGTGTCAATATGCCTTGAGGGAAGAAGAGAAGTTGGTGCGTAGAAAGATGGAAAAGAACCAATAATGCATGAGTGTAGACACAAAATCACACACTTTGGGCAATTATCTAGTCCTGATAGCATACTATTATTCATATGATTCCTAAATAAGAAAATTACTAATTAACCCATGTCTTTGGCCACCTTTCTTTGTTTTATGTTGTTACTTTTGGTCTTACACCCTTAATTTCTCAGTCTGCCTTTTTATACCTTGACATTTATCATCCTGGACACCGAGGCCTAGCCAGATGCCAACGTCGAGCTCCCTCATCCCCTCTCGGCGCCCTAACCTTAAGATACTTTGTTCATATATTTTAAATATTTTCTAGCCACTGGAGCATCTTATATTTTTGGTAGTTGGCCTTTTCAGGGTTAATTATGAAATTCAAGCAAAGGAATCATATAAATATAAAGTTATGTGATCACAATAAGGGACCATGCACTAAGCATTAGCTATCACCGCCTAAGGTTGCATCCATCAAGCATCTAAGAGCTTCATTGCATCCATATAGTGTCATTCACGGGACACAAGGGTTGGTTATTCTACATACACTTCATAGGAGGGAAGTTCATTATATTCCATGCACACATTTACTATATTTCTTTACATCTAGCTATTTTGCTCGTTATCAAGTGCGACACGTATGAGAGCCATCTAGGACACAATTTCCACACACATGCACGTAGAACTACATTGGTTTTGAGATGTAGTGCAACACTCAATCGTAAGTTCACCATTGTGACAATTGAGGATAGTCCAACCCCTCATTTTTCATCTTTCTTTTTAGGATTTGATGTCTATTTGAGGATTTTGTAGGTGGAAGCTTTATTGCGGGTTTCTGGTGACTTTGACAATCATTGTGTGACCTCATAGTGACGAAAGGTGAACGACAATGAATACCTCGCGACAACTCGAAGAAGGTTTTCTGAGCATTTCCGCATACCCAGGCACCCATAAAGGCCTAGGAACCCACGGGTTCCCTTGTCCCTCTCAGACCCCGGTCTAGCATATTCCTCCATATCTACATTTTTACGAGCTTGATTACAGCGGTCAAGTGCTTCGTATTTTCAGTTTTCCCACTCTATACACCTCTGGTTTTTGCAAATTAGATAAGGCTTTTTACCCTCTCTATGCACTCAAGGTTTTTACTTTATTGCTTAGTTTGTTTGGGTTAACTTGTGTACTTAATTTGTTGCATTTATTTACTTTGCTATAATAACATCATATTAGACTCATAAATCCGCATTTAGCTTAATCATTGAGCCTAAAGGTAACGAGTATATAAGTAGTGCACAAGTGTAACAAAAGAAAGGAAGAACCACTTCTAAATGAGGGAGAGGTAGATTCAATAATACATATTTTTGGCATAGAGAGGTAGAAGATAGATATTTCAAATGTTTGCATGCACATAAAGATATTGGAAAGACGAAAGATGTAAGTGCACGCATCACACAAGTGGAAGAAGAGAGTGTGACATGAGTACATCAAAAATTGAACCAAAAGAAGGGGAATATTTTATCACGAGTAAGTAGAGTCTCAAATGTTGTGGAAAATAGAGATGAGTTGCGGAAGAGAGCGCGATATTTTTTTTCAAGGTGGAAGACCATAAATGATGCATAGTTGTAGTTGATAGTAGAAGTACAAAAAAAATGTTTTTATGGAAATGGTAAAGAAATTGGGATTGGAACACAAGCCACATCCATACCCTTACAAAATGACTTGGTTGATGGAAATATAAGAGGTGTTGTGCCAAAATAGTGCAAAGTGGAGATAAATATTGGCAATTTACTGAGACATGGTTTAGTGTGATATCTTACTAATAGAAGTATGTCATGTATTGTTGCGAAGACACAAGAAATTTAACTAGAAAATGTTGTAAGATAGAAAATAAAATACAATGAGAGCGCAGAAGGAGGAACAAATTTACATTATGAAACCACTAAGGGGGAAGAGAAAGGAGCATACCAACACAATATGACTCAAAGACAAAGATGGTGAAGGAAAATCATGCACGATGATGTAACAAAGTGTTGTGAAAAAGAGATAATATAGAGTATGTGTAAGAATAAAAATATGTTGGGTAAATGGAGAGGATGAATGACAAAGGAAAAGTGTGCAACAATAAAGGAGGATGTAATATAGGAGAAAGGATTCAACAAAGTACATTTTTGTCTATAAACAATGCACAAATATATTACACAAGGGTATAAGACGTGGAAAAGTACCCCACACAAATATAGGGATTCAACCACGAAGGAGATGGGGATGGGGTATGAAAGATCATATATTTTTTTTTTGAGGATGAGGTCAATTTCTTACCTAACTAACTTTGATATTTAGAAGACATGAAATACTCGTTGGTGCGTGCGTATGCATGCCATGACCTTATTAGAAGGTCAAAAAGTGGTTCTACCTCTCAATCCATATGTGTGAATTTATTCTCACATTTTTTTCCTACGTAAGACATATGATGCAAGATCATTCGATTTCACAAGAAATCGTGTATCAACCAAAAATGGTTAGGGTAGATTTTTGGTTTTTACAATTTGTTTTTTGTATCTCGGGAATTATCACGATATCACGAAGGTCTAACGATACCAAATGTGTACCATTATCATGAAGGTTTATCAATTCCACAAAAATATATTAATGTCATGAAAATATACAAATGTCGTGAAGGCCTACGATGTCATGAAGGTATATCAATGTCACAAAGGTCAACCAATACCATAAAGGCCTATCAATAATGTGATGTTCTATCGATTTCACGATGGCCTATCAATGTCATCATGGTTTATTGATGTCATGTGGTACCCAAATGAAGATGATTTAGATCGGGATGAATCATTCCATATGGGTCTGCATTGGACCTTACCGGGTTATAAACTCCCATGATTTTAAGAGTCTTAAATAGTGGTACATAGAAGAATTCAATGGTACTTTTGGGTGGATTGTATGCCTATATATAAAAACACATTTTACTTAGAGAGTTAATTATATTTGGAGAAAGGGTGGAATTCAATTTGGAAATTGATTCCAAAAAGAGATCCAACACAAGTCTAAACCCATTGTGGGTGATACTACAATGGTGAGTTATTGAAATCTGCAGGCATTTGTTGAGTTTTCAAATTGTATCATTGGAAATTGGTCAAGTCCATGTAAGTTTATATTGCTAAACAAAATACGTAGTTGTTTTGGCAAGTTATTTTTAGAGTAATAATCTACTATGTAATTTTAAAATGACTCATTCAAGGTAAACCGTTATCGGTATCCCTTACCATGTATTCTTTGAAATATGTTTGGTGCACAAATTGTCTATTGCATGAGTTGTTGACATTGGTGTTCTTGAAGTGAATAAAAAAGTGACTTTGTTATTGTTTTGGTACAACATACACAAATTTTCTTAAATCTTGTGTCCATGATATTTCTACTTTAAAATGTTTTCATTTCTTGTTTTGTTTTGTTTTTACATGTTTATAGAAGAACACTATTATCTTTTTAGTGAAGTTATTTTTGTTGAAGGAATGGTCACATGAGAAATATTCAAATAAGGTATGTTCATAGGAATTAGAGTGTGGCATAGGAATTTTAGTGTGGCCAAGAAAAATAGTTTGTCTTCATACATGGCACCCCAATCCTTGTATTGATGCCTTAAAGTGTTCACTTGATTGCTCCTGCATTTCAAACACAATAATGGGAACTCTTACTAGTTGTGGAACTACTACTACAAGATAACCTCTAAAGATAACTGGTACTATTTCCCAAACTACTCCTAATGCTACCAATATCATAATGCTAAGCTATTAACCTACAAGAGAAAAGGGAAGAGAGAGAGAAAGGGTTGTCGATGTACCAAGAGTGAAGAAATGGGGATGAGTGGTTCCTTTCCTTGTCATATTTTAACATAGAATCTATGATTTAAAAGAATCATAATATACTAACATGCAAGAGGTAACAAAATCAATGAAAACAAGAGGGTAGACAAGATATAACCACAATTATTTTCTTTGATATAAAGGGGTATATACGGATTTGCAGATTTTACATAAGGCCAACTATCTACACATCCAACAATGGCGAGGTCAAGATAACATGAAAAAAATGTGGCACAAGAAGGTCCAAGAAAGTATTTTAATCCAACCTTAGAGTTATTTGGGACTCTTAAACTCCTTGCCCACCTAATTTTAACTCTATACTTTATGAACATATGATAATTTAGAAGCCATGTTATGCCGATATGTAAGAGGTAAGAAGCATAATGAAATTAGAGGGAAAAATAAAGAATCATAATAACCTACATTAATGCAATAAATATAAATCAATACATGCACAAAACAAGGTAAAACATCCATATATTAAATGTAGCAAGGTTGGAAGCAACATGAAACAAAATGTGGCTCAAGTGGGTCCAAGGAAGTTTGTCTAAAAAGTCCCAAAATGTTGAGAGACTCTCTCTATTTATAAAATCTCATAAAATAAGAGCTCAAAGAGAAAATAAACATTAAATTCATAGTTATTTTCATAATAATGTCACCCATATGGATATAGATAATTAGATTCAAGATATGATTAAAGAGCACCCTAAATCTTGGAAGAATCCCCATTCCAAAGCGATTAGATACTTTATGATGTGATTTTAGGGGACACATAACTACCTTTAAAGTTATAAAAGTCTTCTTTTACATTTAAGGGGCACTACAAACCTTTGGGGCACTCAAAACTTTAAATGAGAGCCGCTAAAGTGAGATCAAATCTGATTTTGGGCTCATGACATTTGAAGAGATATCTACCATCTACATAGACATTGTGACTCTTTGAGGGGCTCAAAATATTAAATGTGGGTCCTTATAGTAGGTGAAAGTCACTTTAGTACATAGATAATAAATGGCACCTAGAGGCTTCAACTAGGAATTATGAGCTCAATGTGTGATTGATTGATTTGAAGGTGACCCTAATCCAAATCTCTCTTTAAGAGATTTCTAATGAGACCAAATTTTGGCCAATTGGAGCTCTCTATTGAAATATGTGGCATTCTAAAGTTTCTACATGTCAAATGTATGTAAATGGGTCTCAAGGTACACATAACAAATTCTCATTGGCTTACCAAGGTCACCAATCATGGAATCTCATGGTATCGAGATGGGTTCTAACATTTGTGAGCTTTATAAATGTGATTATACCACAAGGCAGAATCCCAAAGTTTTTCTAATTAATCTAGCTTCCACATCATCGTGACTTACTTTTAAAGACATTTTTAGGAATGTGGCACTTTCCATAATCACGTATTGACTTTTTCCATGGGTTACGTGTTTACTCCATAAAGCGCAGGCATTATTTATGAGGAATATTCGTCTCATTTTACCACATGGAATGAGACCGAATGCTATACTTTACACATTCGGATGAACTTGGGCTAAATTCACTTTCATGGGCTCTACTTTGACTCCATGAACACAAGCACTATGGGGATGTTCCACTTTTCAAGATCACAAATCCTTTTTCTTTAATTTTCTTCATGCGAGCTTTTAAACACTTGTGCATAGGCATGTCAAGATATTTGAGGTTGATGACCATTCATTGGCTCCATTGAATATTTTATACATTTGTAATTTGTGACCACTACCATTAACACTTTGATTAAAGGAACATGAAGACATGTAGACCATATGGAATGATAAAACCCAAGGCAAAATCCTAAAAAGAGAATAATATATTCAAGAGGGAATTAAGGGCACATGGTTAATAAAATGGGCCAGAACACATTTATTAACAATTTCGGTGATTCATAGAGGACATATGCTAGTTACATGTGAATACTAATAGCCTTAAGCGCCCATTGTTTATAGTATTATGCATGAGAACACATTAAATCTTGGAAATCCCTTAAACCCTCTGCAAATAAGTTCTAAAAATGTTCTTGAATTAAACTTAAATATTTCTCCCCTCTTGTCCTCTTTCCCATGTCTATACATCTTTGAGCCTAAAACTTCCTTGAATCCCCACACAAAAACTTTTACAAAGAAAAAATGAACATATTTCAAGTGAAATATGTGGGGTGGATTTAGGGCATCTTGTTTTGTAGAAAAGGAAATTCTACACTAACAAATGTAAAAAAGTAAATTAAACAAAACCATTAATGGGAAGGAAGAAATAGTTTATTTTCTTGATTAAACTTGTCCATTAAACAAGATTGATGATAGTAGTAACATGTGAGAGGAAGGATAAAAAAATTGAACTCTTCGGCTCTTTCTTCTTTTTTAAATGTCTTCCTTAGTCACAAAATGCACCCATACTTGATTTGTGAGATATCTTACTAGATCTCGGAGTTGATCATAAGGTTTGGGCTCATCCTCATGTATCTGATGTAAACATGATAGTAGGATCTTCTATGCACGGCTCTAATAAATTTTGGGACTTGATGGGTCATCCCCTATTTAGCCAAAGATCAAGTGACCTTTCTCCTTGATATCTTGATGTACTCATAGTTTGGAGAAATGTCCTTCCCATTTATAGTTTTGGTGTCCCAGATTTCACCCTGAAATCTGGGACTACCCTATGTAAAAAAATCGTACTTTTAAAATAATGGGTCATTTTGTGTTTTTATTGCCAGAAAGTTCTGTAATGTGTCAAGATATTCCCAAGGAGCCATATAAGCCATTTTCGACAAATACCCAGATGCCCAAAATTGTTTTATTCTGTCGCTAGGGTTTACTGCAGGAAATTTGTATTTAATTATTTTGAGCCCGTTTGAGGCAATTTGTGCTCCGGTTTAACCCTGTTGTGATCGTACACATGTCAAGTATTCCCATTACTAGTAGGGTTTTAACCAGGAATGAATCTTGGGCTTTATTTGTGACTTCTAGCAACGTTTTGTGTTTTTGTGTTTTCCCATTTCGTTTTCTGTGAAATTTCTCTGGATCAATTCCTTTGCCGGTTTGGCCTGATTCTTGACTAGAGTATCTGGAGATCACCTATGCACATTGTGCCAGAAGGAATTCGCCATCGGAGGTCTGGTTCTCTCGGAAAAGACAAAGTCGTGCACAAAAAGCTTCTTCTGGGCTGGCCGCATTTTTGGAAAAAGAGGGTTTGAAGTGAATCATGGGATTTTTGGAAGCAGCAGGTAGGTGGGAATTTTGTACCTGCCTAGCAGGTACTTTTTCCCATGAAAGCAACGCCACTTAAGTCACAATGGGAAAATTGGAGGCAGCAGGCAGGCGGGAATTTCTTACCTACCTTGCAGGGTAAAAATTCCCATTGTGAAATAAAAGAAAAATCACTTAAGGCATTGATGGGATTTTATTACCTGCCTTGCAGGGTAAATAATCCCATTATGAAAGTCAAACAACTTAAGTGAATCATGGGATTTTCGGAGCTGCCTTGCAGGGTAAATAATCCCATTGTCAATTGACTTTTAAAAATAGAAATCCCTCATACCAAAAGTGCGACTCCTTTAGGGAAAGAAAGGCAGCCTTAAATGCAATAAATTAATTAAATTCTTCTCCAATTTTGGCGCCCAAGTTTGTGGAAAAGTCAACAAAGGGAAAGTGGATAAAGGAAGTTGGAATTAGACATTCTAAAATTAAATAAATATTATTTATTTAATGCAGCCCCTTTATGTCAAAAAGTGTGCCCCATTTGGGAGAGAAATAATACTTTTAAGTATTAATTGATTTAATTAATTCCTATTTTCAGTGGCTAAGGTCAAAGCATACTGTGAGGCTTGAGTTAACTGGAAGCAGAAGTCTAAAATTAAATAAAATAAATTTATTTAATGGCAGCCATGAGCATGCACAAAATAGGCGCCCCATTTGAAGAGGAAAGCTTATTAAATAATTAATTAATTGCTAGGAATAGGAAAGGCATTAATTAATTATAGAATTATGAGGATTATATAAGCAGGGGCTGCCATAAGGATGAATTAATTAATTCAAAAGCAGAGAAATGCAGCCAGACAAAAAGTGCGCCCCATTTGAAGAGGATTTTTGCTCAGAAGAAGGTGTAATTAATGCTGGAAGCTTCCAATTTTGGCGCATAGGTTGAAGGAGGTTGATTTGTGTCATGGATAATTGTCTGCATAAGTGATACAGGTGCTCAGGTGAAGTTGGTAAAATTCATGCTTGCTTTGCATGCAAATAAAACATCAAATTTTGGGGCAACAGGCTTGATATATGCAGATTTTTATGATTAAAATCCATTGTTCATGTTCCAGTTGCCATCTTTATGTCGAATTAATTACGGAATTCATTACATGTGCTTTTTATAAGAGAAAAGAAGCTTAAATCAATGTCCAATACATTGAATATATCCTCGAATCTGAAGAATTATCCAGATCTACACCGGTTGTGAAGAATTCCGGCCGAATAAAGAGGAAAAGAATTGTTCAGACAAAGATAGATACGGCCATGGCAAAGAGGGATGAAAAAGAGAGCACAACTGCATGCATCACTTCTAAATTTGTAAACATTGGAGACACAGATTTAGGTCCGGAACCTCTTTCTGAATTGATTGAAAGATCCAAAGCAAGAAAGACTTCCCTCATGTGTGCAATCAAAAGTAGTGGAATTATTCGAGCTGCAGCATTTCCATACACATCCCAGTTGCCAAAGTTTGTTATGGAGTGTGCTAGGTCTTACCATCCATCATCCATATAAGTCTGAGATGCTACGAAGAAAACAATAATCCGATTGGACGCACAGTTCATCAATTATTGTTTGAAGATTCCAGCATGAAAGGTGGTGACTTCTATTAGCATACAAGATGCCGGCAACAGGTGGGAGAAGCATAGAGTTGACTGCGTGAACATAATGAATAACAGATACATGAAGAATCCTAGATCTCTTTCCAAGTTCCCATACTTGACACATACCATCAAATGGGAGGAGATAGAGCTGTACTTCAGGAGAACGTAGGGGGCTGCCATACGATTGAGGAAAGGTCTGTCATTGTTCTAGTGAACACTTCAAATTGGTTGCTGATGAAGGGATATTGCCTTGATGAAGCATTGATGAATCAAATCATGGGCAACTTCGGCATAGGAGATTCCCTCAAGAGGAAGCATGGAGGAGAAAGCAGTAGAAGGCCTGAGAAGATGAAAGTGCATAGAAGGTCTCATTCAAAGGAGAAGATCACTTCTACGGCTATGATGTTAGTTCCAGCTTCTCCAAAGATCCAAGTACTTCACCGACTGTTGCACCTCAGTAGGACACTACCATTCCTCCATTGAATCCAACAACATTCATCTTCTCTCCTCAGCCACCTGTTTCAATTCGGCACATGTTTCGAAGAAACATTGAAGAAATAGTTAAAGTAAAACCCCCATATAGATACTAGCATATTTTAATTAACAAATCTGACACAGGAGCATCATCGGTAAATGAGGGAGATTTATCTCATGACTGCCTAGGTTTTCAACTATGCAGAAAATATAGCCAACAAGTTTTGAAATCAACATCCTCGAATCGCATAGCTTCGGAGTAATCCACGGAGATAGTTTCCAATTTGAGGAAAACAACACAATTGGGATCCTCACATCAAAAATAAGAAGGTAGAGTCGAAAATATGAGAATATAGGGTCCATGCCTAGTATTTTCTTAGTATAGGATGATACTTTAAAAATAAAGTGGATTCAATGTTCTCACCAAAACCTTGATAAAAAGTGTAAAACAAGAGTTCTCTGTAAAAATTTTAATCAAAACCAAAAACTTCCCACCGTGCGTGCTAGTAATTGTTGATGCTTGAAAAAATGTTTGATGGCACCTAAATTTCAAACACAATAATGAGAACTCTTGTTAGTTGTGGGATTTCCATTGTAAGATAACCTCTAGACACAATTGTCTATGTTTCCTATGATACTCCAAATGCCACCATTATCCTAATGCTAAACTAAGAACTTACAATGTGTTGGTTGTCAAATTAGGACTTTAATGAAAGCAACAGTTAGGGGACAAAAATTCCCTCCTCTTTTAATGGGAGAGGTGCCCTTATTGAAAGCAAGCAACAAAACTATTTACAAATGTACAAATTTCTATTTTAATGAGGAACTTTGATATCATGAAAGTGTTTTAATGCAAAGATAGATCATCAATACAAAAGAATAGAAGAACTAAGGGAGGAAAAGGTAGAATATAACAACATCCAGGAAATATAGATAGCAAAATAGTTCCTTATAAATGTTGTGCAAGGATGATATATAGAACATAATCATTCATATAAAACCACCAGATATAATTTCATAGACACAAAGTTCTAGAAATGACATCCATAAGAATACAAAGCTTCTTAATGCAATAAATTAATGATTCACACACTTTAGACAAGCCAGAAAGGATAAATGATGCAGATAGAAATAGGAAGGGAAATCTTCTGTATTGATTACTTTTTTATTCTTTTACACTTTCAAAAATATCAGAGTTCCATCCCTTTGGAATGGCATGAAGAGCCCAATATATAGCTTACAAAGTGGTTACATTTGGTAACCATTTCTTTTAACTAAAAGATTAATTAAGGAAATTACACAATATAAAGTCCTTAATTAATTTACAAGGAGACCCGAACTAACAATAGAAGAAGAGAGTCAAGAGCCAAAAGTAGAGGCATCCGATTATGGTTGAGGGGGGGCCACTATTTTGAGGATCCGATGCCTAAATCTCTTCAACACTTCAGCTATTTCCATATCCCTAGGAATTGTGTTGGAGGTAGCGTGAGTCCACGTGCCTAGCACTTCTCCATATCTTTATTAAACTCGGTGTGGTCTAAATATTCTTTATTAGCCTCGGTATAATGAATGAAAAGAGCAAATGTACTTCATTATCTTTGGTGATGACTCTTCTTTGAACAAATCATCCTTGACAAAGGTTTTAAACTGAGCCTTGATTTCTTGGAGAGAGAAGGGTACACCTGTAGCTTCATCCTGAAGATGGCAGTGGATATCCTTGAAGGTAGATAAAACACAAGTTTTAAAAGACTCCCCTTTTTGCCATACATTCCTTAATTCTCCCAGTGCTTCTTCCAGAACCTTTATTTTCCATTCAATGCTAAAGATCCACGTCCTTGATAGGTTATTCTTGACATCATCAAATACATTGTTGGCCAATAGGATCCTCTCATCGGTTTGACCCATTAGAGAGATGGAGGCAATACACCCACTCCAGACTTTCAGTTCCTTGTCCATAGCTTTGATTGAGGAAGTGAGTTTCTATTGCAGCTTGATCACCTTCTCATTGGTTTTGAAGGCTTCCTCAATGAAGTTTAAACCTACTATAGTCATATCATCTACCATGGCCTCAACAACCTTCCCATAAGTAGAATACTTATGTATGTCTTTGATGCTTTGAACCTCATCTTGGCTGAGAACTATGGGAGGTGGGAGAGAAGCCAATGGAGCTGGATCCAAAACTTTATCTTTTGCTAATAATGATTTGATAAAGTTGGAAAGAACTTGGTTATGTTCTTCCAACTGCTCCATGGTTTGCTTTCCTTTCTCAACCCATTCAATAACCTTAGTGATAGTCTCCTAAAGGTTATGAACCTCACTCTCAGGTGTGGATTCTCCCATTGGAATCTGGAAAGCTCCAAGTCAGAGATCAAGAGATCTTTCTCTTCTTTATCTACTATGGGTCGACAACCTCTAGGAACTGCTGGCCTTGAGCATCAGATACCAATCTTGAAGTAGTCTTTGCTTTATTTGCTAGAGGAGGAGGGGTAGTACCAAGCATAGCTGCTACAACATCAAAATCAGGCCCTGTTAATCTGGGAAGAAGATTTCCTTTTCTTGTTGTCTACATGGGGTTGCACCCAAGCAAAGGAAGAAGAAGAAACAGAAGGAGCAAGGGGCCTGAGTGTAAGTGAACTCATGGCACTCAGAGTATGAACCACTTGTTTCTCTAGTGGAGAAATGAATGGAACCTCAAGAATTTCCTTTGCAGAGGAGTCAATTAAACTTGGAGGTTCAATTCTTGATTCTTCCTTCTCAACCTCAACAGTGGTTTCAGGGATTTCTTCTGGTTCTTTCATCTCATCATCATCATCATCATTCTCACTTAGAACAATAATGTTCTCTGGCCCACTAGGCAATTATGAGTGCTCCAGAAGAGTCTCTTCCCCGATTGGTTCTTGTTTGACCTCTTTGAGCTTCTTTTGATATACTTTAGTGGAAGAGGAAGGAGTAGACAACTCTGGTTCTTTCATCGTAGAAGAAGAGGAGTTTTCTCAAGTACCTCAGTGCTAGGTGTATGTACTTCCTTCCTAGGTGTGGAAGTTCTCTTGAAGAGGATCTACCTTTTCTCATCCTGAGTTCACAACCTTTCTATCAAACCAAATCTTGGTTCTGACAATGACAGGGTGATTATCTCACTCAAGTCATCTCTTTCCCTAACATACCAATCTAGTGTTTCTAGAGGAGTGTGCTTGATTGATCTTTCATACTCAAAGGATTGCAAATCTTCATCATCATCCTTAAGACCCTTAGGAACCTGGTAGAGGTTGAGGTCTATGATCTATTGAAGAGACAATCTACCAAAATGCCTCCTCCTGGCTTCAAAATCATCAACACAATCAGTCCAGTAATCCTAGTGTCAGGATGGTGATGATAAGTTATTCTTGAGATTTTGATCAATGAATTTATTTAGATCAAAGCAAGTCTTGGGTTTGAAGAAATGAACAGTAAGAGGAGTAATAGCCCTTTCTATATTTTGGGCATCTAGAGTTGTTCTGCATGTATAATTCCCCAAGGTGATAGGGAAATGAAGACTGAAATCTTCTTATCTTGGCAAGTTCTATGGAGTTTATCCAGCTTCTGCACACCTCAACCAAAGCCATTTTATCATTGCAGAACATGGGAAGCTTGAGAGGTGTGCTTTCAAAACAAGCCAAGTCTGATGTATGAGAACTTTCAGAACTGGATGAAGAAAGCCCCATACTTAGCTATCAAAGCCATAGCCTCATCAAAGAACCTTCTGGCAGTGTCACCCTCTAAGAGCCTCACAATGTACATGGTGAAAGCATCATTTACCCTTCTGAAATTGTGATTACTAGCCTTGAGGGTAAATTGAGGGCAATATGTGTAGATGGGTTCATCCTTCTTGTCCTCAATGTAAGTGAAGCCGAACCACTCCCGAGATGCTGTTAGGGTGTACATGAGGTAAGAAGTCATGTAGAACTTCTTAGTTTGTTGAACCTTGACAATTGTTCAGTTAGGTTCCTACTAGATAATCTCAGCCCAATTTATGTTTTGCTTACCCTCGCAAATGATGCTTATGAAAGGGCACATCCAAAAATGGAATTCGTTGGTAGAGGGCATTCCCATAATACGAGTGAGCAAGATGATGAAATCTGATAGTTCTTCATTGAAATCAACCCTAAACAATGCCTTGGAGAGTTGAGACGCTCCCTTCTTAGGACACTTCAGCCATGACTTAGCCACTCGTGCCTTGTATTTCTCATTATCTTGATCAAATAGGGTCTGAGCTTGAGAAAGAGTGAGAAAAATGGAGTCTTCTTGTCTCAGGAATGCATAGGGTAGTGGTGATGGTAGAAGCATCAATTTTGCAATCAATTCTCCATGCACATTAACAACCTCCTTGGTATCCAAGTTGAAATGAGCCCCACAGGTGAGCACGGTGTGGCACATTGCATAGAGATGGGAAAACCAACAACATACACGATTCCACTGTCATTGATCATTTGGGCCATGGGAGCAGGGTTGGCGCATGTTAACTTACCCCAAAATCATCAAAATCTAAGTGTCGAACTTCACTATCCCCAATATTAGGTACAAAGGTCTCCAGAGGTGACAGATGCTCATGCCCTTGAAACTTGATCTTCATTTTTATAGTGCATAGAGGAACGACCTTCAAAGAATAGATTCATGATAAAAATGCAAAGGGATACAGGAAGATGAACAAATGACTCAATTGCAAGAATGCGGGCAAGAAATAACGAGCAAGCAATGTGACAAATGCATAGATGATTGCCCTTTAAATAGTCATTCAGGAGAGAGAAGATCATAAATGCGCATTAAATACACCTTACACCGACTCAAAAAGGTGAAATGTGGGAAAAGTGGAAAAAACTAGCCCCTGGATGGTCCATGGGACATTGGGACATGAGGACACAAAAATTTGATTTGGCCGATGCGAGTGATGCGGTGAATGTGGGCCAAAAGAGCATGGGAGGTCCAGGGACACAGAAATGTGAAGGGATGTGAAGACCTGATTTGACCGATGTGGGTGATTAGAGGAATCAGGGAATAGGAAGTCGGGCACACTTGGGACATGAGGGATAAAAAATCTAAAAAGCTGCTAGACAAGGACTTTGAGGGAAAATCGGTTGATCGGTGAACAAGAGGGCTGCCGGACATTTTGGGACATGAGGGACAAAAATGTCCGATAGACCCACAAATTACTAAAATGACCCCAAGAATGGAATTTTCACTATCACTTCAAATTTCTTACTTCACCAAAACACTTCTAAAGGGTGCCAACTCAAAATTTTCAAAATTTTCAACTTTCAAAAGAGGGGAATTTTGAGGGGACAACAGCTAGCTCTTTCTGGGGATGACTTGACTAGATCACAGGAATGAGGCAAGATAAGAATCAAAAAAACTCTGGGGAAGAAGACCAATGCCTTATCCATTGGGCAATAGAGTCAAAGGAAAAACAATACAAAAGGCAACACACGGAAAAACCAAAACAAAGGCAAGAAAAGGAAAACACACACTGTACATAATATACAAAGGACTTCCTATTCACCTAGGATTTGAACAATTTCAAGTACTTCCCACTATAAGGAAGTGGGAGGGAAGATCCATCCATGTAATCAAGATAGAAATAATTTTCACCAACAAAGTGCTTGATTCTAAAAGGACCAAGCCAAAGAGAGTCAAACTTACCATGGCTTCCTCGAGGTTCATGCCTTTTGTCCCATAGTAAAACAATGTCTCCAACTTTGAAATCTTTAGATTTGGTTTTCTTGTCAAATAAAGATTTCACCTTCTGCTGATGGGTAGAGATCCTATCAAAAACCTATAGCCTGTCTTCATCTAGCTTATGGAGATACATGATCCTCTTATCCAAAGAATCACTAAAACTGGGATCCTCAATAGCTTTCATCAAATGCAAAGCTGGTAGTTCCATTTTCACTGGTAGTTGAGCTTCCACACCATACACTACTTGAAAAGGGGACATCCCAATTGCTCTTTTGGGTGTAATCCTATCTACCCAGAGAGCATCATAAAGCTTCTTGTGCCAATTCCTCTGAGATTCATTGACAAGCTTTCTTACAATGGTCACCAAATTCTTGTTTGTTGATTCTTCCTGTCCATTCCCTTGAGGGTAGTAATATGAAGAATGAGCGAGGGAAATTCCATACCCATAGCAGAAATTCATCATCTCAGTAGAAGAAAAATTGGAAGCATTATCAATCACGATCTTGTTTGGTACTCCAAACCTTATCAAGATGTTTTCTTTGATGAAATTACATACTACCTCAGAAGTAGTACTTTTAACTAGGATGGCTTCCACCCACTTGGTGAAATAATCTGTGGTAGCAATCAACACATGAGTATGTCCTGCACTTGAAGATGGGTTGAGTGTTCCGATGAAATCCAAACCCCATTGTTGAAAGGGTTCTTGATCACAACTGGCTTAAGTGGTAAAGCAGCCAACTTAGGTCTTCCCACAAAGGTTTGACAAGCTTCACACTTGTCGACCCACTTTGATGCATCTCTAAACAAAGTAGGCCAATAGTATCCTACACGAAGAATTTTGTGAGTAGTGACAACAGATGAGAAATGACCCCCACAAGCTTGATCATGAAAGGCTGAGAACAGCTTCTTCTAGTTGCTCTTTGTCAACACACTTCAAGAATCTTCCATCCACTCCTCGCTTGAACAAAGCATTCTCCTACAACACACATACTGTGCTGACCTTAACTTGATAGCTCTCTTCTCCTTGGTAGTTAAGTGAGATGAACACTCACCATAGGTAAGGAAATGAGCAATATCAACATACCATTCATCTATCGAGCTGAGGAAAGAACTTCAGGGACATCAACTTCATCCTGAGGTGCTTCATGATTAGCTCCCTCGGCAATGAGTTCACATAGGCCTTTACCCCGAACTAGTTTCATTGGTGTGATGTCGATATCATACTCCTGAACCTCTACTACCTAATTTCCTCTCTTGGTTCCAAACTCCTACTGTGTAAGAATAGACTTGATGGTTTTATCAGGCAAAAACACAACAAAGTGAGAGTTAAGAATGTAAAACGAAACTGCTTAACAACTTTAACCACTGTAAAATCATGTTTCTCCATCATAGTGTACTTTAACTCATGAGTTTTCAAAATATAACTCATGAAGGCAATTGGGAGCTCATGATCTTCAGAATCTTTCTGAGTCAACACACGACCAAGGTACTCTCTGTGGCATAGCAATAGATAATAAAATCTTTGCTAAAATTTGGGCATGCTAAGATAGGAGTCTTAGCAATAGCTTTCTTAATGCCTTCGAATGCTTCCTTTCCTTCAGAGGACCAACCAAATGTTTTCTTTCCTTTCATCATTTGGGAAATGTTCAAAGTCAACTCTGTAAAATTAGGGATAAATCTCCTCAGGAAGTTGATCTTACCAAAGAAAGAATGCACTCCCTTTTTGCTTGTGGGAAGAGGAATCTGATAGATGGCTTGAACTCATTCAGGATCAATCTTGATTCCATATTTGGAGACAACATGTCCCAATAGCTTGCCCTCCGTGACACAGAAGATAGATTTCTTGGGATTCAGAGAAACTCCATGTTCTCTGCATTTTAAGAGGATTGTTTCCAGATGTTGAAAGTGATCTGCTCTAGTTTTGGAAAACACAGTTAAATCATCTAGATACACAACAATACATTTTCCTTTCAAACCCCCAAAATCCAAATCCATTGCTCTCTGAAAAGTGGCACTAGCATTAATGAGGCCAAAGGGCATCCTCTTATAGGTAAAAGTACCCCAAGGAGTGGTAAAGGAAGTCTTGTGTTGATCTGCAATATTGACTTCCACTTGGTTATATCCTGAGAAACCGTCAAGCATGGACAACATTTCTGCACCTGTGATAGCTTGTAACACCTGGTCCATCATGGGTAGGGGATAGTTGTCCTTCAAAGAAGCCTGATTTAGATTCCTAAAATCAACACATATCCGAATCTCACCATTTTTCTTCCTAACATGTACAATATTAGCAATCCATGTTGAATGATGAATGGGGAAGATGATCTTGGCTTTCAACAACTTATGTATCTCTTGGAAGATGGTGTTAAAAATCTTTGGATTATATTGCCTTTGCTTCTACTTGAAAGGTTTAATCCTAGGTTTGAGGGGAATGAAGTGTTACATTTCTTTTGGCTGGAAAGCTTTCAAATCATCATAAGAATAAGTAAGGACATCAATATACCTCTTCAAAATATTTACCACCTTCTTCTTCTCCTCTTGAGTTAAGCATTTTCCGACATTCACCATTTTGGGTTTGGTAGGACTCCCAATGTTAATCTTTTCACATTCAGCAGACTTGAGCTCCTTTGAGAAGCCTTAGACTTGACATATTTGTCATGTTTATCAAACAATTCCTCCAGACTTACCATCCCTTTAGGAATCTTGTTACCTTTTAGTTTGATGCAGCCATCTTGATCCCTCTCCTCCTTGACACTTTCCTCATTGGAAGAGACACTCTCTCAAGGTAGATTGTCACTTCCCTCAAAATATAATTGGTCAAAGTTATCCCTAAGCTCTAGGAAAGAGAGAAAATGTTGGTCGTCATTGAAAACTTGCTAGTTGTTTGCATTATCCGGTATGCTTGGTCTATGGATCATTTCAATGGTGAATTTTTCCTGAGAGAAATCGGGATGAGGTATCAACAAAGACCCTGAAACAACTAGGGAATCAACTCTAGTGTTCTTCTCCCTTGGCACCACTTCGATGGAGAAGGCATCAAGGAATTCAATAGAATCCCAGACTAGATTCCTATAATGTTTCAACCTTCTATTCTTCACTTGAAAAAGGTCTCTGACTTGTTTGAAACAGTTTCTACATCACCACGAGCCAAGAGGTTCCTCACACCTCTTTCTTTTTCCACGTTCAGTCCAAGAATGAGAGCTTCATATTCTGCTGTGTTATTTGTATTTTCAAACTGTAGTTTGAAAGAGAAAGGATGAATCTTTCCTTTTAGAGATATCAATACCACACCAGCCCCAACACCAGCTGAAGAGCAACTTCCATCAAATTCCAAATTCCAAACACTATTAGGATCATGGAGCACTTCTTTGGGATGTTCCACCTCATCCTGAGACATGATCATGTAGTTTCCATGCCCAATATCTTCATAAAGTATTTGTGCCTTGGGATCATCTGTCTTTTGCACAATATATTTAATTTGCTTCTCAGTAGAACTTCTTCATCTTTCCATTGACTGGTATAAGGGCATGTGACCAATCCATTTGAATTTCTCCTCCTACATCTTTACAAAATTCCTACTCAACAACATGCCATATGAAGGAGGAATATCAGCTACCAAGAATAGTAGCTAAAACCTTTTTTCTCTGGAAAAGCAAGCAAAAGCTACTTGTGCATCTTTAATTCTTTCAACAGAGGCACCTCCCTACTCTCCATGGAATAGTAAGAACCAAAAGTACGTGTGAGGGTAAGACCCAAAGCATGAGCCACTTTGGTAGGCATGGCATTATCTGATGCTCCCAAGTCTATGACACAATTGCTAAGTCTATGGCCATATGAGGAGGGTCACATAGAATGGTTTGATTTTCTCATTGGGTGAGGTGACTGCTGCCACAAGGTTTGGTTGAGGTGTAGAAGAGGGAGTGGGCAAAATACCTTTAGAATTATTGGATGAAGTTTTGGAATGGGAATTGACAAAGTGAACCATTTTGGCAAAGGATTTTGGATGGGTTTGATAAAACTCAGCCTCTGGAATCTAGATTTTTGTCTTCTTGAGGTGGTCAATGATATCAAAAGATCCAAAGGTAGTGGATGGGGTATCATCACTAGGAATCTTAGGCTTATCAGGTTTTGGAGTGGAGAATAGGAAAGTCTTAGAAGTACATGAGTAGAAGAAGAAGGATTAGCAGAACTCACCTTTTGTGTGGATGCAGTGGGGATAGGAAATCCTCTTCTTGCAATCACTGGAATAGTTGTGGGATGCTCCTTAGATTTTTTAGCGGGCTGCATCACTTTTTCTCTCTTGTTTGTCTACTCCCAAGTCATAACAACATATGACTCACCGTTCATCTCTGCTACTACTTCATCATAATCATCTTCTTCATCAATGCCTTCAGTAGTGAGGAAATTAACTCAAGATTCATCAAGTTCCTCTGGTTCTTCCTCAGCCTCTTCTCTTGGTTCTTCAAAGTTTTCATTAAACTCTTCATCATCAAGTTCTTCCACTTCACAAGTTGCATTTATAAGGACCTTGATGGGTGGTCCTTCAATTGCCAACCTTGTCTGAGAAGAAGGCAAACGCTTTCTAGGCTAAAAGTTCCTCCTTGGAACATCTTGATAAGGAGCATGCTGAGTCAATTGTTTCTTGATGGAAATGAGGTCATTATCAAGCTTCTATACTAACTAATCGCGTTATCTCTAGCATTAGCTAGAGGAAGAGTAGAAGAAGTTTTAGATTTGGAAGGGTCTCTTTTCAATTTTCTAGACATGATCAGTCATCTTCAACACTGATGGCTAATCTTTGATCAACATCCAAAGTTACAAGATTGGATCTTCTTAACGCATAACTTACTTCAGGAAATTGAGCATTTAGGAAGAAACATTTTTGAATTTGATCCACAGGTTGGGTGTCTTGTGGGATCTTGTTAATCAACTTATTGAACTTGGCCACAAATTCTCTCATGGGCTCTTGTGGTTCTTTCTTGATTTGAGAAATCTAGGCTAGCAAAGCATGCACATCTTTAACAAGTTTGAAACAATTCTCAAATCTAGTTCTCATGGTAGTCCAATTGGTGATGGCCCCAAAGCAGGGAGATGATAAAACCAATTTGTTGCATTATCTGCAAAGTCTCACAAAAATCCTCATAGAGACATCCTCATGTTCAACTCCAAGGACTCCACATGCAACTATGAAGGCTGCAATGTGTTCATCAAGATGTACCTTGCCATCACCTCTAAACTTGGGAAAGTTCTTTCTGTTACCCCTGGGTAACTCATGTAAAGGTTGAGGAAGGGCAAGAGGCCCAACTCGTTGGCCCCAAGGTAATGGAACTACCATTCTTGGAAAAATTGCTTGAAGTGGAACTGAAACCCCAACAAGAATTAAAGCTTGAAGATTAGGGCTGAGTTGTTCTTGAGGGATACCACTCCCAAAAGCTCTATCTTCAATAGGGGGTGTGCTTGTGGAATGAGCTCTCTATTTCTCCTTGTTGAAGGAAGGGGAAATCCTTGCTGCTCTAGGAGTTAAAACTGAGAATCTTCAATTCCAAGAGCCCTTCTTCGTGAGTAAATCTTAGAGTCACCAGATTGGAAATGATCAAGAAATTGTTTTTTGAAAACTGGAATTTGTTGAAATGAATCCCCAGTAGAGTTGCAAAAACTGTTGGTTGTCAAATTAGGAATTTAATGAAAGCAACAATCATGGGACAAAAATTCCCTCCTCTTTTAATGGGAGAGGTGCCCTTATTGAAAGCAAGCAACAAAACTATTTACAAATGTACAAATTTCTATTTTAATGAGGAACTTTGATATCATGAAAGTGTTTTAATGCAAAGATATATCATCAATACAAAAGAATAGAAGAACTAAGGGAGGAAAAGATAGATTATAACAGCATCCAAGGAAATATAGATAGCAAAATAGTTCCTTATAAATGTTGTGCAAGGATGATATATAGAACATAATCATTCATATAAAACCACCAGATATAATTTCATAGACACAAAGTTCCATAAATGACATCCATAACTATACAAAGCTTCTTAATGCAATAAATTAATGATTCACACACTTTAGACAAGCCGTTTAAAGGATAAATTGATGCGAGATAGAAATAGGAAGGGAAATCTTTCGTATTGATTACTTTTTTATTCTTTTACACTTTCAAAAATATCGAGTTCGGCCTTTTGGAATGGCGTGAAGAGCCCAATATATAACTTACAAAGTGGGTACATTTTGTAACCATTTCTTTTAACTAAATGATTAATTAAGGAAATTACACAATATAAAGTCCTTAATTAATTTATAAGGAGACCCGAACTAACAATAGAAAAGGAGAGTCAAGAGCCAAAAGTAGAGGCATCCGGTTATGGTGAGGGGGGCCTTGTTTTGAGGATCCGATGCCCGAATCTCTACAACACTTTAGCTATTTCCATACCCGTAGGAATTGGTGTTGGAGGTAGCATGAGTCCACATGCCTAGGCACTTCTCCATATCTTTATCAAACTCAGTGTGGTCCAGATATTCTTTATTAGCCTCGGCTATAGCTAAATGAAGAGAACAAATGTCCTTCATTTTATCTTTAGTGGTTGACTCTTCCTTGAATAAATCATCCTTAACAAAGGCTTTAAATTGAACCTTGATTTCTTGGAGAGAGTAGGGGACACCTGTAGTTTCATCCTAAAGATGGCAGTGGATATCCTTGAAGGTAGATAAAACACATGTTTTAAAAGACTCCCCTTTCTGCCATACATTCCTCAGTTCTCCCAGTGCTTTCTCCAGAACCTTTATTTTCCATTCGATGCTAAAGATCCATGTCCTTGACAGGTTATTCTTGACATCATCAAAAAACATTGTTGGCCAACAAGATCCTCTCATCAGTTTGAACCATTAGATAGAGGTTTGCAATACACCCACTCCAGACTTTCAATTCCTTATCCATAGCTTTTATTGAGGAAGTGAGTTTCTACTGCAGCTTGATCACCTTCTCATTGGTTTTGAAGGCTTCCTCAATGAAGTTTAAACCTGCTATAGTCATATCATCTACCATGGCCTCAAAAACCTTCCCATAAGTAGAATACTTATGTATGTCTTTGAAGCTTTGAACCTCATCTTGGCTGAGAGCTATGGGAGGTGGGAGAGAAGCCAAAGGAATTGGATCCAAAACTTTATCTTTTACTAAAAATGATCTCGATAAAGTTGGAAAGAACTTGGTTCTATTCTTCCAACTAATCCATGGTTTGCTTGCCTTTCTCGACCCATTCAATAACCTTAGTGACTATCTCCCAAAGGTTATGAACCTCACTCTCAGGTGTGGATTCTCCCATTGGAATCCCAGAAAATCTCCAAGTCGAGATCAAGAGATCTTTCTCTTCTTTATCTACTCTGGGTTTGACAACCTCTAGGAATTGCTGGCCTTGAGCATTAGATACCAACCTTGAAGTAGTCTTTGCTTTCTTTTTCTAGAGGAGGAGGGGTAGTACAAGCAGAGCTGCTACAACATCAAAATCAGGCCCTGTTAATCAGGAAGAAGGTTTCCTTTTCCTTGCTTTGTCTACATGGGGCTGCACTCAGGCAAAGGAAGAAGAAGAAACATAAGGAGCAAGGGGCCCGAGTGCAAGTGAACTCATGACACTCAAAGTATGAACCACTATTGTCTCTAGTGGAGAAATGAATGGAACCTCAAGAATTTCCTTTGCAGAGGAGTCAATTAAACTTGGAGGTTCAGTTCTTGATTCTTCCTTCTCTACCTCAAGCAGTGGTTTCAGGGATTTCTTCTGGTTCTTTCATCTCATCATCATCATCATTCTCACTTAGAACAATAATGATCTCTAGCCCACCAAAGCGATTATGAGTACTCAGGAAGAGTCTCTTCCTCGATTGGTTCTTGTTTGACCTCTTTGAGCTTCTTCTTATATACTTTGGTGGAAGAGGAAGGAGTAGACAACTCTGGTTCTTTCATGGTAGAAGAAGAAGGATTTTGCTCAAGTACCTCGGTGCTAGGTGTATGTGCTTCCTTCCTAGGTGTGGAAGTCTCTCTTGAAGAGGATCTACCTTTGCTCATCCTAAGTTCACGTACCTTTTTGTCAAACCAAATCTTGGTTTTGACGATGACAGGGGCAATTATCTCACTCAAGTCATCTCTTTCCTTGACATACCAATCTAGTGTTTCCAGAGGAGTGTGCTTGATTGATCTTTCATACTCAAAGGATTGCAAATCCTCATCATCATCCTTAAGACCCTCAAGCACCTGGTAGAAGTTGAGGTCTATGATCTATTGAAGAGACAATCTACTAAAATGCCTCCTAATCAAAGACATGATTAGCCCAATAATCCTAATCCTCAAAGTGTCGGGACGGTGATGATAAGTTATTCTAAGATTTTGATCAATGAATTTATTTAGATCAAAGTAAGTCCTAGGTTTAAAGAAATGCACTGTAAGTGGAGTAATAGCCCTTTCTATATTTTGGGCATCTAGAGTTGTCCTACATGTATAATTCCCCAAGGTGATAGGGAAATGAAGACCTGAAATCTTCTTATCTTGGCAGGTTCTATGGAGTTTATCCAGCTTCCTGCACACCTCGACCAAAGTCATTTTATCGTTGCAGAACATGGGAAGCTTGAGAGGTGTGCTTTAAAAACAAGCCAGTCTGATGTATGAGAACTTTCAGAATTGGATAAAGAAAGCCCCGTACTTAGCTATCAAAGCCATAGCCTCATAGATAACCTTTTGAAAGTGGCACCCTCCAAGAGCCTCACAATGTACATGATGAAAGCTTCATTTACCCTTCTGAAATTGTGATTACTGGCCTTGAAGGTAAAATGAGGGCAATATGTGTAGATGGGTTCATCCTTTTTGTCCTCAATGTAAGTAAACCTTGAACCAATCCCGAGATCTTTGCTAGGGTGTACATGAGATAAGAATTCATGTAGAACTTCTTAGTTTGCTGAACATTTGACAATTGTTCAGTCAGGTTCATACAGATAATCTCAGCCCAATTTATGTTTTGCTTACCCTCACAGATGATGCTTATGAAAGGGCACATCCAAAAATGGAAGTCATTGGTAGAGGGCATTCCCATAATATGGGCAAGCAAGATGATGAAATATGATAGTTCTTCATTGAAATCAACCCTGAACAATGCCTTGGAGAGTCGGGACGCCCTTCTTAGGACACTTCAACCATGACTTAGCCACTTGTGCCTTGTATTTCTCATTGTCTTGATCAAATAGGGTTTGAGCTTGAGAAAGAGTGAGAACAATGGAGTCTTCTGTCTCAGGAATGCGTAGGGTAGCGACGATGGCGAAGCATCCAATTTTGTAATTAATTCTCCATGCACATTAACAACCTCCTTGGTATCCATGTTGAAATGAGCCCCGCAGGTGAGCACGGGGTCGACACACTGCATAGAGATGGGAAAACCAAGCATACGTGATTCCACTGTCACTGATCATTTGGACCATGGGAGCGGGGTTGACGCATGTTAACCCGCCCCTTAAATCATCAAAATCTAAGTGTTGATCTTCACTATCCCCAATATTAAGTACAAAGGTCTCCAAAGGTGACATATGCTCGTGCCCTTGAAACTTGATCTTCATTTTTATATAAGGTGCAGAGAAACGACATTCAAAGAAAAGATCGTGATAAATATGCAAAGGGATACGGGAAGATGAACAAATGACTCAACTGTAAGAATGTGGGCAAGAAATAGCAAGCAAGAAATGTGGCAAATGCATAGATGATTGCCCCTTTAAATAGCCGTTTAGGAGAGAGAAGGTCATAAATGCACATTAAATACACCTTGCACCGACTCAAAAAGGTGAAATGCAGGAAAGTGGAAAAAACGGCTTGGATGGTCTATGGGACATTAGGACATGAGGGACGTAAAAATCTGATTGATCAATGCGGGTAATGTGGAGAATGCGAGCCAAAAGAGCATGGGTGGTCCAGGGACACAAAAACACGAAGGGCACAAAAAGCTGATTTGGCCGATGTAGGCGATGTGGGGAATCGGTGAACAGGGGGTCTGGGCACACTTGGGACATGAGGGATAAAAATGTCTGATGAGCCGACTTGACAAGGACAAGGACTTGCGGGTAAATCGGTGGATTGGCAAACAAGAGGTCCACCATTTCTTTGGGACATGAGGGACAAAAATGTCCGACAGACCCGCAAATTACTAAAATGACCTCAAGAAATGGAATTTTCACTATCACTTCAAATTTCTTGCTTCACCAAAAGACTTCTGAAGGGTGCCAACTCAAAATTTTCAAATTTTTCAACTTTCAAAAGAGGGAATTTTGAGGGGACAACACAATGGAAAATGGAAGATAGAAAAAAAAACAAAAGGGTTGGTGATGCACCAAGAGCGAGGAAATGGTGATGAATGGTTCCTTTCCTTGTCCTATTTCAACACAAAAACATGTGAATATATGAGTTAAAAGAGGCACAATACAATGACATACAAGAGGTAGGAAACTCAATGAAAATAATATAATGGATAAGATAGAACAACAATTATTTTCATTGATGTAAAAGGCGTGAGACATAGTTACATTCTTTGTACAAGTCCAATGATCAACACACTAAAAGCTGGTAGAGGTCAATACAACAAGAAAATAATGATGTGGTTCGAGTGGATCCAAGAAATTATGTCAATCCAACCACATAGTGATTTGGGACTCTTAGACTCCTTCCCTTACTTGATTCTAACAAAATCCTTTATGAACAAATTTCTAGTTTGATAGTTGAAATTCATATTATTTCTTGATAGTTAATTGCTAGCAAGAACAAATTTCTATTGTCTTATTTTCTTTATGGGATAATCTCCTCTTACATTCCATGCAAAAAATCTTCTCTTCTTTGAATCATATAACTAACTCCATTTTGTATCTCCTCATCTTTTTTCATTGAATGTCTTCTTAACTATCTATCATAGGCATCTAGAGAATGGGTTACAACAACATTAAAAGGTTTCCAATCATTATTATTATCTACATGATAAATTTTAAATCTTTAAGACCCCCATGATACTTGATCAATAGTCTAAGACACCGACACAACATTAAGACCCCCAACACTACTCAAGAAAGCTAAAATTTACCTAAGGAAGATTTGAAATTTCAAAAAAAGTACTTTAGGCAAGAAAGTGAAGAACACACCAAAATTTGAAAACTAAGCAACATGGAGACTAAACTGACATTCCTAAGACCCTATGAGGACTCACAAACATGATGAAGCACCTAAAATTGTTATGTACATCATTGTCCTTGTAGATGCTCCTGCATCATTCTCCTAAGGACAAGAAAAGTCATCTCATGAACTCATGTTCTTGAGATCTTCCAGAGTGCTTCCAAGTTTGATGATGTCATTCTTTGTCATCAAGTGGCATCCTCAATAGGATGGTGTTTCCACTTCACCAAATACTGATAGTATTCCTTTCCTCTGGTTCTCTTTGTCACTTTCTGATCCAGAATTGACTTTGGTTCCTCCTTAGTGGCTTTTGGTAATTGTTTTGTCCAATCTTGGACTATTGTTTCTTCTTTTCCATTTGTACATTCATCTTCTCCTTCTTTTTATAAAGGTACAAGTCTACAACATTGAATATGGAATACATTCCAACTCCTTTACAGCAAGTCTAGATCATAAGCATTATTGAATATGGAATAAATTCCAACTCCTTCTGGAATAAAGGACCTATATTTTTCATTTTCAGTTTGTTATATTGACCTTTTGGGAATCTCTTCTTCCTAAGATGAGCTAACACCATATCTCCCACTAAAAACTTACTTCTCTCCTTTTCAAATCAACATGTTGCTTGTATTTTCTTACATTCTTCTCTAGCTATCTTTTGACCTCGCTTATGAACCTCTTGCATGGCAATGAAAAACTCTTCCCATCAACACTTCTCTTCTCCAACTTTCCCAAATATCTCAACTCAAAATTACTCTAGGATGCATTCCATACACTATTTAAAATGGACTCATACATGTGCTTCTATTAGGTGAATCATTGTAAGAAAACTCTTTTCTGTGAAAGCACTGCATCCCACTATTTTGGATTGTCTTTTGTTAGACATCTCAACAAGTTTCCTAGACTCTTGTTCGCCACCTCTGTTTGGCCATCAGTCTGAGGATGATATGTTGAATTGAAACTTATATTTGTCCCTAAATTCTTCCACAATGTTCTCTAGAAGTGTCCTATAAACTTTGTATCTTTGTATGAAATTATGATTTTGGAATTCCATGGAGTCTAACTACTTCTTTGAAGAAAAAATTAGCCACATATGTAGCATCACTAGTTGTCTTGCAAGGAATGAAATGGGCCATCTTAGAAAATCTGTCCACAACTACAAAGATTGAATCATACCCACCTAGTGTTCTTGGCAAGCCTAATACAAAATCCATACTAATAGAATCCCATGGCCTATTAGGCACTAGTAAAGGCTGATATAGACCTACATTTGTACTCTTTCCCTTAGCAAATTGACACACTTTACATCCATCAACAAATTTATTTACATCTGCATGCATTCTAGGCCAAAAATAGTGAGCATTCAGCTATGCTAATCTTTTATCAAGGAAAAAATGACCACCTAAACTTCCTCCATGCTTCTCTTTTATCAAGTTCTCTCTCATATAACTTCTTGGTACACACAGTTGTACTCCTTAAAAAAAAGTCATTTTGAATCATGTAATCTAACCAAGGCTCTCTATTTTGTATAGTAGGATACTTACAAACTTTATAAGCCTCCTTGAAGTCTGGATCATCCTCATATAGCTCTTTGAGTGCCTCTATGCCTCCAATTTCCAACTGAATTTCTTGGACCAACAACACACTTCCTCTCAATGCATTTTCTACTTTGTTTGTTTTTCTTTCTTGTGCTTAATTAAAAATGTGAAGTTCTACAAGTATTTCACCCATTTCATATGCCTTTGATTAAGCTTAGGTTGGTTGGTTTTGTCTTTGTAAGTCTTGATTTTTCTATATATATGATAAACTCCTTAGGCATAAAATAATGTCTCCATTTTCTCAAGGATTGAACCATAACATAAAATTCCAAATCATAGGCTGAATACTTCTTCTTTGCTTCATTTAACTTCTCACTAAAGTATGTTACAAGTCTACCCTCTTGACTTAAAACAGCTCCTATGGCCACTCCACTAGCATCACATTCCACTTGAAACACCTTGTTAAAGTCTAGAAGAGCTAACATTGGTTTCTCTATAATTTTCTTCTTTAAAACTGAAAATTCTTATCAGCTTTATCATTCCATTCAAACCTCTTCTTGTCTCCCTAATTATATCAATGATAGGAGCACAAATACCACTAAAATTTCTAATAAATTTCCTATAGAAACTATCCAAACCATGAAAAATTCTTACCTCATATATTGATTTAGGAGTTGGCCATTCCATAATAGCTTTTACTTTGTCTTTATCCATCTTCAACACTCTTTGTGAGATCACAAAACCCAAATAAACTAGCTCTTTCTTGAAAAATACACTCTTCTTGAGATTGATCATCAACTTCTCTTCTTGTAGTTTCTCTAAAACCATCCTAAGATGATGAAAATGTTCTTCTTTGCTTGCACTGTAAATTAGAATATCATCTAAGTAAACTATGACAAACTTACCAAGAAAGGATTTCAAAACTTCATTCATAAGCCTCATAAATGTGCTAGGAGCATTTGTTAACCCAAATGGCATGACAAGCCATTCATAAATTCCCTCATTAGTCTTGAAGGTTGTTTTCCATTCATCTCCTTCTCTTATCCTTATTTGATAATATCCACTCTTGAGATCAATTTTTGAAAATAAGAAGCACCACTCAAACAATCCATCAACTCTTCAATTCTTGGCAAAGGAAATTTGTACCTTATAGTGATTTTGTTGATTTCTCTTGAATCTGTACACATCCTCCAATATCCTTATTTCTTAGGCACTAGAAAAACAAGCACTACACATGGACTAAGAATCTCCTGAATCAGTCCCTTGTCCAAAAGTTCTTGAATTTGTTTCTTAATATCAACATTCTCTTTAGGTGTCATCTTGTAGACTACTTTGTTTGGAAAGTTTGATCATAAAATGAATTCAAACTGATGACTTATCCTCGTTATTGGTGGTAATTCATTGGGTAGCTCATCTACCACTAAATAAAAAATTCTTTCAACATGTCTTACACTTTTTGAGATAGTTCTTACACTCTTGTAGCTGTCACAACAATCCTAGGTCTAATTATGATTATAAAACCCAACTCTTCTTCTTTCATAACAACTAATAATTCTTTTTCACTCATCACCATGACATTAGGATCCATTTCTTTTTCATGTTATTATTTGTTCAAAGGCAGAAAGTGTATGACTTACCCCATCTTGGACCAAGGTATAAACATTCTTTCTTCCATCATGAGTTGTTTTTCTATCATATTTCCAAGGTCTTCCAGGAAGTACAAGACAAACATCCATAGGCATGATATCACACAATACCTTGTCCTTATAACCTCCAATATGAAAATCTACCCAAATTTTCTCACTTATAAGAACTTGTTGACCTTTCTGAAGATAAGAAACTTTAAAGGTGTAGGAGGAGGAATCCTTTTCAAACCAAAGTTTCTTTATCCTTTCCAAAGAGACCAAATTATCAGTGCTACTGAATCAATCACTAGTTTGCAACACTTACCTTGTGATTTGCACATTGTCTTGAACAAGGTATTCCTTTGTGTAAGTTCCTTCTCATTGGGATGTTTGATCAACAATTTATTCATCAACAAAGATTCAACCACTTATGTTTGTTTTGTATGTGATGGAGAACCCACACTTTCTTCCTCTGCTTGAACTAATTGGTTTCTATTTTCATTTCTTGAAGTGCTTGCTTGAGGTTCTTCTATGAATTCCCATGACCTATGACCTGCAAATTTATTACATTTAAAACATTTACATGTGAATCTAGTAGTACCTCTTCCTCTTTTCATATATCCTCCTCTGTATGAGAATATTCTTCCTTTGAATCCACCTCTTGAAGTAGAAGTTTGTTCTTGTGAACTACTAGTTTCTCCACTTGTCCTTTATGATGAAATTATTCCTCCTTATTGTCCTCTTCCTCTATAACTCCTTCCTCTACCTCTATCTTGTTGGTTTTGTCTTCTATTCAACTTATCTTCTACTTTCAATGCATATTGATAACACTCTTCTAGTGTTCTAGGAATCACCAAACTAAGTTCATCCTAAATGTTATATCTCAGCCCATTCAAGTACTGGCTATCTTCTCCACATCTTCTTCTACATGTCTTGATATGATTGTTAGTTTTATAATTCCTCTGTGTAGTCTTTGACACTCATTTCCTTTTGTTTCAAATTTTGTAGTTTCTTGTATAGGTTTGTTTGGTAATCACTAGGTAGGAATTTATCCTTAAGCTTGGCTACCATTCTGTCCCATGCCTTGATTCTTATTTTCCCTTGTTTAAATCTCTCATCTTATATGAATTCCCACCATATTGTTGCATGTCCTTTCAATCTGGTACAAGCAAACTTCACTTTCTATTCTTCTGGCACATTCTCATACTCAAAATACTTATCCAAAATGGTTATCCAATCAATGAGTTCCTCTCCATCAAGACTCCTACATAGGTAGGTATTTATAGTTTTGGTTTTGATCCTTATCCTAAAATTACTTTAAGGAACATGTTAATCTCAATATCTTCAGGTTAGTTTATCTCTCCTTATGTTGGGGTTACCTGTGGTTCCTCTTCCTGTCACTCACATCACCTGTTATGATTCCTCTTCTTTGATTAGCCTCTATTGTTATCAGTCTTGCATCAAAACTCACTCTCATGTTTATCAATTCCTCCAGGATGTCATCTCCAACTTGAATGCCTCCTCTACCACATCCTCTCACCACTCTTTTGGGTGGCATTTTCTTCTTTTATAACTTCCTTGCCTCCTTTTCTTGTTTCTCTTGTACCAACTTGCTCTAATACCACAAATAATGCGGGGTCTCAAGGAAACTAGATCAAATCCCTTTCCTTTCCCATTGCTTTAGTAAAAGCGGCCCCAATTACTTGTAGCCATCCTAAGCTATAAACCCCCCAATGTCTAAGAAGACTGGAAAATGACCCCAAGAAACTAAAACACTTTTTGGATACCCTTTTTAGGGTTCTTACTCTGGGATAAATCTTAGTTCTCAAGACTGTGTACAAACTCTAAGATTCATAACTCTATTTTGGAAAATAGGCCTCAAGGTAACAAGTTGAGTCCTAGGAAGAAGTTGTCATGAACAAGGTAGTTTTTGTTGAAAATATGTTAACCAATACTCCTTAGGTCATTATTACTGAGTTCTAAACTTTGGTGAAGGGATTTACCTTCCCAAACCCTCTAGCACTCTAAAACCCTAACAAGGGTTTTTACCCAGACATCGAGAGGACTAAAAACACTCCAAAATGAAAATTTCTTGATATTAGAACTGAAATGAACTCTCAAGTCTGTATGGATCTTATACACATGCCTACATTGACATAAATTTTAAATTCTTGCGAAGACTAAAAATATCATTTTTTCATACCTGGTCTGCTGGGAGAAGGTTTTTTGATATTTAATCAAAACCTCAATTTTTGGAGACTTTCCTTCAAATCCCGATGTTTTCCCTCTAATTTTCCTTATTACACTCTATAGGTGCAACCATACAAGTAATTGATAAGAAGCAAAAAAAAATGATGAATTTCAACTATCAAACTAGTTAAGAACGCCATACATTCCAAATAAGAATAGATTTCTATTTTCTTATTTTATTTTTTGGGATAATCTCCTCTTAAATTCCATGTAAAAAATATTTTCGCTTTAAATAATATAACTAACTCCATTTTTATCTCCTCGTATTCTTTTCATTGAATGCCTTCTTAACTAATTGTCATAGGCATCTAGAGAATGGGTTACAACAATATGAAAAGGTGTCCAATCATTATTATTATCTATATGAAAAATTGTAAATATTTAAGACCCTAGCAGACTTGATCAACAATCTAAGACACCTAAAACAACACTAAGACCCCCAACACTACTCAAGAAATCCAAAATTTTCGTAAAGAAGATTTGAAAGTTTAAAAACATTTAGGTGGGAAAGCGAAGAACACACCAAAATTTTAAAACTAAGCAATATGGAGACTAAAACAACACTCTTAAGACCCTATGAGGAATCAAAAACATGATGAAGAACCCAACATTTATATTTACATCAATTTCCTTGTAGATTCTCCTACATCGGGTGAGAATCTCTATATTTATACAATCTTAGAAATTAAGATCTCAAAGAGAAAAGAATCATTAAATTCACAACTAATGACACATCAATTTCATCCATATTAATTCATAGAATTTAATCTAATATTTGATTAAAGAGTAACCAAAAAATTGTAGAATCCTCACTTCAAATTAATCAAATAATCTGTGATGTGATCTCAAGGACACATAACTTCCCAAAGTGCTTGAAATTGTTCTTTTACGTTCGAGGGCAATATAGACCTTTACGAAACTCAAAAATTTAAATGAGAACTCGCCTTAAGGGAGATAAAATTTGATTTTAGGCTTGTGAGACCTAAAGATATATCCACCATCTTCATAGACATTATGAATCTTTGAGGGGATCAACATATTAAATTAAATGACTTATAGTGGTTAACATTCGCTTGAAGATACATACTGAAGAAATGACACCGAAGGATTCAATTATGAATTGTGAACACAATGTGTAACCAATTGATTTGAAGTTGAACTAATAAAAATTTCTCTCTAAGATATTTCCAATAAAACCAAAATTAATCCAATTAGATCTCTCTAAAAAGGATGTGGCATTTGAAAGTTTATGTAAGTCATCCTTATGTAAATGGGGCTCACGGGACATGTGACAACTTATCAATGGCTCATTAAGGTGATCGATCACAAAGTACTGAAGTCTTGGGGAGATTCCCAACATTTATGAGTTGTGTATCCATGATTTTGTCACATGATGTAATCCCAGATTTTTTTAAAACTAAGTCCTAACTCACCAGGTGACTTACTTTTTGTGACTTTGTTTGGGAATTATCGTAATAAAAGATGTGGAGTTTAATATTTATTTGGTTATATTAAGTATCTCATTATTGTGTATTATTAATATCATGTGAATTATTAATTCACATAATCCAGATAATGTGAGGTGGCATGCAAGCTTGACCTCTTTTGTCTTATTAGAGATATCCCTCTTTATATCAAATATTGGAGTTTTTTTTTAAATGAACTCACTTGCCACTTTGCACCCACTTCCCTTCAATTAATGGTAAATAGTGACACTAGGCACACACTTGGAAGGTTGTCTAATGTAATGATTGGAGTTAATTTAAGTACTTATTCTCTCTTCACTTTATTTCAAGAGTTTTTTAGTCTCTTCCTTAACATTTGCTTCACTTATTTAATCTATTCTTTAGAGAGTTTATTAAGACTTCTTTTAGTCTTTCTTTGGATTTTTGCCCTCTCTCCAATTCACTCTCTCTTAGAATAAATTCTATGAATATTGTGTATTTTAATAATTGTTTGAGCCATCTTTCAATAACACATGGGGTTTTCTTTTGGTGTACCAATTTCCCACTTGAAAAATATTGTCTCAACTCTTTTATGGTATGTTTTATGATTCCATTAGTTTCATTGCAGTTTCTTTACTTATTATTCAATATTTAAGTACTTGATCTTTAAATTATTTCTTACAAAATATATTGTTGCATACAAATGCTAGTGTGACCATAACAATTACTTTGTGTTCATACGTGAGAGCCCCCTTCCTTTAATTTAAACTCGAGTCCTTAATACATCAAATTTTTGTGATAAAGGGATGTTTGAAGTATCACGTGAACCATATGAGAATACTTAAAAGAAAAACATGAAAATTTGTATACTTTCTATTCATACATAAACAAACATTCCATCTTCATAATCCCAGTCTTATAATAATTTAACCAAAAATAAATGAGTGTTAATGTGTTTACTTATATATTATCATTAGATTAAGGTTACCAACACGATATATATTAAAATTAGTCATTAAATATCAATTTTTAGATCATAATGTACCTATTTATCAATATGTAAGATACATTGATTGAAACAAGTGCTAAATATGTCGATGTGCGAAGGGAGATGTAATTAGCATATTATATGTTCATAAGGTTGATCTCGTAGTGACATAAGGGTATCAATCATAGAAAGTTAATTTTCAAGTTATTTGTCTCTACGGATCTAAGAGTGCAAATAGTACAAGGATGAAACCATCAAATGTGTATGGGATTGTTTAGTACTTTTATACCTTTATGGTGGTTCCTTACTGATAATCTACTAGCATTTTGTAACTTTTTTCTTGTGTAAACCATTTAAATGTGTTTCACTTTGAAACTTGAGGTGTTGCACATATACGAAACCCTCTATATGACCTAAAATATCTTGAAATCACGACCACGGGAGGATACCTTATAAAAAGGTTAGTGGTTGGGTTAACATGTAATCTATACAAGTCCTACATTAGTAATACTCTGAATAAGTCTCAAACTACACGTAGTTCTCCACCTAGCATGTGATATATATATATATATATATATATATATATATATATATATATATATATATGTGGTAACTAGCTTTGATAATTTGATCACTTAACAACGTAGGCAATGGCTGTTGTGTTTTCTTAACTTGACTTGGATGGTCTCTATCTTGGGAAGTGTGACTCTAAAACCTGGTTGAGTGTGCTCCAAACATATGTAGGGTCTATTCCTAAATTGTGTTGCTGCTTTAGGTTAATTTAGGAGATATTTGAGTGATTTTGGATTGATATTCACTTGTAGTACTCTTGAATGTGACAAGTGAGTGAATGAGTACATTTGACTTGCTTATATAAGGGTTCATATATATAATTTCACATTAGGGCCAACCCATGAGGAATGCACTTTGATCCATAAAAAGATATTAAATTGATAAAGTGATCATTGGGTGGTTGGGAACTAAATCCCTAGTTTCAAAACAAACTAGATGGTTTGGTCTTTATTTTAGTCATGTACTGAGGAGGGAGTGAGGTGCTTAGAATGTTTTGGGCATGATACTTGAAGGTGATAGACTATCGTGTCTTGATACAAGTAATTCTATGAGTGATTGATCAATGTAATTGAGGAGAGAAAGTCATGTAATGATCATAATGACGGGTAATAAAGCTTAGAATGTGTGCACAAGTCATGATTTAGGGATTAAGCTAATACTAACATTATCAAGTGATAAATTACTAAATTTAGGTGTCTACATCCCCCACCTTTAAACTAGGAAATGAAATTTACTTTCTTAAAGGAAAATATACTTGAGTGTGTAAACACATTTTGTCTTTACTCGAGGTGCTTGATTCACTTAAGTGTTAACATGATCTCCATAATGAAACCTTACACAAAGTGTAGTCAACATCCATAAAAATAATTAAACTTTAACTCATATTTTCAAATGTATTTTAAACTTGTAAATTAAAAATTGTAACTTGCAAATTTGAAAAGAGAAAAAATAAGGAAGGAGTATACTTGTTTGTATTGCTGAAGGAGAAGCTCCTTAATTAAGTGCTTTGAAAGATGGATTGGAACTGATCCACTAGAGGATTAGGGGTGATTAATCCCTAATTTATTGATGAAGATGTTGGAGTCAAAAGGGAATTGGGTGTTTCTTGACCCAACAAAAAATAAGGGTGTCACAGGGATTTCTACTCACCCCCAAAACCTTCTAAAAAGAGGAAGGTGTCATAAGATGTCTAGCCATCCTAAAAACTCCCAAAAAGTGAGAATAAGAGTGTCGCAGGGCTTTAGTCACCTTAAAAATCTTCTACCTATAGACCACATCACTACGGACATATCTATGATCAAATGTGTTAAGAAGTGTAAAGTTGAAAGGGAATGAAGTATATTCATGCCTCAATTATGTGATGCCCCATGTTAATCAAATATGCAATTTTTAATATAGAATAAGGAGGATACCCATGCCCCTATTGTGTCATGTAATGTGCTCAAGATTCACAAATTAAAAGGGAATGAGGTTCTCATGAACCTCACATTTTATACTAAAATGTAGTAAAATCTAGCATATATTATGCCAATTTTCCTTGAACATGTATAAAGCAGGTAAAATTATTTGTGTTCTATAAATTTTTGAATTTCCTTCTAAAATATTACCCAATATGAAATCATCCATGCTATATAATAATGTATGATGGCTTCATCCTATTTGGATGCTTTTGTCCCTATGTCAATTTTGATCATTATCTATATGTATTCTTATTCCTATGTATTTGTACCATGTTCCATTCTGTTTTGAATTCTTAATTTTGTTTGTGTGTCTAAATTGCATAGATATTTATGTGATAACCCCACTAAATGCCCCTTCTTTTGAGGTGAGTGAGATGTGCAATAGATCACTTGACTTAAAATAAATGATGTGTGTCCATGTCATATGTAACATTTAGTAAGTGGTGGATCACATTGAAGGTTGTTGTAGGTGGCCACCGTAAATATCCTATTCCTACAAAGAGTACAAGGTATAAACCATGTCATGAAGAGAGTGAAAAAAATTATACAATAAAGCGACAAAATATCATACAAGAATAGAAAGAAACATCACATAAGTTAGTCATAGAAAGGAAAATATCCTCATACAAGAGACACAATAGTGCACAAGGGATTCACAAACCAAAAATGACATATCACATGAGTTCATATTGGAGTTTCTAATACTAGTCATAATGGACTTGAAATATTACCTCATATTAAGGGTATAAGGGGTTAAAGTATAAAGGTTTTCAAATATATATTAGGGGTAGGGTATGTGGAGTAGTATGGAGAAGTAGCCATGGGGTAGATGAAGAATCCATAAATCTAGATAATTTTTTATTGTGTGTTTTTTTCAAAGTAGTGACATGGTTTTTAGAGAACCAACTAGTTTTTTCCAAAGTAATATCAACACATAATTCTCAATAGTTCCACGACATCCTTCATAGTATTATTAGTAAAGTATATTTCTTGTCATTTGATTCAATATTTTTAGGAGAATGAATGTCATGAAGATTAATAAATTTAATTAACAATAATGCAACCACACATGACCCTTCACATTACTATACAATTTTTTATTAGTGTGAAAAATGTAGATAGAAAAGAAAGGAAGAGAGACATCAAATTACACATATTGAGGTTTGTACTTTTCAAGTCCAATATGAATTTCATCAAGGTTTTAAGTGGAAATATAATTAAATTTTGTGAAACTATAAGATATTGAATCCAACATTGAAGAGGTGGAAATAAAAATGGGGTATAAAAATGTCGAAGGAAAATAGGTAGCTTGGATATATGGTAAAATAAGGGGTATTTTATAATTGAAAAGTTATATTGGGAGGGGGTATTAATAATAGAATATTGAGATGTATATTTTAAAATAAGGGTATTATTTATTATTCTATGAACACACATGATAAGCCATAATTTGACATAGTGAATCCCATGTGTAAGAGTGTCACACACACAAATAAGAATGAGAAAATACAACAGAGTCCATAAATAAAGGACACAAAAGTTTTACACACACACATGTATAGAAAAGGCCATAGGATACATACATGAGAATAAAAATATATAAAAAAGTAATTAAATACAAATATTATCCCTAAAGAACGTACCTCAAGATATACTAGTTCTGCACAAGGTACGTGCATTATGACCATAGTCCAAATAAATAGTATATGTCACAATGTATAAAATGAGCATAATGAGAATGTGAAGTAATACTATGTAATGAAATAATAACATGTGATAGTGTAAGATATGCCCCTTGATGTTAACTAGAAACTAGGTAAGATGAGAGATCATCATTTAAGCATTATAAATACATGTGTATGTCATGCACCATGCTCAAATACCTCATGAACACAAGTGTTTAAAAAGTATATAAAATATATTATCTATCAAACCATATGACAAACAACATGTAAAAAGTAAAGAACTAGCAAATCAAGTCATATACGAGTCTTAATTTTGTAGTTTGATAATATTTGAATGTTTTTATTTTTAGAATTTTTATTTTGAAAAAAAGAGATACCCTATGATACTATCAAGAGGGTGGGAGAGAAAATTGTAGGCATGGAAGGCTTGGACCTCAAATTTATGTTGTGCGCATAAGGGGTAGGATGTATTGTGTCAAGGTGGACTAGATGTAGGGTAGTAGGACATTCTTAGGATCTTTATTATGCATATAAGGAGGCCTAGAATAAGGCATATGAGGAAAATATCCTTTAGATGTAGCATGAATAGGCATAGTAAGCATGGATGTAGAAGTTGGCACTTTCTTAGTCAAGTGATTAGGAAAATGAGTTCCATATAGGATACCCTTAATTATAACAACTTTATTGTTATAGATATACTTACCACATTATGTATCTAGAAGGGATAACCTTAAGTTGAAAAAACCAATGGCATATTAAAAAATGTCACATGAACTAAGAAAAGTAATACCTAAGAAAGGTATAGTTATGGTAGTAGATCGCACAGTGAAGAGGAATAATAATGTTCCCAAAATCAGTTTTTGTATTGATGTGTATATGTAACTTAGTAAAGCCTAAAGATGCAAGTAATTTGAAAGTGCACATATTGTGTTTAGAGCCATTGTTAAGTATGACATTATGAATAAGACTTAGAACATACAATTATCAAATGTAAAGCACGTGAGGAGAATTATCATCAATAATATCAACATCATCAAATGTAATAGTAGGCCTAGGATGCATAACATTGATAATTGTACTAATCGGGGAATCATCCTCTTGGATTATGCATTCTCTTAAACATCTTGTTCATGATTTGCAAGCAGTTTTTACAATCAAAACAAGGTACATCTAGGCTTCTAATGTTTTTGATTCTACTCAATTACTTCACAATCCACTTGCACCTAAAATAACATCTTATCCTTTACCCCTTTGGATCATGTCTCATAAACTTCTATCCATGAGGTCAAAAAAGTTACTCTAAACAACATCTTCACTCCTTTCATGCATTTATTTAGAGTGCTATACTTACGTGATGATCAATTACTTACTAATAGTTTTTCCAGGAGCCTAAAGACTATGCTTTATAAAAAATTTATGGTCTACTCTATACATACCATCAAGCTTTTTACTCCATTGGTGAGGAGGGTAAAATTTTTCTATCAACATTGGTGACAAGATTTCATATGCTCAACTAGATAAGATACAACAAGGCTAAAATGAATTAATCAATGACTATGTTTTGGGTTATATGAGTATGTTTTATAATATAAATAATATGAAGAAACAATGAGCTTAGAAAGTTTTACTTATTCTAAGTATTTTATCCCTTTGCAAGAATCAGTTATGTTTGATGAATTATGATCATAATTTGATGAACTATGTCACACCTTAAAATAATGAGAGGTGAATCTCCTTACATTGAACCATATTAAGAATGCATCTACCTCTCCTAATACATCTACATCCAAATTCTAACATAAATCTAATTATAAAGGAAAAACTAATGATAATAATAATAATGTTAAAGTTATTTTTAATGCCATATATCAACCTACAAAGCTTCAATTATAAGCTTCTCATAGATTAATTCAAATGGTTACCCTCCTCACCATAAGTGATCTTGGTATTTTCTAGAGAGTAACCTTTTATCTCTCCCTTCTTTTATTGAGGTTGATACAAGTAAGTCTCATGTTAAAACTTTCGATTATAATTCTTATTTTGACTGAAAGGACGTGAATATGTTATTGGAAACTCTACTAATAAATGCTTAGGAAGTTTCATTATGTCATATTATATTTAATAATATTAATGCAATGAATTTGACTCTCCTCCTAAGAAATCTAAGTTTATCAATGATAAGCTAAGCTTAATATAGATGATCCACTTCTTAATCATAAAATTTTGAATCTAGAAGCATTTCAGGTGCATCATAATGTATAGAGATTGACCTCCTCTGCATACATATGATAATCCACTAGGAAGCCCCACAAGCATGGACAAAAGATATAGGAATAGTAATAGTCATAGGAATAGACAATGTAACTATTTGAAGGGGAATATGGGATGTCCCCATATATACAGGCATGGTAGATGTAGTAATAAGAGAACAAATAATAGTAGACTTTAGAATATCAAATACAAGAACCTAATATGCATCTAATAACCTATGTTCATCCCAATCTATATATAAAAGTGCATCAATATGTTACATATTTTACTTTAGAAATGCCATGAATTCATGTTCATCCTCCTTAGTGAGGGGGTCGATACTAGGATTGGAGTCATTGTGAGAACCTTCCCCTTAAGAGGGTGTGGCGGAGGAAACATTAGAGTACACACTTATAATATGTTCTATGTCAATAGTTACAAGAGACTCATTGTACTTATTAGAATTGTCAATAAAATAATTCAATTAAGCTACAACTTTATAAACCATATAAAAATATTTCTCATGTCTATCATCACATTTGTATTGATAAAAGTCATCGAGAGGTGTCGATAATGTCCTCACATATTATTATATTGGCTAGAGAAATGGAGGTTGGCCCATTGACATAAGTATAAGAGGAAGGCACAACATGAGTAGAGTAATCCACGAAAGCATAAAGGAGAATAAACCTTGGAGTTGGGAGAAGGATTGTGTACTAAAGAAGAAATTAAAACCTTAAGGTAACTAGGGTTTGAGAAAGGCTACATATTTGATCAACAAGTGGGTTCACCAAATGATTTAATCCAAAATAAATAACTTTTAGGGTGGTTACTTATCTATTATTTGTAAATTAAGGGTTAGGAACAACAAAAATATTCATATTAATAATTAAATATCAATGTTAATATCATAATATACCTATTTAGCAATATGTAAGATAAATTGAATGAAACATGTACTAAATGTGACAAGGTGCAAAAATGGATAGGTACTCGGTTGATTGGATTCTCAAGGCTAATATGACACGGTGAAAAAGGAAAATAAGTGTGGATATGATCTATAAGTGTTTCATCTCTAGATCTAGGAGCACAAAATGAATAGGGATGAAACCATTGGATGTGTACAAAAAATTTTAGTGGTTTTGTACCTTTTTGGTGATTCCATACAAAATTTTTAATCCCTCTATAACTTTATGTTATTGTGCTAGCCTCTTGAATATGCTTCAATATGAAACTATATGTGTCATATATATGTGAAACCCTCTATATAACCCAAAATAACTTCAAAACCTACTATGGGTAAGAGACCTTGTACAAATTTAAGTGTTTTTGTTGAAGTGTAATCCATATATTGCCTACTAGTTTTGACAATTCTCTAAAGAAGACTCAAATTCCGGTCAGCTCGCCGGTGAGCGGTAAGTGGAGGTTCGGGGGTTGAAGCAGTCCCCGATGAAAGGTGACAGTTCGGGGCCCATGGGTGATTCATTAACCCATGGGTACAGATTTAAGGCATGTGTCAACACCTAGCATGTGTAGTATTTTACGGCGGTCCCTCGCGGTAGGCGGAGTCGAGGGGTTCAACACCTAGCATGTGATATCTATATGGATGTAACTAGTTTTGACAATTTTTGGTGTGCTTTTCTTGAATTAGCTTAGATGGTATCTAGCTTGGGAAGCGTGGCTCTCGCACTTTTAAAATAATTTACGCATATTAGTTTCTCTCTTATTGGTTGAGTCTTCTTTAGACTTTTCTTGTAGAGTATACTCTAAATTTGGTTAATATTTTAGAATAATTTAGTAGAGTTAGAGTGTTTTGGAATAATATTTACTTGTAGTAATCTTGAAAATACCAAGTGAATGAATGACTACATCTAACTTGCTTATATAGGGGTTCACGGGTATAATTTCACACTAAGGTTGACTTGTGACAAAAGTACCTGACCTATAAAAAGATATCAAATTGAGAAAGTTATTTTTAGATGGCTAGGGATGAAACCACCAATTTTAGACCACACTATTACATGGTTTGGTCCCTATTTGGTGGTCTTGTATGGGGACAAAGTGAGGTGCTAAAAATTTTGGGCACAACACTTGGAGGTGATATACTAGTGCAAACTAATGAAAATAATTTTGTGAGTGATTACGTATAGAAATTAAGGAGAGAAAGTCATGCTGATAAGGTGAAGATAGGTAATTGATCTCGAGAATGTGCATACATGTCATGATTTAGGGATTTAGCCAATATTGGCATTATCAAGTGATAAATTACTAGATTTAGGTATCTACAATTTATAATATTTATATTACTTCCTTTATAAGAATGGAGTGAAAGTGAGGGTAGTTTGTTTTACTAAGAATGGGTCTAGGATAATATTTTAAGGAATTAAACTATTAAAAGTGTATGTATACATTCATAAGCTTATATCAACCATTCTCAATCAAAATACATAGAAATCCATGAAAATTTGCATCAAATTTTGAATAAACGGTTATGAAGTATAATTTCTCAAAAGTATTTGGTCATCATTTCTTGATACGATACATCGAAGGACAAATCAAGTCCAATTATTGAGAAAATCTATGTGAAGTGAGACAAATGTAGAGACAACACAATGGTTAAGGATTTGTAGTAACAATTCATTACCATGGGGAAATTCATGGATACCAAAATTGGATTTTCATGTTTTTGTGGAGTCACGACTTGAAATATGGCAAGTCAATACTTTTGAGGCAATATTTGGAAGTTGAATGTATGCATCCCATTTTACACTTGTGCTAGAGTAAAAATACCCGAGTGATGATGACGAGGATCTACAAAAACATGGTGAGATGTTTTAAAATGCTCAAGAACACTTCTTAGATCTCTTTTGACCCTTCTTATCCCTTTACATCTCTTCTGGTCCTTTCGAGATCTCCCGAAACTTTGTTTTATTTCTTCTCCCTATTTTTCCCCTTTTTCTCATCAAGATGCTACCACCGTGGTGGTTTCATACCATGTTGTATCAATTTTTCCCCATTGTGGAAATTTTGTAACTATTGTGGTAGTTTTGTCACCACTTCCTATAGGATATGTTAGTTCCATCACACTTGCAACTTGAGTTCAATTTACACTTTCCATGCATGATTTCTTATCATTTTTTGACCCATCTATATGTTCCACCTCAATTTTGATTTCCATTTCACACCTCCTACCCCGTAACATTTGAGTTTTCTCCCAATTGATTCAATCTAAGCCATAAGTTTAGTTTTGATCTCTAGTTAGGATTGAAAACACTTAGAGTTTGGATATTAAGAAAAATTGAATGCTCATTTGTTGCCCCCATATTTTTGAAGCTATATTTTGTAGAGAGTACTTGTTATTGTTATATTGCTGATCCAGAGAGAGAAACCAAGCCAAAAGGAGACTACTTCCAATACTAAACACCCTGAGGATTGTGTATTGTTATTGCTACCCAAAAGAGAACACAAGGGCCTTCAGAACAAACTTATACTCCCCCTTGAGCCAACCATATATCAGTTATTTTCTCCTCTTACAAAGTGCATTGAGCCCCATTTCTATTCCCTAACTGAATATATAAACTAAAAAACTAGTCTTAATGAGCTCAAATGGAGTATTTTGTTGAGGGTATAAACATACAAGGTTTATATTAGCCCCATTATAATTCTGAAAATGAGGTTAGATCTAAGCCAAGTTTGTTTATTTACATCATTAGAATAGATTTAATTTCCTTAATATTAATTAGAAAACCATAAAAAAGGCAATAAAAACATTAGCTTAGATTTATTTTGATTAAATTCATGTTTTATAGATTAAAAGCTCAAAACTATCTTGTTATAGGCTTATCCTATCTCCAGGGATTAGACCCTATGTTTAGAGTAGGGGAATGGTTTGTTGATTAGATCTAGAGTAGTTTAATTCCATAAAGCTGTGTTTAGAAAACTCAAAAAAATAGTTTAATTTTTAGATTTAGCTTCCCATTCATAGATAAAAATAAGTTCATTTTTGAGATAGATCAATTTAGTTTAGATCATAGATCTTAGCTCACACAATTTGGTTTCCAAATCAACATTTAGATTAGAATATTTCATTCAAACATGACATAGGAGTTTTAGATCTAAAAACAATAGGCTCTCGAGGATAATTTTGTTTTCATTTATTTACTTTGTGACACATTTTAATTTAGTGAAAACATCCTTAGCTTGTCGTTATAGATAACTTTACCTTACACACCCATTACGCTCTATAAAACTAGGAAAATACCAAAAATATTGATTGTTTACATTCTTATCAAATCAAGTAATATAATAGGAGAATTAGTTATTAAATTTATTTTTCCCACCTCTAAAAATTTAAATCCTAAAGCTCTATTTTGAGTAGACACTCAATTTAATTACATCATATTTAAACATGTTTCAAACAACACACACAAGACCTAAAAAAATACATACAAAATCATTAGACGTGAGTCAAACACACAATGGAAGATGGCTTATAGACCCAAACAAGCCCAAAAATAACCACAAATAACATTGTAAAAACTACAACACATAACCATGTTATTTCGTGGATAACAAGCCAACACAACAAGACAAGGAAGCTTATTGATCCATAGGAAAACAAATAATAATTTTGAACAAACAATACCAAAATACATCTGTAAGGCTCCAACTCTATCCTAGGATCATCCCAAGATAGCCTTCATCACAGTCTCCCATTGTGCTTTTCTCTATGTCATAACAAAAGCATGCAACAATTGTTTCCCATCCACCATGGATGAGTCTAAATAACCAAATATTTTTAGGAATAGTTGGAAATTTTCCTTGCGTTCCCACTTTGCTAGAAAAAAAAACATACATGAAAACATCTTGTCTAAACTTGGACGAGAGGTATTTCATTCCTCACCATCCCCTACACATTATTCCATAGCTCATTGTTCTTGACGATGAATCCTAGAAGATAACAACCATATCTTCCACCTCATTAAACAAATGACCCTTTAGAGATCTAAGTCTTCTCGGCTCATTTACCATTTATTATCACCCCTTCCACATGACCTTTCTAGATCAATCCCGACCTTCTTCTAACAATCACTTTACCTGAGTATCACAACCCAACATTCCTCCCTTCACCGATCAAGACATATGTCTATGACTCCATGTCACTATCATTCTTGTTGTACTTATCCATCGTGATCAAGTCTATAGGAATATCACTTCCCTCGATGAGTAGGCATTTCTTGCTCGAGAATATAGGAAAATAATTTTTCTTCTAACTTATTTGCACTCCCACACACCTTTGAATCATACCATCCTGGCACTATTTTTAGCCCTATCTAACACTATCCCATCATCCTCTACATTGACTAGATTAGCCAAGACTCATGAGGAGTCAAGTGCACATAAAGAGCCCCTACACTTTTTGTCGTGTGCAAAGCTGGTGAACCCGATGTGAAGGACTAGTTTATTCTCATTTCCATATATTTTTGTTTCTGTCATTTCACCTTCTTCTAATAACCACTCTAACCAAGTAACACGACCCAACATTCCTCCCTTCATCGATCATGACATAGATCTATGGCTCTCATGTTGCTTTATCATTCTTATTATGTACTATCCACCATGATCAAGTTTGTAGGAATATCACTTCCCTCGACAAGTAGGTATTTCTTTCTCAAGAATATAGGTAGAGAATTTTTCTTCTAGCTTGTTTGCACTCCCACATAATGATTCATACCATCCTTGCACTATTTTTATCCCTATCCAACACTATCATATCATCCTCTACATCGACTACCTTAGCCAAGACTCATGAGGAATCAAGTGCACACAAAGAGCCCCCTGTACTTTTAGGTGTGTAAAAATCTAGTGAACCTGATGTGAAGGACTAGTTTCTTCTCATTTCTATAAATTTTTTCATTTCTTTTATTTCACTTCCTTCCTATTCCATTATTTCATGGGTGTTTATACACCCCGAATACGTCGAGTTAGGAATTTAATAGGCCTATCTTGGGCATAGAGGCTTATTATTGCATGAATGCTCAAGAGTCACCTTCCTTGTCTAGTTAGGATGAAAATTATTCTTAAATCCTATCATTGTCATATGTCTCTTTCATTTCAATGTAAGGATTGAAGAGATTGATCAACCACCACCCATCGAGGCTCTTTTGTAGAACCTTCTAATTCTAACAACATGATGTTTATTGGGGATGGATGGCTTTATCCATGAGTTTTGACTAGGTGTAAATTAGCATCCAATTTGATTCCCCTGTAATTTTACTTATGACCACGATGATGAACTCCTAACATGATTTACTAAAGCACCCCTTGGCTTAAAACCAAGGATGAGTCACTAGAAAAGTTGTAAACATGCACTCTGCCCTCTTATAAGTCAATGTTACTTTTACCTGCTTAGGAGGCTTAGAAACACATCTCAAAAAGGAGAAGTAACAATAGAACAATTTATTATAGGATTCCATCCTTCCCCTCTATAGCCAAATATAAAATCCGATGTCAACAAGATCAACTTGACCCATTATGTAACCTCATTTCTACCCTACTTTTGAGATGATTTCAAGAATTACAAAATACCTTACCTTCTCAACATATAAAATAAATAGTCCAGGATATGTTGCGAGATCCTAAATAAGTAGCGCCATATCTAACCTATGCAACAATGGTCACAAAAACACCTTCTTCTAACTACATAATGTAATGAAATTCGGGAGACCTCTCCTCAGGTGTTGGCACATTGGGCACGAGTGGACCCTCTTCATATTCTTTTCCAACATATACACTAGATAAAAACACCACTTCATACTATGTGCTGCTAAACATAACAAACCACACATAACCCTATAATTAACCTATGTTCATGTTGCGAGGCCTATGCTCAACCACAATCATTTTTTCAACAACCACAAGTCTATGCTCAATCCTTACAAACATTCCCTCAACCACTATAAACCTTTCCTCAATGCACTCAGTAGTTTTTAGTCACTCTCTCACTTGTCCCACACCACATTACATGTATTTTTACTATAAATCCACCCCGCTTGATAGATATTCCTCACTTTCCACCCCCTGAATGCCCATACTTATGGTGTTGTTCCAAATCCCCTTTTGAATTGTAGACACCCCAATTTTACACCCCTCCTAAATCAATTAATTCTCCCCACAATATTCCCACAAAACTTATGAAGAATTAATTGACATCAGTCAATTAATTAATCCTCATCATTATCTAATTAATCTACCTCACATGCCATTATTCTCCATGTCTCCCCACTTGCAAATTAAAAATTCAAGTTTAATTCTCATCCACTCTCCATGTCCCCCACTCACCAAATCATACTTACTTTTTCAAATTGTGATTAATTAAACCTTTCAAATTAATCCAATTTCTAGGCTATAAATAGAGCCTTACCCCCTCTTTCTACACAAAAGAATGGATAGATCAACCTAAGCTCTTTCATTCTCCTTGCAGAAGAGAATCCATACTTATCATCTCTTCCTAAATCTGCATAATCCCTCTGACATCCATCCCTAAATCCTTTGTCCACAAATCATCCATTCCCAAATCCCTTTTCCTCCATTTAATTGGTGCAAAGTGGTGTTGTTGATCATTTATGTAGATAAGATCTCTCACATTGGAGAAGATACCTACATTCTAATATCTCTGGGCCCTTTCAAGTCTTCGCCGATCGAGGGTTTGTGAAGGAGACACAGTGGATAAGGTATACATTTGAGTTATTTTACGTTCTCATTGTGTGGTAATTTTTCGTTTGTGTACATTCTTCCCACTAGGCGTGCCGGAGAATGTATACAATGAAAATCACTATGTAACGAGAAAGTAATATAACTCAAATGTATACCTTCTCTTGTGTCTCCTTTCATGAAACCTAGGATTAGGAAAAGACTTAGACAAGCCTAGAAAAATTGGAATGTAGCTACTTTCTCAATGTGAGAGGACTTCATTGCATAGATGATTGATGAAACCACTTTACACCAATAAAATAGAAGACAAGGGATTTGGGAATGGATGATTTGTCAGGCAAAAAGTATTTAGGGATGGATGATGTAGGGCTTATGCGGGCATTAGGATGAGATGATAGTATGGATGCTCTTTGCAAGGAGAATGCAAGAGCTTAGGCTGGATGTCTCAATTCTTGTGTGTAGAAAGAGGGGGCGGGGTAAGACTTTATTTATAGCCCGAAACTAGATTAATTTCAAAGGTTTAATTAATCACAATTTGAAAAAGTAAGTATGATTTGGTGAGTGGGGGACATGGAGAATAATTGCATGTGAGGTAGATTAATTATATAATGATGAGAATTAATTAATTGACTAATGTCAATTAATTTTTCTTGGGTTTTATGGGAATATTATGGGGAAAATTAATTGATTTAGGAGGGGTGTAAAATTGAGGTGGATACACAAATATTGCAATTGGTTATAGACATGATAAGCATTCCCATTATAGATTTTGGTACATTTAAAACCTATGCAAAATATATAAAAGAACCTCTCAATTCCAACATTCTTATGGCTCACCTTCCTCACCCTCTTCTCAAGTTACCAAAATACAAGGGTGAAGGAGACCCCAATTCCCACATAAAGGCATAGACCATTGCGATTCATGAATTTAACCCTCGGGAAAATTCATCATCAAGATCTTCCCTAACACCCTTGAAGGCATAACATTTGATTGGTATTACCATTTTCCTGAAGGTTCCATACACTCATTCAAGCATTTCATAATTGAATTCATTAATTTTTTCCATATGAAAAAACTCATAAAGACTGGAATTAGGGAATTTCTCCATATTAAACAAGAACCTAATAAATTTTCCGCACATTTCATCATGATATGGTGATAAATGCATTATTCCTTTGCCTGTACACCAATCATTAATCAAAGGGAGCTATGTGGTATTTTCTCCATGCCCTCAACAAGGAAACCATGGAAGATGTACAAAAGTTCCCAGACATGTCTTATGATGAGGATTTAGAGAGCACACTAAGAATTGACCAAACAATGATAGGTAGTGGCGGAGGACCTATGGTCTAAATGGAAGACTTGTTGTCCTTAACTAGAACTCCGGAGCATATAAAAACAATAACAATAGTAATGTACAACCCTCCCAAAATTGTCAAGGTTCAAAAGTACTCAATTTGAAACCATATCGCCACTACAAATGATGTTACTGGATCAATTGAAAAACCTAAACTTTTCTAAAAATATGGTAAATCAGCCCAAGAAAAACAATAATAATATTCACAATAACAATATATGCACCAATAACAATCAACTTACTGTGAATATGGTTGAATTTAACCAAGCTACAATACCAATATGAATTATAACCCAAATCAAAACTAACCACCATTTCATAACAAGAATCAAGAAGGCCAATATCAAAATGACTTTAGTCCCAATCATGGTTATCCCAATAAGTTTGACAAATTTCAACTAGTTGTAAACCAATAAAACCATTGGCCCCAAAATTATGAACCTGACTTATTTTGCATACTCCATAGGGTCATAGGTCACAATACCACCACTTGCATATAATATAACAAACATATCCAAAGCCTTTTCGAAAACCATAGATAAACCTTTCATGAATAATTCCCACGGATAGAAAACCTCAATAATCAGTCGGTGGCTCATTTAGGTCATGTTACACCACAAATTTTCCACTTAGGTGTTTATCAAAATCCTTTCCCAAACCATCGGTGAATGCCCTTCAAAATAATGTACAACTAAACAATGTACAACAACAACAGTATGAAGGCATCCACCTCCACAACAACCGAAATAACAACAAGTAATAACTCAGTTGGGAACCAAAAATTGGGGCCTAACCCTCCATTATGGTGAATCTTAATGTAGCCTTGCATCTAGACACACCAAAAAAACCAAACATGATCGGTGTCATAGAACTAGAAAGCGACGAAGAAGCCAATCTAATTACCATAAAAAGAGTATCAAACTTCTAATTCCCCTCTAAAGGCCCCATTTGAATTATAAAACAATGCAATCCCTAAAAACTAGGGAATTATAATATCATTACTAACCTCCCTAAGACATTTTCCCATATTTCATTTCTAAACATCTTGAAGAACTCTCAACCCATCAACTTGCACTCCTAGATGTCATGAGAATTGGGCACTTAGCTTATATCACATCCACAATAGAAGCATAGGTTAATCAAGTTAACATGTATATATTCCCTTTGAGTGCCATGAAGAGAGACATATGTTATTTCTTTGACTTTAGTCAATTACCCGTGGATGCAGAAAATTGCTAGCAAAGGTTACCCCGCTCTCCACTTGCATATTTGGATATACGACAACTTGGTAAAGTTAGCTATGGTGGATGATGGGAAACCGTTAACATTGTCAATCTCTCACTTTTAAAAATATTGTATATGGTGAGACTAAATACTCATGAATCAAAAAACCCTTCATAAGTATGATAGTCTTAGGGCCACATCAATTAGCACCATACTTCTTCCTATAACACTTGGTCCAAAAAAATCCTTACTTGAATTTTACATCATAGATCGAGAAAATAAGTATAGCATGATCTTATGATGACCATCAATCCCTTTGAATGAAGGTAATTTCTTAACCATTCTTTCAAGAAATATGTTTCTTACATCTAGAAAATGTTTTCTTCACCAAAAGGGACTCGAGTCCATTTGATATTGTCCAAGATGGTATTAAGAGATTGTTAGGCACCCACATTCATCATGAGCTACCTAAAAATGACTTACAATCACCCATGTCCCTAGAAAAAGGTAAGAATGGAGTTAAAAATTTTGATATGGAAACTAAACCTTCTCTCTTAGCTCTTGATGCTCCTCTTTCTAAGAAAAATGCAAAAGAAGATCATGAGGTAAGGAAAGAAATCTCTTTATCAAGATGGTCCCAAGTCAAAAATTAAGACTACCATTCCTGAATACCATTATACAAATTATTAACATCCTAGAAAATGGTTCACCTCTTGTGCTTCCATTTGACCCAAAAGGGCCTTCTACATATAATTTCTTCTTACCTAAGAACAAAAAGACCAATCTTCTCTAGCCATGGTGGTAGAAAAAGCGTGAATATGGTCAAAATCAATGTGATATTATAGTTCCTCTATCCTATCTTATGATCGGAAAAAGGCCCCTAAGAACCCCATTAGTTAACTATGTGTATATATATATATATATATATAAGGCAACTTATGGACCATGTATTATGATGGAGCCAAGTGCCTTACATATAGTATATATATAAAAAAGCTATGTATATGGTCATAATTTCCCTAGATAGGAGGATTTTTACTTTTCGATTTCTTTTAGATTTTGAACTCATATATAATAACATGTACAAGTATGAATATATTTTTTACATATATATATACATATCCTTTTATCCCATAGGATTACATATATTCAAATATATAAATCCTTGGTGATTCACATCTTATTACTAACAAAGTAACATAGGTCTATAGATAAAAGGCCAATAATTTACAACATATATAAGAATGCCATCATACATTAGTTAAGGAATTTATATATACATATATATATATATATATATATATATATATATATATATATATAAATCTATTCCTAGGAGTCAAAACTAGCTAGTTAATGTCATTGCTATATATATGCTTTTGTACATGTATATTGTCCTATGTATATACATATTTCATGGGATTACTCGGATGATTCTTTTTCTCATATGGATGAGGGGTAGTCCTCTCATTAAGAAGAAATCACCACCACGATAAGGTGTAGTTAGGATAAATGAATTTGGATTATTAAATCTTGATATAATATAGAACAATGATGCCATTCTAGAATATTTATATGCTTACAAACACTTTTCTCCCTCACATCACGAAAAAGGTTTTTGTTATGGCTCTACATCCTTCATCCTCCCTGGGGAGTGAATATTCTATTTTGTATTATAAAATTGAAGATTATGATTTAGTCATCAAAGAATTTGACGTTTGCAAATCTAAAGAGGAACCCTTGGATATCCCATTGACACCAACCGATTTTAAACAAGGAAAAACTTCCCTCATCAAAGACACCATCAATAAAAACATAGGGATAGAGGAAGAACCAAGGATCCTAAAATTTGGCTCTTCGATCTCACCATAAGAAGTCAAATACCATAAGGCCTTGCTCATTAAGTTATCCAAGGTTTTCACCTTCTCCTATTTTGACATGATCAATATCCATACAAATGTTATTGCCACAACCTAGTTACGAAACCCAAGGCAAGTTATTCATACAAAAGTTACGACCAATGAAACCCAAAATAACACTATTGGTAAAAGAGGAAGTTATCAAACTCATCCAAGTTGGTTTTATTAGACTGGTAGATTGTACAAATTGGTTATCTTGTATTGTGTCGAGGCTTGAAAAGAATGGAAAGATTCAAATTTGTATTCACTTCAGCGATATTAACAAATTTTATCCTAAAGATGAATTTCCATTGCCCTCACAGTGATGTGATTATTGATGAAACAAATAGTCTTGAGGTATTTTTACTCATGAATGAGTTTTATGGCTATAATAAAATTCACATTTCAAAAAAATATCATAACAAAACTTCATTTACTACCTTTTGGAGAACCTTCTATTACATTATCATGTCATTTGGCCTCAAGAACACAGGGGAAATCTACCTCAAAAAAAATGAACCACATATTACATGAGTTATTTCACAAGATTGTTGATTCTTACATTGATGATTTGATCACTAAATATAAAAAGGGAGAATACCATGTAGGGGTACTAAGAATCATTTTCACATAACTCATTAAGTGCGGTGTTACCTTAAACCCCAAAAAGTGTATGTTAGGAGTGACGGGTAGAAATATCTTAGGATAAATCGTATCCTAATGATGCATTGATGTAGATTCGATAAGAATCAAGCTATCCTAGAGATGGTTATGCCAACCATCGAATCAGGGATCTGATCATTCCTTGGGAAATTAGCAGACATATGAAGATTCACTCGAACTCATTTACACGATTACCCCGATCAATAAGTTGTTAAAGAAAGAGAACATCATCAAGTGGACCCAAGAATGCCATTAATCCTTTGAATCCATCAAGGGATTCATGTTATTCCCTCCCACTTTAATGGCTACACAGATCTAATAGTCCACTTATCCTTTACCGCACATAGTGATGTTTCATTGGCTTGCATGCTTTCTTAGGAAGACAATTATGGAAAAGAGAGGGTTATGTATTTCATCAATTGTGTTCTATTAGACTATGAAACATGTTAAAATGAAAGCCTTGCCATAATTTTTTCCACTAAATACCTTAAACATTATTTATTAAATCAAAAGACTAGGTTAATTATCAAATCTCGGGGACTTCACACTTTCTTAACACAACCACCCCTCTCTAAGAAAGTCTTCCATCTGATCACACTCATATGTGAATTCAAGTTGAACTATATAGATCAAAAATTGGTCAAGGGATATATATTCACCGATTAGTTGGTAGAAACCCCTTGTACTCAAGAGATTTAGTGGATGTTAAAATTCAAGACAAGTTCATATACTATATAAATAATCTTGATGTCACTTCATCTCCTTAGTACATGGATCTCATCGCCTATCTTATTGAACACACTTATCCTAAAGAATTAAATTCTCAGCAGAGGTGACATCTCTGTGTTCTATGTGAAAAATGTTTGATCTTAGATACGACCTTATAGAGGAGAGATTTTGAGGACACGCTCCTTTGTTGCATTAATGAAGAATAGTCTAAACATTTCTTATTCTAGTGTTATGATATGATTTATACTAGTCACTTTGGTGGCCATGTAACAACCTGTAAGTTTCATAAGATAGGAAACTCTTGAAAAGACACAATTGAGTACATTTGAAAGTTTCCCAAATGTAAAAATTCACACATGTTATACATGTACCGACATAGGAGCTTCGGCTTATTTTTATGCCATGGCCCTTTTTAGGTGGGGTCTTGACTAAATTAGAAAATTTACCTTTACCTCTACAAATGGGTACAATTTCATCATTACTACAACTAAATATTTTACAAAATGGGTAGAATCTATGTATCTTACCATTGTTACCAATTTAGTCATAAGAAAGCTCATCCCAAACCAAATCATTTGTAGGTTTAGAGTCCCACAAGTCATCATATTTGACTACGGGAGTTCCTTCAAGAATCTAGAGATGTGGGAACTATGTAAGAAATTTTCCATCTCACACCACACCAAATATATCTCTTACCCTCAAACCAATGGACATGCCAAATCCATAAACAAGACATTGAAATCCATTTTTATGAAGATAATTAAAAATAACAAAAGGGATTGGCATTTAAAGTTATATCCTATGTTATGGGCTTACCAAAATAGCATACACACATCTATAGGTGCTACCCCATATTCATTGGTTTTGGAGCTGAGGTTGTCCTTCCATTGGAGATTCAACTTCCTAGCTTACAAATTTCTCTCCAAGGGATTCTAGACAAAGATGGGTATAGGAAATCATACCTAGCTCTTTTAGAAAGTTTACATGAGAATCATCTCAAAGTTATATAGCATCACGAAGTGTATGCCACTCACATAGCTCGAATATATAATAAGAATGTTCACGAGTTCCCTATCTAGGTCAATGATCGTGTGCTTCACTAATATAGTCGAATAGACAAGAAGATTGGTGAAGGGTGTAAGTTTCAACTAAACTAGTTAGGACTTTATTTAGTCATTGAGGACTTTAATAATGAGGATTCCACCTCTGTAATTTCTAAAGTGATGAATTTGGTGAGTTAGTCAACTCCCTTCACCTCAAGTGGTATTATGTTTAGTGTTATATTTTATGTTGCCTTTTATGTTTTTTTTTGTCTACTTCAATGTTGCTTCACCTCACCATGTTTATACATAGTCAAATTATTTAAAACTAAGATATAGTCTATCTTCTCTACATGATTTTCTTCATCCTTCATCTACTATCAAATATTTCACCTAATGTATCTTTGTGTTACCATTATCTCTGATCATCCCCGCACTATAGCTTGGTTCTTAATTTAATTGTGTTGTGGTTTCCTTATTCCCTAATGTACCTTAGTTAGGCATATGGATTTTGGTTTTTGTGGGCCTCTTTAAGCTTGTTCATGACATATTTCCTTACCTCTCTCTCTCTCTCTCTTCAAGTATTTAACATTAGTATGTCTCATCCCTTGAAATATTTCTCTCCTTCTTGGGCCTTTCGTGTTGAACCCTTTTATCTTACTAGTTACATGGGGATAGGGCATGGGAGGAGGTTTCTATTCACTCTCAAACAAAAATAAGGGAAGAAAGTAAATAGAAAATCAAAAGGAAGACAATATATAGCAAAAAAAAGGAAAAAAAAGTCTTATCAATTGATCTACCTCATTACTCACCCTTGTTGTATTTGTTGATGAACCTACACATCTTCCTAGTTAAGAGGCCAAAATTTGAGAGTAATGACCTTACTCACCCATGTATAAAATTTTGTGATGAGCCCATGTGTCTTCTAGGTCACATGAGGTTAGACATGGGGTGACTTCTCAAAAAAGAGAGATAAATATATACTAGAAATGCATAAAAAAGTGAAGCATGCGAGAGTTTAGAATTCATAGAAAAAAGCCAATTGTTTGCAATCAAGAAGAGAATGATAATTTCCATTTCCTATTGTGTCATGATTGGCTACTTGAAAGGTTTAAAACTAGGGATCTATATTGACTTAATGATTCTATAAAATTTGAATTTTATTACGAATCTAAGGAGTATAAAAATAATAAAAATGGAATATACTGAAATGTAAATTCTAGATAATTTATTTGAATATTTCAAATGAAATGAAATGGAAGGGGAAGGGGAAGGGTACTTACCTAATTTAGACTTACCTTGCACTAATCTAGGATTGGATAGATTGATGAAATGATGGAGCAAATTGTCATGCAACGAACCTCAAAAGTAGTGGCAGAGGAAGCTTTAGTCGACCTGGAGTGCCAGGGAGGGATAGGGGCACTTATGGACACCCTAGTTTGAAATATGGGTGCCCTGGTCTGCGAAACAACTTGGAATCTAATCTTGATATGGTTGTTAGATACTCACAATACTTCTCCTTTGGTTGGGCAAGTTTCACACTTGATTTGTTGGTGTCACTTTGTTAATATCTAATGAATAATCACTGTAAAACCCCACACAAAGTATCAAACCCTAAAAATAAAGATGCAAACAAATGGGTTAGATCTGTCCTCGGTTTCCAAATGGATGGAATAATGACTTAACACTGCACTATATCTCGGACCCGATGTAGTTCTATGTGCTTGTGTGTGTAATAATAATCTAGGGTTCCCTAACCTTAATGACGCGCCAAAGTAGCGGGCAATAAAAGATAAAATGTAAGATGGAAGATGGAATAAAATGAATACACCACTTCCTATGTAGTGTCGATGCATAATAGTACCCAAATGCAGTCCCTTGCTTTATGTAGATAGCTAGCCCTTAGTAAAAATTGTCTACGCTTAAGGTAGTGTGTATTTTGTGCTTATATAAGGATCTCTTATTCAAATTTCGACACTAATGACTTGACATGTGACTAGTACCCAAGGACATGGGGAAAAAACCATAAAGATTGACCTTGAACATCTAAAAGAAAATCATGTGTTACGGGGACCAAGGAATGTAGAAATCAGGACCAGGGAACCCCAAGTGCCCTAATCCCTATCTAGGTTCCCTAGTGAAAGACTAAAGATGACAACTGATTGAACCATGATAGATAGGAGTCCCTAAAACCTAATCTGAATTGTGTGTGAGTGACGGATGTGTAATATAAATAATAACAAAGACTAACAAGACGCGACCGGACTACGAGATGGGTCATTAGTGAATAATTTTCTTATGCAAGATCCATATATAAAATAACATACTTGGAGGTATAATAATAGTAGTAGGTGCATGTTTTTGTGACTACATTTCCCCCACTTTATGTTGGTGAGTGAAGGATTGGTAATATAAAATAGTTAGAAATGTGTACCGATAGAAATCCGGGAAGCCCATGCTTTATAGAAGAACGCATGAGATAGGGTAGAGGAGCATGCTGAATTTGAACATATAGCGTGAAGAACCATGGATCAACATGTTGATCCATGCAATGTAGTGAGAGATGGAAAACCATGATGAAGTGCACTAGATGAAAGTGATGATTGTAATGTTAAATGATTGATGATTTCGAATGTTGTATGATGAAGATTATGATAGGGTAGGGAGTGATCAATTACCAACCCTATAGTGTTTGTATGAGAAACCAGAGGATTTGGGATTCCTACTACCAAAGGAAGAGTATAGGGAGAAAGGTGTGTTATTCTCTAACCTTTAAGCGCATCCTCAAGATCTAGTTATTCAGATCGGACTCGGATCAAAATTTTGGTGGTTTTGGAACCAAAGATTTCAATCAAACGTGTTGACCCATATATGAGCAGTGTAGGAAAGGAAATGACATCACATTTCCACCACTCCAAGGGTGTTGCCACGATATATGATGGAGTTCAAGTTAGGTCATCTGAAAGAAAATATAAAATGTGGAATAATTTCCCATGTTAGGTCATATGGGAAATAACAATGTAACTCCCAATTTAGGTCATCTGGGAGACCAAATATGTTGTATTGTGTCAATTTAATGGTGTGATTTCAATTGTTAGAGGTTTGAACATATTTTATTGGTTGATTGATTGATTAGTTTACTCATAGAGAGATTTTACACTTGTTTCCCCCAGGTTAGGTCATTAGGGGAATCAATAGAAAATGATGAAATGTCACATGGTGTATTAGTAAATGTTCGAAAATGACAAATTAGAGGTGTTGAATGATCACGTAGTGGTGTAAGGGGAATTATAGGATGACCCCAATTGTATGCCTCCCTTTTGGTGAAAGGGGAAGTGATAATGAGAACGAACACGTTGAGCCAAAAGTAAGCCCAGTAATAGATAATGTATAATAGATATCTCGAAAATATGTGTAGATCGAGTGAAAGACAATGTCGAGGAGAAATCATGTGTATGATACAATGGTAGGTGAAATTCTGAAGAAAATTCCACAAATAGGAGAGTAATCAAAGTAAAAAGGTCAAGATATTAGCAAAATCATGTGACGTGTATTAGTTGAGTAGTAAATGTGAAGTATGACCATAGTAGAGTGAATAATGAAAATTCTATAAATAGTAAAGTGAAAAGTGATTATTACACTCATTTGTCTTTTACGTTAATGTGAGAATGAGCTCGATAATGTAAGGATGCCGCAAGTGAGAGCAACACGACCTAGCTATTTTGATATGGTAGTGTCTTTCATGGCATCATGTATGACGGTGTGAGTTGGTAAGTGTGAATGTTTTCAAAAATACATGTATAGTAGTTATTTTTAGTAATTTTTACAAATTTGTTATTTTTTTTTCTCGGCATTTTACACCCGGACAAGAGCGGTGAAAACACTAGTGACCTTTGGGATAGGAGTGTGCAGACCTAGGCGTTGGTGTCATGCTCCTAGGTGCCCTAGTTCTCGCTTTAGGAAAACCTGGTCCAGAGAAAGTGTGTAGTCACTCATAGTGGTGGAAATTTGGTTTTTACTATGTAGTAATATCATAAATGTGTATGTTTTCCTATGCATAGTTTTCTAACATGTTTGTTGTTATTTGGTGTTGTGTAGAGGGATATCCATTCAAGGGAGTTCCGTGGTGGTCACCATTTGAGTACTTTGCTTAGGTTAGGTTTGTCGGTGGTGATTGGGAGGTTCTGGACCATGCCACCTATGGCACATAACAAGGATAGGGGATATGCCCTACAATATGCCTATGTTGACAAATTTGTGTGAGAGATGGTGTGCGGATACTTGTACATGTTGACTACCTACTGGTGAGATGACAGTCACACTAGAGGATGTATATCGCATTCCGTGATTACCAGTTGTTGGTGATAGGGTACACATGTCATGGCTATGGAGAATATGGAGAGACAGATGATGACTGTTAGGTGGCATTTTATGGGGAGTCGAGTTCCTTCTGAGGCCCATATTAATTTGGATGTGGTTTTGAGGTCAAGGGTTCTCGCTTCGAGGAAGTTTATAGCTGTGGTTATTGCATCATCTATTGCAGTGGAGGGAGGTTGTGTGGCCATATTATATAAGATGCATGATATTTTCCAGTGGATAGAGGAGGGTACTAGGTATGCCTGGGCATGATGTGTGTTGGCCCACCTGTATAGAGATCTTTATAGATTTACACAAGAGGAGCATGGAGGTGGGATTAGAGTGACTAATTTATTACATGTATGGGCCTATGAGTATATAGTAGTATTGAGGCCAGTTGGTGGTCCATGAGTAGAGTGGGCTAGGCCAAACATATTTGTTGGGAGATGGGTTGGAGTACGTGGGTGAAAGATGGATATTGATACTTATAGAGCCTTGATAGATCGGATGGGACCAGAGGCAGTGATATGGAGGCCATACCGAGATTATGGAGGATGGCTAGAGGATACTATAGAGTTACGATGTATATGGAGGACTATGTGGTTGGAGGATCTGGTTTCCTAGGGGTGACCGAGTTATTTTAGGTGGAGCGGGTATCTCGAAAATTTAGTATGGCTCAGGATATGCCCCCGAGAGTCATATGTGTGGCTACGAGACATTAGAGCACCGAGGAGAGCTGGAGATAGACCGGGGCCCATAGGAGAGTAGCTAGTACCTCCCGGGCCCTATGCGAGGCATATGTGGTCATAGAGCCTATTGATGCGCAGATGATGCAAGGTGTACGAGAGGCATACCGTGCATAGTGGAAAGTGCATTGATGGGTGTTTTTTCCATTTTTGTGGATGCAATTGGATTACCATAGGGAGGAAGAATGGAGGGGAAAACACGTGCCCCCGAAAATGTAGTGGTGGTGATAGGGGAGTGTGAGTATCTATATAGTTTTGTTTTATGATTGGTTACATGTTTATGTGATGGTTATGGTTGTCTAATGTGTTGTGCTATTAGGCGTAGGTGACGTGTATTGGAGATTGATTGTGGACACATCTATCCACACATTAACATGGAATGTGACAACAAAAATAATTTTGGATGGAGGGATGTTAGAGCATGTGGATGATATTACAGGAAATCATTCCCATTTGTTCAAGCCAGTGGCCATATAGCAGCAACAACGTGTACCTTGCTGCTGAGTGAGATGGATGAGGCACGTGAGGAGACACAACAAGCTAGAGAGGTAGCAAGTGGTGGTCCATTAGCACAAGATGTGTTTGCATAATTTATCACACTACAGAGTCACTTTGTGGAGCAGTCTACAGAGAACACACTATTACGTAGGCAGGTGGAGAGGTATAGGGGTTGCGATCAACGACGTCAAGTTAGTGGTGAGGATTTGAGTTGTAGAGAACTTGCAATACCAGATAGTGACAATGATAATGAGATATGATTTGTATTGATGTATTCGATGTAGGAAGTTACCCCCTAGTTATGAAATGTTTTTAACTCGATATATATATATATATATATATATATATATATATATATATATATATATATATTATATTATATTGGCATATACGATTATTGATGTGATGATGATGATACAATATTTATGTGATTGATGTTACTTATATGACTCATAATGTGTTTGGATATTGTTTGTATTTTTGAATTTAATTGTAATGCATAGTTTGTCGAGTAATGCGTAATATGATGATGATATAGTGTGGATGATAATAGATGATGTATGTAATGAAATTGTGATGAATGATCAAAATTGTGATATAGCTACCATAGCATAATGAAACATATTTTATTAGGATAAAAATAGAGGGGGATTAGTGATTCCCTCACCATAGAGATGATGAGGTTAATTTAGAGAAGAACCCTCAAAGCGGTGGAGAATGAACCATGTAATGAAAGAGTGTGTCATCAGAAAGGATTGATAGAATGCATTAGATGAATCGATAGAGCAAGTGAAGATAGGTTATTATTGTAATAGATCCCTTAATAGTCATGTAAGAACCATAAGAACATGAGTGTGTCTTTGGGGGTGAGGTGATAATAATCACCTACCAAAGAACAAGGCAACGTGAAGCAGTGGGAATCGTGTGTGATAGAAGCAACATAAGTGTATGTGCCAAATTGAATGCATATGGAGCAGTGGTGGGAGGTGTAAATGCCAAGGGTTGTGGAAGCCAATGTGAAGTAGTAATATGATGCAATGGATAAGATGGATACAGTGGATGAGCTTAATGAGATGGTGCGGTGATGGATGGATGTGAGGGAGAATGTGCATGAGTGACCACCTGTAGTGATGATGAACAATGAACTTAGCACTAGAAGAGGGAGATAATTCAATCAATGTAGTAACTTTTGGATGAGGGAGAGGAGATATGAACTACTCAATGAGAAAAGCCAAATGAGATGATTCCCTTATCCTCTAATTGTTGCAATCAATCGTGAAGGGAAATGAAATCATTATTCTAATGGCCATGGATACGGTGATAATTACAATATGGTTGATCATGTTGATGTTGTAAATGATTTTGTTTATAAGGTAAGATAATTAACATTTATTAATCAAAGATGCAGCACATCATGTTGTTGAGCATGATGGGAGAAATGTAATGGCTTACACAAAATAGGTGTAGAAGATGGAGGTGTAGCCTGCCATAGAGTAGGAGAATAAGGACTCTTTTGTGATGTGGTAGGATGGATTTGCTTACTGAGGGAGGGGATGGAGATCGTGTGGGACACTCAACTGATGGTAATGGAGAAGAACTAGGTGATGTAGCAGTAATAGAAACATGTGGAGGATATATAACATGTGTGGCAATGAGGTCTTATTCTAGATCAATAAATATATAACATATAAGTGTGAATGATTCACATGTGTCATATTGCAATCTTTACTTTAGTGCGAGAATCAAGCCATGAGAGAAGATAAGTTACTTTTCTAAGTCAATGGGTTGGAAGACTAATTTTTAAATATAAGCATTGAATCGTAATAGGTAATCCATGATAGGTCATGTCTTACCTTCATGTAAAGTAGGTAAATGATCATAAGTAACTGTAGGGCCATTGTTGATGATAAAGCGGTGGAGAAAATCCTCTTCCATCTCATGATAAGTGCTAATAGATCTAAATGGGATATGAGTATACCATTATAGGGCATAGTTGGCAAGACTATTTTGAAAGGCTTTAAGAAATAATTGATCATTAGAATATGAAGCCATAAACATATGATAATGCTTGAGATGTAAGTAGGGGTTTCTAGTACCATCAAAACATGAAAAGGTAGGCATGATAAAATCCTTAGCAAATTATGATTTATGAATCTTTTAGGAATAGGGTTTCCATGCAATGAATTGTTATCAATGGAAGCATAATAGGCCTTGCTTTCTAATGTGAGTGACTAAACCTGAGATTGTAAGTGACCCACAACATGCATGAGAGACAAGATGTCTTGTGAAGGAATAGTAGAGGATGGAAATAATGTGTTAAGCGGTTGTAATTTTCCATTGTGAGTAATCATAGGGATGTCAAGAGAAGATGTAGGAAAACCTTTGCTAAAGGCACACTAAGTGTAGGTTCCGAAGAAGCAATAGGTGATGAAGAACATGTAACATCCATAGAAGTGGTAGGACTAGCATCAATAACATCCCTAGGAGATGGAGTGATAGGAGAGGATGAACTAATAGATGGAGGTGAGTCATGCATAGTGGTAGATACAACCTTAGAAGAAGATGAAAATGGAGTAGGAGATTCACACTCAGTAGTATGTAAAGTAGTAGAATCATGACTATCAATTGTTTTGTCAAAATTAGAAAGAGACTCAGATATGAAAATTTCATCAATCGGATCATCAACATAGTGTGAATGAGCATGTGGAAAAGTAGGTGATGGATCATGAGAAACACTATAAAAATGGGAGAAACATGAGATGTAGATAAAGGAATGGTCTACGATGAGGAGGAGAATCGGTATGCACATGTGTACTAGTGTCAAGTCCAAACATGAAATCAATAAGAGTCTCGTCTAAAATTTCCTTAGAAACATCGAAGGAGGGTCATGGCTAATTGTATAACATGGTGTACAATGAGTGAAGCTCATCGGATCAGAAACAATACCAATAATAGAATTTTCAAAGCTAGTAGGCACATGGAATTTGTGGGCTAAGAGTTATTGTTGAATATGATCGACATAGTAACATCACGATAAAGGGAAGTGATTTCAGCGATGGTGGCCTCATCGTAGATAGAATTCATACTCTCACAAGGCATGATGAATTGAGAAGGAGAAGAGATATCCTTAGCCATTAGGGTTTTATTGGATCCTAGGGAAAAAAATTCTAATCTACGGGTTCACCAAAATGATTCTATAAAATTTGAATTTTATTATGAATCTAAGGAGTACAACAATACAATAAATGGAATATATTGAAATGTAAATGCTAGATAATTTGTTTGAATATTTCAAATGAAATGAATAGAAAGGGAAGGGTACTTACCTAATTTAGACTTACCTCACAATGATCAAGGACTGAACAAAGTGATGAAATGACAGAGTAGAGTTTCACAAGGAACCTCAGAAAGTAGCAACTGAAAAGGAATATTTGGTGGACTGGGGTGTCTGGAGAGGGATAGGGTGCCTATGGGTACCATGGTTTGAAATTTGGGTTCCCTATTATGCAAAACAACTTGGAATTTGATCCTAATATGGTCGTTAGATACTCACAATACTTCACCTTTGGTCGGGTGAGTGTCACACTTGATTCACTTGGTGTCATTGTTAATCTCCAATGAATAATCACTGTAAAACCCCACACAAAGCATCAAACCCTAAAAAAGAAAGATGCAAATGAATGGGTCAGAATTTCCTCAGCTACCAAATGGATGGACTTATGATTGAGCACTGCACTACATCTCAGACCGATGTAGTTCTATGTGCTTTGTGTGTGCAATAATGTGCCTAGGTGTCGTAGCACCAATGATGCCAAAGTAGCGGGCAATAGCTAGATAAAATACAAAATGGTGGATGGAATAGAATGAATACACCCCTTCCTATGTAGTGTGTGATGTAGAATAGTGCCCAAATGCAGTCCCTTGCTTTATGTAGATAGCTAGCCCTTAGTATAAATAGTCCTCCCTTAATGTAGTGTGTATGTTGTGCTTATATAGGGATCTCTTGTTCAAATTTTGACACTAATGAGCCGACATGTTGAGTAGTACCTAGGGAGATGGGGAAAAATCGTAAAGACCGACCTCAAACATATAAAAAAACCATGTGTGTGGGGACTAGGGTGCCAGAAATTAGGACCAGGTGCCCTGTACCCTAATTCCTATCTAGGTGCCCTAGTCAAATACTAGAGATGACAAATGAGTGAACCATGATAAATAGGAGTCCTTAAATCTAATTTGAACTATGTAAGTGAGTGACGAATGTGTAAGACAAATAAAAACAAAGACCAACAAGATTGATGACCGGACTACGAATGGGTCATTAGTGAATAATTTTCTTACACAAGATCCATACATAAAACAACATACTTAGCGGTATAATAATAGTAGTAAGTGTGTGATTTTGTGACTACACTCAACGTCCTTTGTCCCCTAAGAGAATTACTAATCCTAAGCATGATTACTACTTATTTCGACATTCAAGCTTATATTGTTTACTATATTGTTGTCCTCTCCCCTTACCACACTTTCCATATTTGCATGTAATTTTGGTCATCTCTTTGCTTTATCTCTTCATTGCGTAGAGTCATCTATAGAATTGAATGTTTCTATCTCACCTGAAAAATAACTAGTCAAGTTATATTTACATATATGTTTCATTTGTTGCATCACCATACATATAATTATGAAGGACACAATGTTATGTATTGATTTTGTTACCCACTGGTCGCATACATCTATAAATAGTTTAAAAATAAATAAAACATGAATAGTCAAAGTAGCCTCATAACATCATGTAATCAAAAGTCTAGTGTATATATCTCAGAAAAGTTTGTACAATTTGTCATCACATCCACACCGAATGGGAAAGTGTGGGAAAAAATGGGACATATGAGTGTCGCCATGTACAATATATGTTAGTGTCGCTGTACAATATATGTTAGTGTCTAAAGTAAATAAGTTCGTTGATATGACCATTCAATTAAATTATTTAGAGGACTCCCATTCCTTCACCTTTGTGAACTTGTTGTGGAATAGTGAGGTATCCTCTCCTACTCCTATGACATGACCCACTCGGCTTGAGGTGCTAGTGTCATTTGTGTATGTGTCCTCTTGTTTGAGGAGGCTCTATGTCTTCTTGAATACTTGTGCATACCTCTCTCATGGTTCAGATCTCATCATTCATTGCCAAGGTCTTGGACCTCTCGGTGGCTAAGATTTGTGCCCCATGGTATTTTGTGACAAAAACATTAGTGTACTACCTAAAGCACTCGAGGAAGTTTAAGGTCCACCTGCACTCGTCAATAGTATTCCCAAGACTAGTGAAAACATGTCAACTAGGGAATATCAAATGAGTTATCACCACTCATCAGTAGTCTCTGTAACACACACAAAAACATTTTGTCCAAAAAAATCAGCTAACTACTATATGTAAGGAAGTTACTAACACAAACATAACAAGCAATAATCTAAATAAAAGTAGGAGTGAAAATACAAAACATATAAAAAATGAATTACTTACATATCTCACCTACCACTCAGATTCTAAACTATCATCGGAAGGCTCATCATCATCATCATCATCATCCTCATCCTCCTCCTCCTATCGAGTGGTCCTTAACCCTCACTATCCTCTCCTCGCCCTTTCTAAATCCTCCATGTCCATCTCCTCTCTTACTAACTCTAATGAGGTGCATGACTGTAAGGGGACTAGTCCCGACGACCCCGTATTCGCTACTATTGGTTGTTGTTTAGGTAGTTGTGGCTACCCCGGCAATGGTGACATCAAACCTATCCCTCCTCCTCATCTCTCGCAGGTCGGCACTACTCCACCCACATCTAAAATGATAGGAACTCTTGGTATCGTGAAGTCCACTCTAATCTACCCATCCGCATGTCCCATCGCTCATGGGCACCGCTTGATCATACATAAATGGTATATTTGGAAGTGTGGTGGGCAACAACTACCCAAATTGATGGGGTAATCTACCGAATGGATGCACCTCAATGTATCCCAATCTATACTTGACCTTCCCATGAGGATCGGGTCATAAATGAAGCACCCTCTCTAGTTAAGATAATTTCATCTCCAAGTACACCTCGGTGATCACATCTATTAGAGTCACAACTACTCTTGGTGCATATCCAAAAGGGACCATGTTCCCCAAGGATGTGCTCTAATTTTCATGGTGGGCCCATTGGAAATTTCCTAGTATAAGGCTTGAATCAATCATATACCCACTCATGACTAGTGTCAGAAGCTCAAACTCTAACTACCCAATCTAGCCACTTCATACAAATCCCAATAGATATGAGATACCATGCCTTACACCCAGCTAAACCTTTACCTATGCTCCTCAATTTACTCAACAATGGGACTCCATTAATAAATAATTATGTTTCGCCCTTGTGCTCTGACTAATCGGGAGAACAAGATGCCAATAAACACCTTGTAAAGTTTCATAATGTGAATATTCCAAACCACCACTAATATGAACCTTGCTTGGCACCACCAATTGACACTTGAGCATTGTAAACCTAAAAATGAACATGTTATTTTAGATGCACTTGAATTCTTGAGGTCATGTTGAGACATTCAAAATGTGATAGCTAGGATGGGTATGGTATGAATAAATACAATATAATTGGGATTGGTGGGAATAATGGTAATAACGATATCAATGATAAAGGAAAATGAAGATGCTCGACTTGAAAATCGGGAATTTTCTTGTCAAGGGAAAACAATTCTCATCTAACCTATATGGGTGTGATCTTTGGGGTCAAGAATGATTACTTTCCATCAGTCTATATCGGTGAAAATCGGTGTGGTTCATTATGGTTGACAAATTCGGGGAATTTTCCTTCTACCTCTAAGCCTCACTAAAGAGGGTCATGTAAGAATAAGAGGGGATGTGTGGAGGACAAACTAAGGGTTTTATGGTCTAACCCTATTTTCTAAGTTGGTCCAATACTGTTATGATATTTCTACTTTGTTGTTAAGGGCCTTTGAGCTGGCCAATAATTTCTGATGGTATGGGGGTTGATCTAAAGACTATTACCAGCAAACCTAGGTCCATGTCTCCCTGATATTGGTCGATGTTGGGTGGGTTTATGATCAGATCATACTATTAGGAATTATAGGAAGCGAGAGGGGGTGAATCAATGCTCATTCAAACTTCTAAAAAAAATTAAAATCCTTTAATTATCCACAATTAAACTATTTTAACTATGATAAAGCATGACTATTTAACCATGAGAGAGAGAGAGAGAGAAACAAACACACATGAACACATAAGGAGAAAAGATTTAATGTGGGAAATCCAGATCAATATAAAAACCACTAAAATTAGAGAACTAGCTTGGACAATTGTCCTATAAAGTTATAATTATTTCACCATGTGGTGAGCACCCACTCACCTTGAAGCACCCACTCCAATTTTGAAGCACCTACTTCAGTACAAAATCAAGCACCCACTTGAAAATTTTGGCAAGCACCCACTCCCAAATTACTGAGCAATAACTCATACTTTTATCATATAATTTTGATCACCCTCAACTTATTTACTTACATCAACACACTATGATCTCTATTTCAGCTCTTCACTTCATTTGCACTCTCCTCACTTTCTCAAAACTAGCTCTCATCTCTCAAAACATCAATCTTCTCTACAACCGATATCAAGTCTTAAAATTTCTCCTTTATAAAAGTAAGTCTCTCATACAACAACTAATTTCTTTGCTGAAAACATCACCTAATTCTTCTATACTCCTTACATACATCAACAAATCTCTCCCTAGTTTCAACAATGACTACACCCCAAAATGAGATTTTTATAAATACAAGGACTTACTTGACATGACCTTTCCTCTTCAAATTCAACAAATTTTCATATGACATACTTGAATTACATGTACAAAGTGAGATGAAGAGTTTTTAAATGTAACTTCCATCGAGGTTATAATTGCAAATGTCATAGATCTACCATATTCCAAAAATTTGCATGCATAAACAAGATGCTTTAAACCCCAACACTTGACATATGGATTCTTCTAGTCTTCCTGTAAAAATTGTCTTTGACTGATAAGCCTCTAATATGACTAGATTTTATGATTTATAATGTTTTCCTAAATTTTCCATATGCTCCACCATAAATTTTTTTGTCTTGCAGCTTGAATTAACCTCCTCCAAGAATCATCAATAAGATGAAATGTTACAAATCCTATGAAGAGTCCTTATACCTCCTCAACTTACTCATTCTTCACCAATTGAGTTACATCCTCTATTTGAGCCTTTTCTTCTCATCCAAAAGTTCACAGAGATGAAGACCTTTAAAAACACCAACTTCTAGATAAGGTGATCTACATCTTAATCATGAAGAAGATTAAAAGCTACATTAACATTCATTCAATGGTTTACTAGATCTTAACACAACTTTTCTTCATGAATCATGCACTAGGACAAAGTAATCACTATTTTTCTAATCTTGAGTTGCACCTTCATAGTTTTACCCAGTTATCACATACTTCCTCAGTCAATTTCACCTTCAAATCCATTTCATAGCTTCTCGTGTCATGGTTTATTATGATATCATGCATTGAAACAAGTTACACACTATTTTTCTCCTAACAAAGTTGTGTTTTCAATGTTTTAACATATCTCCACACTTTCTCAATGCAAGCACACTCTCAAAAACATATTTCCATTTGTGTTATAGCTCGCACAAATTTTCAAAGTTAGGGGTTAGACTGAATTCATATTAAAAATATTATATTAACTTGATCTTCAAACATTGTGCTTACTTAGGGTTTTAGGACACATAATCCTAGTCATATGTTTAAATACTTTCAACATCTTATCCTTCATTTTTATGTCATTGTAGCTACATGATCATTTCAAAGGAAGTTTGAACTACACTCTTTAGGTCTTATTTTGCATTTAATACAGAAAGAACTTCATGATTTAGGATAAATGAGCTTACTATTCTCGATGTCGTAAATCACAAAACCAATCTTCATGGAGTGAATGGAATATCATACATGAACCTCTCTCTTAAGTTCTAATCCACTTGTTTTGAGGAGTAATCATTATTTGTGACCCTTTCCATACTTAAGAACCCACTACTTCAAGGGAAATGATAATGGAAACAAGCATTTTCAGGATGTGTTAGTTGATCCTTAAGGCCCAAACATGATTGTCTTAATTGATAGCTTCTTACTGCAACCACATATTTAATTTTCATGACCATTGATAACATAAATACTTCAATAAATTCCTATTCATCACCTTTAAGGGCCTAATTACAGATCTTGTAAGGAGTATATTCAATCACAACCTAGACCACAATATTCTTGGCAAGCTTATACATGATAGTCGAGAGATAATGAGAAATGGACCTTCACACTACTTAACCAAGTCAATTTTTAGCTTAAACAAGTTATCAAGGATATGTACAATAAGTTTTGATTCATTTCTTACTCCAATCTTGAGGTCTATGCCCAAGTAACCTTGTCCAAACATCTTGACTGGTTTAGCTTGAGAGGCTCTTTAATAGTAGAAAAGGAAGTTTGATAGAATGCACACTAATAATACACTGAAATTGTTCAAATATCTTCATGACATTAGAGACTACCTCACATACCTTCTTCCACATCAGGAGATTCAACTTGACATCATTAAATTTACATGGTATAGCTCAAAACATGCAAAATAAGGACAAAAATATACAAAACAATCAACCATGAGGAATAAAAATCCACCCTTTTGACTTAAAGGAAGTCTTCTTCCCTTATAAGGGGTTTTTATGACATACCTAAGTGATTTGGAGTCAAAAATCTCAATGTGTTCCTATCACTTTAAGAAGGAGGTCTAGAGAGAGAAAAACACTATTAGTAAAATGAATATAATTTTTTTGTTCCTTATCCATTTTCCCTCAAAAATTATTACAAACGTTCACTATTGGAGTGATATTCAAAAATTAATTCTATGATTTATCTAAAAAATATTTATAATTTTGTTTGAGTGCTAAGAAGACAGGTCACTGTTTTAGCCCTTCTCACTTTACCCAGTCTTGGTAAAACTTGAATAACTTGAGCAATCTTCTTCAAAATTTGATGAAACTTGACATGAAGCACTACAACACATCCCTCTACATTATACATAGCTTGTTTTCTCATAAATAATCCTATAATGTCTATAATAATCTCATTTGTCCATGACTTCACTGCTAGTTCTCAAGGGTAGTTTTAGTGAAAACTTGAATTTTACCTCCAAAGGCTAAATTATTCCCGTACCTACTCATAAATTCTCTAGGAAATGTTCCTAGGATCTTCCCATGCTTAACTAGTATTTTCGTGACTGTTTTGTGCCCATACACCTCATTAGGCTATAGAACTAGGCCTAAATGAGCTAGTTTCAACTGTGACTTGCACCACATGACCTAATGATCACCATAGAAGATCTTGCACATCCTAGAAACATCATTTCTGACCTATGGGAGAGCTGATCCAAACACACCAAGCATATCTATACTTCCGGTGGGCTTCACCACCGACTAAGCCTCGCAACACACTGAAGTCATCCTGAAACCACTTTGAATCCACTCTATAAGCTCCAACCATAATCGAGAAGGCACTACCAATCAACCTTCATGTCTTTGACTAAGCCTCAATTCATCACTCATGTTGAGTGTGGAGCTTAATTGCTTCACAAGAAGCTTGACTTTTACATGTTGTTGGTTTTGATAGTGACCGACATCGGTCAAGACGTGACCGACATCGCAGTAGGCGGGGACCGACATTAGTCACTGTGTGATGGTGCTTTGTTCTTTGAACGAGAATTAGAATAAATATTTTTCTTTAAATATGATTTCTTGATTGTAAAAGCATAGTTAGTTGCCCATAATAGATATATATATATATATATATATATATATATATATATATATATATATATATATATATATATATATATATATATATATATGCATGTATGCATTGTATGAGGGTATGAGAGAAGAAAATAACAATTGTTTTGCATGTTAGTTTTCTTGGTGAGCAAGAAAGAGTAGTTGAGTGAGGGAAAAGCATTGAACATCTTGTGAGGTGTTGGAAGACAACAAATATTCATTGTATTTCCTCTATAAAGTACTAAATAATAATATTGGCCATTTCTTGGTGGGCATAGCCCACACTGGGTGAACCATGTTAAATTTGGTGTTATCTTTCTCTTGTTTATTTTATCTTTTGGTTTATTTCCACATTCATTGCTTATATGCTTTATCTAATTATAGATCTGTGCAACAATGTTATATGCGTTAATCCCAACAACTAGTCTCATAGCCTTGTTTGGAGGTTTGTGTGTTGACAGGATTTACTCACAGAGGGTTTTCTGATTGAGTGGGAGTAGAGCAATGGCAGAAGATAGTAAATACCGAGTAGAGAAATTTGATGGTCGTAATTATCAACTATGGAAGATGTAGGTGGAGGATTATTTGTATCAGAAAGATCTATACTTACCGTTGGATGAACATGCACAACTGGACACGATAACTGATGAAGAATGGAAGGTTCTTGACAGAAAGGCTCTAGGATCTATAAGATTGAACCTAGAAGCATCAGTGGCTTCAAATTTTAGAGATGCAAAAACCACGGTAGAGTTGATGAAATATTTATCAAATTTTTATGAAACTCCTAGTGCTTTGAATAAGGTTTATTTGATGAAAAAATTGTTTAATTCTAAGATGCAAGAAGGTGGATCTATATCTAATCATTTGAATGATTTCTGGTCTATTGTAAATCAATTAAAATCGGTAGAAATTTTATTTGATGATGAAGTGAAAGCACTTTTATTCTTATGCTCTTTGCCGATAGTTGGGATAACTTGGTAATGGTTGTAAGTAATACAACATATGCTTCTAAAGGTTTGAAATTTGATGATGTGGTTAGTGTAATCCTTAATGAGGAAATACACAGGAAAAGCTCAAGAGAAGCATCATCTGGAAACACTTTAAATGTAGAAAGCAGAGGAAGATCTAAGGAGATATCATCAAAGAGCAAGAAGAATGGGAGATCAAAGTCAAGACATGGCAGATCTAGATCCAAGTACAAAGATTTACTTTGCTGGAATTGTGGAAAGAGAGGACACGTAAAGAAGGAGTGTTGGTCCAAGGAAAATAAAGAGAATACATCAGACAAAGGTAAAGAGGCAAACATTGCAAGTGAGGTAAAGCAAGATACCCTTATTCTCTCCTTGGATAATAAATTAGAATCTTGGGTTTTAGATTCTAGAGCTTCTTTCCATGCTACCCCTAATAAGGGTTATTTCAGAAATTATGTTCAGGTGATTTTGGACAAGTTTATTTAGGAGATGATGAGCCATATAATATTACTGGTAAAGGTGATGTTCATCTAAAGTTATAGAATGGAAATCCATGGGTATTGAAAGATGTGAGGCATGTGCCAAGCCTCAAGAGAAATCTGATATCTGTAGGGAAACTAGGTGAATTTGGATGCGTGGTTACATTCATAGTCGATTCTTGGAAGGTTACCAAGGGATCTCTTGTTGTGGAAAGAGGTAAGAAGGTAGGAAATTTATATTTGTCTACATGTGTTACTATTTCCTCTGTGTTACTATTTCCTTTTCTGTGCTATCTACTACATATTAGATGCAACCATGTGGCATAATCAGCTAGGCCATATGAGTGAAAAAGGAATGCAAATCTTAAAGGATAAGGGTAAGTTATCAGATTTGAAACAATTAGATCTTGAATTTTGTGAGCATTGCATATTTGGAAAGAGAAGAGAGTGAGATTTCTCAAGGTTGGGTCAACAAAGAAGGAGCAAAATTGGAGCTTGTACACTTAGATGTGTGGGGACCAGCTTAGGTAGCTTCTATTGGAGGATCCCAATATTATGTGACTTTCATTGATGATGCCACAAGGAAGGTATGGATCTATTGTATTAAGTGTAAATATGATGTTTTTGAGACTTTTAAAAGTGGAAAGCCCTTGTGGAAAATGAAACAAAATTAAAATTAAAGTGCCTTAGATCTGATAATGGTGGTGAGTACTGCAATAAGGATTTCAATGATTATTGTTTAGTGAATAGAATATGAAGAGAAATAATGGTTCCTAGAAATCCACATGAGAATAGAGTTACAGAAAGAATAAAAATAATAATCATGGAATGTGCTAGAAGCATGAGGATACATGTCGGTTTTCCTTTGAAGTTTTGGGCAGAAGCAGTGGATACAACAATGTACTTGATCAATCGTGGGCCTTCAACAACACTGGATGGTGGAATACCAGAAGAAGCTTGGTCAAGGAAAAGAGGTAGATTTTTCTTTTCTTAGAGTTTTTTGGCTCAGAAGATTTTGTGCATGTTGATAGGGAAAATAGGAAGAATTTGGATGCTAAATCTAAGAGATGCACTTTCATTGGTTATGGCTCGTGATTTCAGATATTGATTTTGGGATTTAGAAGATTCTAAGATTGTTAGGAGTTGTGACGTTGATTGGAATGAAAAAGAATGTACATGGATCAGGTTTTGGTGCCTAAACATGAATATGTTGATGATATTTTGAAGGAAAATCAACTTTCAGACCTAAAACAAAAATCCAAAGACATCGATGTCGGATTCTACGAAACCAATGTCATTTAGGATAACCTACATTAACGTAGACATGATTAGGTTCGTAATGCATAACTACTACTAGAACTGACGTTGGTACTCCTCAAACCGGTGGCATGGTAAGGTAAAGCAACAATCGGTCGAAAGGCAAAGGAACCATGATGGAGTTACTTAACCATGGTCAGTTATAGGTGATTGCGTCACTCATCGAAAGAGATTGACATGAACGTGCAACAAAAACAGAATGAGCCCCAGACACCCTAGATCTCAGTGAGAAGGTCACAAAGAGTAAGTAGACCTCCAGAGAGATTTTCACCTTCCTTTTATTATTTATTATTGACTAATAGTGGTGAACCATAAAGCTTTGAAGAAGCAATGTAGGTAGATACCCATGAGTAGTGGGAACATGACATGGATGAGGAGATGGACTCCTTGGAACAAAATCAGACATGGGATTTGGTCAAGTTGTTAGTAGGTAAGAAAAACTACATAACAAATGGGTTTACATAATCAAGGAAGAAGAGGTGGACTGAAAAAGGTACAAGGCGAGGCTTGTGGTAAAGGGATTTGCACAGAAAGTAGGTATTGACTTTGATGAGATTTTTCTCCTGTAGTTAAGATGACTTCTATTTGTATTGTTCTAAGTTTGGTTGTAATAGAATATTTGCATTTAGAACATCTTGATGTTAAGATGAATTTTCTTCATGGTGATTTGGAGGAAGAGATTTATATGCAGTAGCCACTTGGTTATGAAGTCAAGGGTAAGGAGAAACTTGTGTACAAATTGAAAAGATCCTATATGGGATTAAGCAAGCTCCAAGGCAATGGTATTTGAGATTTGACATTTTTATGCATGAACATGGTTATAGGAGATGTGAATATGACCATTGCGTTTATTTTAAGAAGCTTGAAAGTGGGAACTATGTTATTTTGTTCTTTGTATGTGGATGATATGATGATTATAAGACCTAGTATGTAAGACATTGGTAAATTTAAAGAAAGCTTATCTCACACATTTACAATGAAGGATTTGGGAGCTGCAAAGAAAATCCTTGGCATGCAAATTCACCGAGACAGAAAAATAAGTTGTATTTGTCTCAAGAGGCTTATATCAATAAGGTTTTGGAAAGGTTTAACATGCAGAATTCAAAACCTATTAGTACACCTATGGTTGGACACTTAAAATTGAGAAAATATCAATTTCCTTCATCACACGAGGAGGTTGAGTACATGACACATGTTCCCTATGCTTCAGTAGTAGGAAGTCTTATGTATGCCATGGTTTGTACTAGACCAAACATTACACAGGTAGTGGGATTTGTGAGCAAGTTTATGGCTAATCCAGGTAAAGAACATTGGAAAGAATTCCAATGGATTCTCAGGTATTTAAGAGGGACATCCGCATGGAGTTATACTATGGAATGTCAGATACTTCTTTACGTGGCTATGTTGATTTAGATATGGCAGAGATTTGGATGGTAGGAGGAGCACCACTAGATATGTTTTCATAGTAGGTGGAATGACAATTAGCTAGATTTAAAGATTACGAATTTTTTGGCTTTGTCTACTACAGAGGAAAAGTATGTTGCACTCTAAGCTAACAAGGAGATGATATGGATGAGTAGGTTCATGGAAGAGTTGGGAAAGGAGTAAGAGGATTATAGATTATACAGTGATAGTCAGAGCACGATCCATCTAGAAAGAACTCAAGCATTTCATTCAAGAATGAAACATATTTAGTTGAGGTATCACTTCATACGGCAGGTGTTGGAGGATGGGAAGATGAAGTTAGAGAAAATCCATATGGATGAGAACCCTATGGATATGCTAATGAAGCCATTGGTAAAGGAGAAGTTGGAGCTTCACTCCACTTCTATTGGTCTTCAATTTTGAGACTTGAAGAGGAAGAAATGAGCCAAGGAAAAGGAACCAAGGATGGTGATGCACAAGTATAGTGCAACAATTGATCTCCAAGTGGGAGATTGTTGAGTGTGGAGCTTAATTGCTTCAAAAGAATCTTGCTTTTACATGTTGTTGGTTTTAAGGTTGATCGACATCGGTCAAGAGGTAATCGGAATCGGTCAAGATGTGACCAACATCGGTCAGTAAGGACCGACATTGTTGGCCTATGTGAAAGTTCTTTATTATTTGAATGAGAATTAGAATAAATATTTTGCTTTAAAGATGATTTCTTAATTGTAAAATCATAGTTAGTTTCCCGTGAATAGATATCTATGCACGTATGAATTGTATGAGGGTATGAGAGAAGAAAATAGTAATTATTTTACATGTTAGTTTTCTTGGTGAGCAAGAAAGAGTAGCTGAGTGAGGGAAAACATTGAACATATTGTGAGTTGTTGGAAGAAAACAAATATTCATTGTATTTTCCTGTCAGAAAGAATCGAATAATAATATTGGCCATTTCTTGGTGGATGTAGGCCACATTTGGGTGAACCACGTCAAATATGGTGTTATCTTTCTCTTGTTTATTTTATCTTCTCGGTTTATTTCGCATTCATTGCTTGTATACTTTATCTGATTATAGATCTGTGCAACACTGCTATATGGTTTAATCCCAACAACTCACACCTTTGCCATCAATGCCACTTGACATCAATAACAACACCAATGACCGTGGTTCAACATAAATAGCCTTCTACAAGGTTTGGGTGGACCCAAGATGTTCATATGGGCACCAATCGTGAGAAATGCGGGTGGAAGCCAACAAAAGAGGGCTAAGGGCTAAGTCCGAGTATCCTAGGCCGCTAAGTAAATGGGGATTTGTGTTTATTCCAACTTCTAATCTACCTTTAGTTCCTAACTTTAAATAAACAAAGAAAGTAAATTTAAATTAAATGAAAATATGCTTAATTCACCCTTTAATCCAATATCGTTGCATTTGACCACATTTAAATAAATTAAAACAATAACTAACTAATTATTTTTGTGCTTTTCAACAAAGATTTTTAAAACAAATAAATGAATGAAACACATTAAATTCCTAACTTTCTTTTTGAATTTTCTCGGTTTTGAAGGATTAAATAAAATAAATACTTGTGTAGACACCAATTTTTGGTATTGCTACCCCTCATCCCATGTTTGCCCTTCGTCGTCATTTTCTACATACATACCTCTCTTCCCATTCAAATTCATGTTTCCCTTATAAATTCAATTTATCCTTTTAATTATTATTTCCCATATTAATTATTCTTAATCACACCCTTAATTAATCATCCCTAATCATATTTAATTAGTTCTAAACCTTCATTTAATTCATTTACTCTCCTTAATCCTTCATTTTATCCTTCATAGGCCTTCATTTAATAAATTCACCCCCTTTGCCTTTATTTAATATTTTCCACCTCCCACCTACCCATTTATCCATCCTAAGAACCCTAACTTGTCCTTACATTTTAAAACCCTAATCCCGCCTCATAAGGGCTCATTGCATCGATCTCATCACCCTTCCACCACCAAAATGGATGGATTTCGTGATCAGTGGTGACCCATTTGGGTCAGTTCGCCAAACCTATAAAGACACCCCTACCCTCCTTTTCTCTCGGGATACAACTTTAAAGACTCTCTACTCTCTTGTGATTTTTCTTCATCTCTTGTATGTCTTTGCATGTGAAATCACTATCTTGGAGTCATTTTTAAAGATCTTGTGCCATCTTTGGAGATTTGAAGTCCTCTTTTTATCTTGCATGCTTGGATCCACATTTACAACCATCACCATCAGCTTTGCAAGTTATACAATCATAAACAATTCCCAAACATGTGTTCAAACCATTTTTATCACCATTTGCAGTCATCCTTCCCATCCATTTCCATCCATTAAACCCTAGATCATTCCTAGTCACCGTTGACCCTGCTTAGTCACCACCGACCTGCCCCACTATTGTTTGCTTTTCTGTCATCCATCATGTTATTTCCAATCATCGATTTTGTGTTCCCAACTCCCCCAGATCCTCGATCTGTTATTTTCCTCTTCTGCCACTTCAGATCTATTTTGTCACTTTCTGGTCGCCATGCAGATCTAGCTTTCGGTCTCCATCGATCAAATCAGTGTTCTGTTGCATCCATCATCATTTTCATAATTTTTTGCATCCTTTCTATCAAATATAGTTCCAGATCTCTTGTAGGTTCTTGATTTTCATTTCAGCCACATCACCAACTCTCGGATCTTCCTCCAAGGCCTTCAAATCTATATTTTATGCCACTATTTCACTTGGTCTGCTCTCTGTCACCGCCATCAAATGGGCCTACAGTCTTGGGTCATCGTCGACCTGCATAGGTTTGGTTTGATTTGCTTTGATCATAATCCGCATCTTATTGTATTTTTACACATTTTAGGTTTCTATTTCAATTCGGTTATCTCTCTACATCCAATTTATCAATTGATTTTACTTATCTTTATTAAAAAATGTGGGTTGACATCCATCCTAGGAAGTTTTCACTTCTCAGGACTGACATTGTCAGGAAATCCACCCATATATCTACTAATCCATTTTTGTGTTGAGTTATCTTATTTGTACAGGTAACCTATCTCATTGTAAGGAAGATATTTCTTTTTCACTCGTATCCATCGTCATCCCATTCAGATGTACCATAAACCCTCTCATACTTGGTGTTACTTGTTTCCTTTATTACTATTTCACTAATCTGGAACAGGAATGAGGAAATTTTTTCAACATTCTAGCACACCCGATGGGACCCACACTTCTTTGGTGAGTCTTTCATTTTCATTTTATTTTTCTATCCATCTTCTACTAATATCATAGGTAAGAGTGTTGCATTGCTTGTTTACGTTGGATTGTGTTACTTGGATTGGATTTTGCTTTTCTTGCTTGGTTTAAAAATTAGATAAAAAGGAAAAGTGTTATCCAAGTATTCCTTATTTTTATTCCCCATCTCTTTTTCATTTCATTGCATATATTGTCTATTGCTTTCATTGAATCCACACATTTCATTTTGGATCTAAAAATAACCCCTCATACTTTCTTGGAAATCCAATCTAATTAGGGGGTTTAACTCATTACATACACTTTATCACCTTATCACACACATTAAAATACACATCTCAAACATCTCCTTCAGGTGGAACTATTGGGATTTCATCACCCAATAGGAAAGCCACCGTGGTGTTTGGCCATGTTACAATTTTTTTGGCTATCGGTATATTGGCTAAGCGCCCTGACACCCTTATCGCTGCGGTGCATGAAGTATGGGGGTAGGCCCCAATATCAGGCCCCATACCAGTAGTCATCATAGATTTGTGCCTCATGTACCTTTGGGTATATCGAGGACTCCATCCAAAACATCCTGAAACCATCCATAGATTTTCATTTCCTAGGTACCCTTCAAGCCCATTTTTTTTCTTTTCTTTTCACACTTTCTAATAATCAAGATAATCAAAATGTTGTTGTGTGACTTGCTTGTAATTATTAAAAATCTATATAGTATTTTGTATTATTGCTTGTTTAATACCCATCATTACACATTCCCAAGTAAAGAAAATGGAACAAAACATGTCTTCTAACACTATTCCTACTTCTACCATGGATTACTAACAAACCTCTACCCTTTCTATCATTTCCTCCACCCATTTAGTCACTTCTTTTCATGGTTACTCAAACCATGGTTTCCATTCCCTCACTTCAAGAATCTCAATCTATCCAAACTACTACCCATGATGAGACCAAACCTTTTCTTTAGCATCACCCTATCCCATCTAGACCAGCTACACCCCAATCCGCCACTTATGTTGAAGATTTTGGGCCTCCTACCATCCCTCGTGGATGTTGGAATTGCAAGAGCTTCTTGATGTTAACCTAATCGATCTCATGCATATCTTATTCATAAGTCCCCGAACCTCCCTATTGATGGACCCCCTATTCAATAAATTTATGCTTATCATTCTCATCCTGAGTCCATCCAATTCTTACCTCACAACTTGTTGTATTCTTTCCTAGAGCTATGAATGAACTTGTTATGACACAACGTGAGTGTGATCCTCACCCATCTTCTTCCATAATACCTCATATTCACCAAAACACTCAATTGGTGATGCCCATTCCCCCTAATTTTCCTTGTATTAACACCATTATCACCTCTTCTATCCCCATCACCTCTTCATCTACTATAGTCTTTGTGCCCCTATCTAATCATCTCAAGAGTCTCACTTGCTTCCTCCTACATCCAAACAACATAACCCAACTCTACCCCTTATTTCCACTTCCATGTCCATGCCAATGTGATCACTTCATAGCCCCATCCTTTTAAATCAATCCAAACCCATCAACCTCCTCCTCGAGGTGTTTTTCACTACATACTTCCCAATCAATCAACTCAAGCATCTCAACCACCCATTACTTACATCCCAACTCATCCCATATCAAACCAATCAAATTCCCCATCTCTCAACATCCAACACAATCCACTCAATCTTATCACATCCCATTTCCCAACAATAACCTTTATCTCAACCCATTCAATCACAACCCCTCAATTACATTCCCCCTTATCAACCACTTCCTCCAACACCTACACATCCTCAAACATATCAACCTTATCAACAACCTAACCTATCTACTTCATATGCATCACAATATCATCCTTCAACTTCTCAACCCCATCCATCTAATGATCCCATACAAGTGTTATTAAGTAGAATGGATAACCTTGAAGCCACTACTTTGGGATCTAAAACCACATTCTCATATGATCAAATTTGCAATGAACCCATCAACCCCTCGGTTCTGTTAAGCCTTATCCTCCACATTGGGATCTCCCAAAGTTCTCTATATTAGATAGTAAGGAGGATCACCAACAACACTTCATGCCTTTAGGCACACATGATACTTAATTTCCCATGATCAAGATCTTATGCTTTCACACTTCCCCATGTCGTTAACTGGTCCCGCCTTGGATTGGTATAATGACATTCCTCAATATTCATTATTCTCCTTCACCCAACTTGTGCAATTGTTCCTAGAACACTTCTCAATCAATATTGTGTGTAAGATCACTATCACAAACCTTTATTCCATTTGAAAGTTTGATGACAAGTCTATCATGCAAACTTCATCACACCTTGGTGTGGCATAATTAACTAATTATCATTATCCCTTCCATAGATTGAATTAATCAAACTTTTTTCATGGTCTTGTGTGAAGAATATTTCCTCTACTCTTCAAATAAAATCATTCCAAACCTTTGAAGAGGCATTTACCATGGCTCATAAACTTGAAATTGCACCTTGAGCAAGGCCACCTCAAACTTTGATCAAATAAGCCCAAATACGAGTTTACTAAGTCCTCCATGCATGGTGACAAATATAAGAACACCACTAATGCCATCATGGTTAAAGTATTCCTCCACATATACTTCTCACACAAAACCCCAAAAAGAGATCCTAGACCGCCTCCTAACTATACCCCTCTCGGGGAATCCTATAATTTAATATTTGACAAGTTAATGGTAATCCATCTTATTCAACTTCCTCCCATCCGACCTTTTGATGAATCACAACCCAAACCAACATGGTATCATGAGGAGCATTATTGTAAGTATCATCAAGTCCGTGGTCATGACATTGAGAAGTGTCATACTTTTAAATACCTTGTTCAAAAACTCATAGATTGTGGTGACCTTCAAGTAGATAATCCTAATGCACCACCTAATCAACCTCTTGATGTCTTCAAACAACCTTTCCCTAATCATCTACCAACTAATCAAACTCCACCCCCACATCTCAAACACCTAATGCCCATACAATAAATACTATAAATCAAGAACCAACACCATCACCTACGCCCATCATCTCATCATCCATTACACCCACATCTATTTCAGACTCTTCTCTCATGCCCACAACTTCATCAACATCTACGCCCATCTCCACACCTATTATATCTACATTGACTTCATCCACAACTACCACATCCATGCTAATCCCAATTGAACTTGTTTCCCTATCTATATCTACCACACCTTCATCTATTTCATCTAGTCCTTCACCCATATCTACTCCAATACCCACCTTAACATCTTCATCACACACCCCCACATCTATATCCACTTCCACATCAACCACATCCGCTACTATGACCATACCCACATCAAAATATGAATCTATATCCACATCCATACCATCCCTTGAAACATTTGCTACAAAAACACCCCCGCTTAATGTAACGATAAGTGATGCTATCACTCTATCTACAAGTCCAATCATTCCTACACCAACAAATCCAAAACCCACACAATCTACAACTCCTCTTGATCTCATCAAGCACATCATTCAAAAACCACTTCCACCTATAATATCCTCATCTATGACACAATCCACATCATATTAATCTATATCAAGAGACCCCACGATTGAGATATTCATCATTCTTGCCAAAGGTAAAACCTCACAACAAAAGACTAAAAATCTTGCGCGCCCATTTAGAAATCCATCACACACCAACAAAAAAAGTTGGAGCTCACTCCTCCAAAGGATGACCCTCTTAAGAAATAAAATGTCACACCATCACTCTTAGGAGCATCTCCATCCATCTTAGGGCCATGACCTTCATCCAAGACCCCCATTATCAACAAATCCAAGTCAAAACAATCTAATCCTTCTTCTAAGTCTAATCTCCCTTTGAAATCATCCCCATCCCTAATTGTCATATAAGAATCCAAATCATCTAAGTCACAAATCATCAAAATTGAATTAAAGGCTCCCATAAAGCCTCATCAAAGTAAATTATCCCTTCTACCTTCATCCACCATTCTCAAATCCACTCCACCTATGGCCTCTACTTCAAAACTACCATTGGCCCCTACACAAAGAAATCTTCTAACACTTACTCCAAGCATCTATAATCACCCTTCCCCTCATTAAGTATTTTGATTTGCATGGCCCTAAACCTTCATGGTTTGATTCCAATCTCATTTGTGCATATCATCATGCCCTAGGACATGATACCAAACATTGCAAGGCCCTCCAAACTATCATCCATAATCTCATTGAAGAAGATGATATTCTCATCGAAGGGGACCACCCTCTTCCACCTACCGATACCACTTCTTCACTTCAATATTCATCCACCAAAACCTCTAAATCTCCTCATTCATCCAAGACCTTCGTCACCATCCCTCCTCCAAACATGACCTCTCCTAAGAGGGTCCCCCTCTTTTCATCAATGTTGTTTGGATTACACTCAATCTCACCCACATGATTCTCAACCTCCAACCCAATCTAAGTCAAAGGTTGTTGTTTCTAACTCCTCTAATGAGCCTAATTTCCCCCTTCTTCATCAAAAGGCTAAAGTGTTCATCTTAGCTGCCCCACAACCCTGCCATTGAACAAAGTATTGAAACAAATTCATTAGGCCCCAATTAAGATGTCACTCTATGAGCTCATCCAAAGCTCCCCGGATCATAGGAAATCCCTCATTGAATCTCTTAAGTACATTCCTACCCTACCGCGATGAGAATTAACCATTTTCCACCCTTTTGGAGCACACTTGCTACTTCCATTGCCATATCTTTTAACAACTCCAAAATTCCAAACATATCACCTGAAGACCATGAACTTCCACTTTTCATCACTTTGCATATCAACGACACATTTATCTAACATTATATGATTGAAAATAGAGCTAGCATAAACATCATCTCATCCCATACCTTTGATCAACTCAAGCTCCCTAATTCCATTGTCTCCCAATCACCCATGATTCTTCACATTTAATGATGTTGTTGCCCCCACTTTGGGAATAATTATTCTTCCTATCCATGTTGGAAAAAAACACCTTTATGAAGTATTCTATATTATAGAAGGGGATTTTCAATACAATATCTTACTTGGGTGACCATGGATTCATGCCATGCGTTATTTTCCTTCCACCCTTCATCGATGCATCAAATATGAACATGAGGGGAAAATCCTAACTCTCCCTATAGACACTCCTCCATTCAAAGCATGTCACATGACTTATCAACCTAATGACGTGCTCATCCCCAAACAAGATTACTATGAAGCATCCAATAGCTCATTTTTATCCATGTCCAAACTTCCCAATGATGACTCTATAAACAAAGTGATGGATCGTCTCTCACTTGGGAAGTATCACCTCCTTACCTTCAATGCTTCTCCCACACCTCATTGACTTGTAGACAGATCCTATAAAGCTCTAATGTCCTCATCTTTGCACCAATCTCATCTATGGTGGTGTCGATCGCCCTTCCTCCCACATTGACACTCAACCACACACAAAACTATACACCAATGACTTTAAATTTCTTTACAAAAATACTTAGCCTACACCTATCTCCATTAATGCACCTGGAAAGGATTTGGAATGGGACGTTATGAAAAAGGCATGCACAATCTTGTCATTAACCAATCTTGCAAGCCCCATGAAAAGTTCAGATTGGGTTTTAAAGAACAAACTACCAACCCTCTCCCCCATGTGTTTATCCCTTATGGACATCGACCCTCCATCTTCCCCATCCCATGAGGCTATGGTTACTGATGACAACATGTCCATATCCTCTTTTTTGATCTCCACTATTAATTTGGGGACACTGATTTATCAATGTGAAAATGAAATTTGGTCCCTCCCTCTTCAATTTCTTGATATGGTAGAAGAAGATTCTCCTACCATTGACATTCTTCAATGCACCGATGATGATTCCATCCTTTCTTACATGGGGAAAATATTCCTATCTTCATAAGACCTTACCACCAGACACATCCACCCTTCTTAACAAATCCACCATCGATATCAACATTGGGACTTTACAAGAGCCCCACATCCTCAAAGTGGGTCAATCCCTTGATCCTCAAGAGCTTGAGTCTTTCACCGCCTTTTTTCTAGACATATCTAATCATTTTACATGGTCATACAATGACATGTCGAGCCTCGACCCTTCTATTGTTTTCCATAATATCGTCACCATTCCCGATCCTAAGCTAATTAATAAGAAGCTTCACCGCACGTACCCTCAATTTTCCCTCCTTGTTAAGAGGAGACACAATGCCTTCTTTTAGCTAACTTTATCATTCCTATTGACTATCCACAATGGGTTTTTAATATTGTACCCATTTCCAAATCTTCTTGAAATCTTTGCATCTACACCAAATTTTGAGATCTAAACCTTGCTTTCCCTAAAGATAATTTTCCTCTTCACAACATAGATCAACTTATGGACCCCATGGTAGGCCATGAAATGCTTTCTCTTATGGATGGATTCTCTAGGTATAACCGAATCCTCATCGCACTGCAGAAGGACTAGCATAAGAATTCTTTCATCAATCCTTGGGGAACTTTCTGCTATCACATCATGCCCTTTGGTTTGAAAAATCCTGAAGCCACCTATCAATGAACCATGACCTACATATTTCATGATCTCATCCATAAGACTGTAGAGGACTACGTTGATGACCTCTTGGGTAAATCCAAACATCAACGCAATCACCTTTTTGTCCTTGAAATCCTTTTTGAGTGCCTTATCCGCTTCTTCCTCCATCTCAATCCAACCAAGTGTGTATTTGGAGTGCTAACTAGAAAAATCCTTGGTTTTATCATTTTTATCAGGGGTATTGAATTTTACCCTACAAAATCAAGGCCATCCTTGAGATGCCTCCTCCTTCTAATCTAAAGCAACTTTGCAGTCTTCAAGTATGACTTTAATTAGTTTCTTACGCTTCATCTTACAAATCTCTTACCATTGCCAACCTTTTCACCATCTCATTCAAAAAGATGTCGAATTCAAGTGGGACAATAATTACCAAAAGGCCTTTGAATATCTCAGTCAATATCTTTTATCCATGTTTGTGTTTACGCCTCCTCTCGCAAGGGGGAGCCTTTTTACCTCTATGTCTTTGCCTCTAATCTTTCTCTAGGTGACATGTTGGCACATCACAATGAGAAAGGCATGGATTAGGCCATATATTACATCAGTCACACCCTCCACGATTAAAATACTCACTACAATGAATCTAAAAATCTATGTTACACTATTTTCTTTTCTACTTCTAATATTTGCCATTATCTTCTCAATAAAAAAACCTATGTCATCACTAGCTTTCATATTCTCAAGACCATGTATTCCAAGCCTTATCATAGTGATTGCATTTATTGATGGATCATGCTCATGAATGAGTTTGACCTAGAGTTCATCTCTTAAAACTCAATCAAGGGAAAATCTATCACCGTTTAGTTAGCTAATGCTCCTCTTCCTTATAATCACCTTCCTCACAAAAATTTTCAGGTGAATCCATCAACACCATTGATAATGAGTTATCTTCTCTTAAGATGACACTCTTCTTTGATGGATCTAAATGTCAACAAGGGGGATAAGTTGACGCCATTATGATTCCTCCTTGGACACTCCCTTTCCTATCACCTATAAGATTAATTTTGAATGCAAAAATAAATGGTTGAGTATAAAGCCCTCATCTTGGGTCTTGAAACCGTTGTCATGCTTGTCATCCAAATCCTTGACATATATGGTGATTCTCAACTTATCATCAATCAAGTCAAGACTTCTATCAATGAAAAATTAGATCCTTCAAAAATATAAGGACATCATCAAATTCCTTATCAAAGCTTTCAAATTTTATACTGTCCAAACCATCCAACATTCAAATAATTACTTTGCAGACACCATGGTGTATCTCACGTCTCTCATCCCATGGGAAACCAAGGAATCTAAGATTTCTATTATCATTCATCATCTTGATCAACCATATTATGTCCATGAGCTTACGCACATCAATCATGTTGAAACTAATCCATCAGATCTATGGTATTATCAATTTTTTGAGTACATTTCCCAATCCATTATCCCCTCCAACCTATCCAAAAATGGTAGGAGGTCATTTCTTCAACGTGTTAACCGCTATGTCATCCTTAGTGGCATATCTCTACAAGCATAGGTTTTACGATGTCTTTATATGATGCCTTAAGTCGATGAATCCACTCGAGCTATCCAAGAAGTTCATGAAGGTGTTTATGGTGGTCATTTTAGTGGTTTGGATATCGTCAAGCATGTTCTTTGCATGGGATATTATTGGCATTCTATTAATCAAGATTGATGTGAAATTGTTAAGAAATGCATCAAATGCCAACAACATTCTAATCTCATCCGCATTCCTAGCTAGGAATTACAACCATCTTAGGACCTTTGGCCTTTCTCACAATGGGGCTTGACCTCATTAGCCTCATCAATCTGTGTTCCTCTCAACACCATCATTCTATCATCACTGCCATTGATTACTTCACTAAATGGGTGGAAGCCATTCCAATCACATCTACAAAATCTAACCAGATCATTAATTTTGTCTATCAACATATCATTTGTTGCTTCGACATTCCTCAAGAAATCATCACGGAAAATGGAAAGTCCTTCAAAAATAAGGATCTCAAGAAGCTTTGCAAATCCTTCAATATTAAGCTTAGCTTCTCTTATCCATATTACCCTCAAGCTAATGGCCAAGTTGAAGCCACTAACAAAACTCTTCGTAACATTCTTTCCAATAATATTGATAAATCAGGTCATAATTGGCATCTTCATATCCCTTTTTCCCTCTAGGCCTATCAAACTAGCATCCGCACTTCTATGGGTGCTACTCCTTTCTCTCTTGTCTATGGCTAAAAATCCATTCTTCCTCTCGAATTCCAAATCCCATCCTTGCGCATTTATCTTTGCAACTTCATCTCTGATGAATATTATTGCCAAGAGTGTTTAACACAACTTGAATTGTTAGATGAACGTCACCTTCTCGCTCTTAAACATCATCATGTCTACCAAGAGTGCATTAAACGTGATTATAATAAACACTTCAAGGAACATGACTTTAATATCGGTGACCTTTTCCTTAAAAAAATTAGAATGTCACTACTCTAGAAAGGATTCAACGTGGAAAGTTTTCTCCCAACTGGATTGGACCTTATATTATCATGCATAAGTATGGGTTTGGAGCCTATCGTTTGGCTTCTCTTGATGATGAACTGAAACAAAACCTATTAACAAACTACAATTGATATTAAATTTGGCTAGAGTCGAATTAGCAGAGAAAATAAAAGTCTTCTATTAATTCGGTGCTCACACGTCTTAATTAATCAAATACATACAAATATATAGGAGACGTATATCCTATAATTGGGGATGAACCAATCCCTACAATAACTCAACAACCAACCTATGTGATATTATATTGTTATACATAACAATATAATATAAACTAACTAATACAATCTTACCGTATTACCATATTAACCACAACAAATGGTAAATAGTACTTAATGTAAATACTAATATCTTAACAAATATGCGGCCTTTCTATTGTTAACATACCTACCAACATGACCTTAGTCATCTCAGTGGTCATACATCCATCATTAGCCCCTTCCATCTTTCATCGTAATGATTTGGAATTATGTGGTCTATCATCACTTTCCTATATATGACCTTGAATATGGGCACCACGGCTCTACTCATAGCATATTCCTTAAGGAAAAGTTCCTCCTTCTAGGTGGGAACCCTGTAATCATTACATCCACCTCCTTCTTATGTACCTACGGAACCACGCTAAGGGTCTATAGGTGTCACTTGTATATTCTTTATCCCCTCCTAAATGGTCTACCTATCTATCCCTAGCTCTTCCATAAAAATTCAAAATTTCTGGATGCTCATCTTAAAAGCTACCTTATTCAAAAAGAAAACAAATTACTCCTCAAGGAAACTTGTCCTAAAAGAAAAATATCAAAATTATACACTGATCCCTCAAAGGACAACTATCATGTATATTTTATGCCGTTGTCTAAAAATCCAAAGCCAAAAATCAAAAAGCTAAGTGTAGACCACTCCCTCAAAGGATGGCTACCATCTCATATCATGGCGTGAAGGCTATCTACACCGATAAAAATTTATCTACTCAAAAGAGAAAGAATAAAATCCAAAAGCATGCATCCTAAGAAATCTTTCTGCAACTTTCTCATCCATTGGAAAACTTCCCATATTAATAAGTTTTCACCATCTTGCTCTCAGAGCTAGGGCATATACCTAGGGGAAACCACCTAAGGAGAACATATTTTATTACGTACAAGTTACATCTAACACCCCTTTATCATGTCGACATTATTATTCATAAGCTCACTTTCCATAGTTTTCTCATAATCCTTGGAATAACTAACTATCATTGGTTATGTGTTAACACCTAATATTAGCTGCAAGTGCATTGCCTTGATTGGATCATTTTCTTATTTACCTCTAATCTAGTTCGAAGCATCATTTCTTTGTGCACTCCTTACTATGATGGAGTTTTGTTCATCTCTTTTTGGTCATCTTCTATCAAAATTGAATCCTTTTCTCTCACATCCAATTTATCTATTGCTCTAAACTCATCTCATACATACCTATATTTTTATTTCTAAATCCATTATACAATAACATCAACCATGTTTGTACACCAAAAATGTGTATGCCATATAGTTTATAAATATTTCACATTATTTGTATCTATTATCTATTTCATAATCATATCTAACATGCTATCTATCCATTTCTATCACATCTATTTATCATCTATCTATGCATCAAGACTAATAAAACATCACATCACACCAAATCCATATTCTATTCTAAATTCAAAACCATACAATAACATTGTAACCAAACCCATGGTCATCATACATCATACAAATCTAACATAAGCATAATCACATCCATAATCATCAAACAATATCTAAATTTAATGAAACATTGCCATCAAATCCATAAATCAACACATGACATATGATAAATCATGACAAAATCATCATCAAATGTTTCAAAGTACATCCATGATAGACCACTAAGGGTTCGGTCTCAAATTCGATATATCATTAAAATATGTGAACTATACATCTCGATAATCTCAAATCTTGCCCCTAGGGCATGTACACGTGCCTCTCTCTTACCATCATTTCCTCCATCTCATCTCGGATGTTCCATGCTAGCCATGCTCCTAGATGACGCTAGTCATGTTGCGCCTCCTTCTCCTCGCTAATTTGCTAGATATGTTGCGTATCTCTGCACCTAAGGTAGCCTTAATGTCAAAAAGTGCTCATAATAGTGCACCTCCATTGCTAATTCCCGAGTATTTCTCTAAGGGAACAATATCCACCTGGTCCATTTGACCAGCCTCCGTGACACCCCAGTGCCCCACCCTCTAACTCGCTCCTAATATGGGATCAAGATCTCTAAATTCTGGCCCTAGAGGCCTCTCTCGCCTCTTATATCTGTCTCTCATTGTTTGGTGGCTAGGTCACTCTCTGGCATAATCCTGTCACCTCTTGGCATGTTGCATATCTCTCTGGCACGCTGCATCTCTCTCCTAAAAGGTAGTATCTTGCTTTGTGCATAAGAAGGATATCTCTATTTTCGCCCTCCATCTCCAATCTCATCTCCTCTAGGTGTCATATTCTCCTCAACTGTTGGCTCCTCCTCCTCATCCAATCTTAACCACGATTCTCTCCTCTTCCTCTTGGGCCGCCCATGCTGTTGTCATCTAATCTACAAATCCAACTCTAACTCCTACATCGTCATCCTCATCCCATGGAGTTCCAACCTCCTATAATGGATCTGCCATCACAGGAATAGGCAAGTCCCTCTCTACCTCATCTCACCTATATCTAATGGGATCTCAGCACTATTTGCATGACTCCTAACTATCACATAACTCATGGAAAATATATCACCTCCACCATATCCAGTCACCTTACCTACACCCATTTAATCTACCTCATCCCAAATAACTCAATGTCTACTCTAGGCCATGTGGGAAAATTGTGGTATGGCTGCCATCTAATATGGTCCATATCTAACTCTACAAATCTATCAATATAAAATCCTCTCCTCTATCTCCCTTGTCTCGTGATCCTAATTAGCTCACTATCTCAAAATCTAGCTTCTAGCTCTATGTGGTCTCCTGTCACCCATGAGAACCTTGGTGGCCTAATCACAACAATATGCTCGTAAGCCCATCGGTGTAATAAAACCTGACGTCCAACCTCCTCTTGGTCACATACATCCATAACTTATGATAAACTTGCACTAAAAATGTAGGCCCAAAATTAAATATTGTCATGTGCTCTATAACATCTCATGAGCACTCGTTAATGTCCATGGGAATCTAGCTCCCCTTGAATCTAGTAATGCGTAGCTAGAAATGGCCATCATCACTAGACATATCAACCTGATCCTCACCACCCCACACTCATACCATGTCTCTATATGAAAGGCCCTGAAAGTAAATGTGATCAATGGGGCATCGACTCCAAATAGCCATGACAATATAACCAATCTACTCTAAATAGTGATCGACCCTATCAGCCTCCCCTATATTGTCAACCTAAGTATACGACACATGTCCTCCAACGTGACTGTTATCTCACCATTCCTAAACAAAAATGTGTTAGTGCACACATCCCATTTTTCTACCAATGCAATCATCAAGCCCACATCTCTCATAATTTGATAATGTCGAAAACCACCTAACCCCACTGTGGCCAAGAGGTACCACTCTGCATCGGTCACATCTCCTCTAATCTTGTCATATAGGGTCGACATTCTATCTTTGAGTTATAAGGTATCTCGGCATGAAACACCCATAAAAATTAATCATTAGCACACTATCATTAAAAATCAGATCCGTCATCATCACAAATCACAAAATTTCACATCTTACCTAGTCGACATCGACCTGTGTCGGGTCGATGCCTTCTAGCTTGGGTCATCAACTTAATAGGCCCAATCGATGATGACTATGTCTAGTTGCCGATGACCACCTTGGTGCCGACCCCAAAAATAAGAAAAATGTAAAAAAAAAAAAAAAAGCTTGATAACTAAGGTAAGGTTTATGCACTTACCGTCCTCCGAGTCCTCGATGCTTCCTCGCTACTCCATGGCCTCCATCTCACTCAAATTCACAACTCTCTTTTTACTTTGAGCTCTCAATTGTCAACTCACACATGTAAATGAGCTTAGTCAACCGACCTATGGGCTTATATAGCCCATTGACCATGGTTGCCACCGACACCCTTGGGTCGCCGTCACTTCAACCCTAATCGCCACCGACCGTGCTGCCGGTTGTTGTTGACCCAACCTTACTTTTCGATCCTTTAGCTATTTCTCCATGAGAATTTCTTCTTCTCTTCTTGCCAATAAATCCTTCCTTTCAAAATTATCTTTTCTTCGCTTTTTCCTTGTATGTCACCCATAATACATGTTGCTCTCCTTGCATGGATTACCTTTTTTTTTGCATCTCACCTTTGTGGCCATCTTTGTGTTCCCTATTGGGGCACCATTATTTTACTCTTTTCATTTTCATCCCACCTAGATGCATATCTACTCGATTCATCATCTATGAAGGACATCACATAGTTTTCCCCCATGCCTCGTCAGACCCTTGTCTTGATCGTCCTTGCATTTGTTTGCCCATATTTGATGTCTGCCTTTGACCTATTGGTCCCACAACTTACACATCCATTTGAGTGGATTCCCCTTAGATTCCCTCCATATATAGCAATGGTTTTTACCGACTCATAGGTCTATATGGCATTTCCGTCATCTCTATTGATGTCATACTTTGTTCCCTACCAAAGTGATTCTAAAATCACCACCATATTTTTGTTTATTTTTAGTTTTTGTTTATCCTCGTTTGGGGCATCTTATGTCATCATCTTTCTTTTCTCATCCTTTCCACTCTTTCTTCCTTCATCTATCTCTTTCAAACTCATGACCAATTCCCCTTCATGTTATTGATCCCTAGTTTGAGGGGGCACCTCATCAATCATCTTCTCATTTCTTCTCATTTTTGTCTCATGGCTTGCCCAACGCAAACCACTTGACAAAAAGGAGCAAATGTAGACACCAATTTTGGTATCGCTACCCTCATCCCACATTCACCCCCGTCATCATTTTCTACATACATACCTCTCTTCCCATTCAATTTTTCCTTTAATTATTATTTCTCATCTTAATTCTTCTTAATCACACCCTTAATTAATCATCCCTAATAATATTTAATTAGTTCTTAACCTTCATTTACTCTCCCTAAATCCTTCATTTTTACCTTCCTAGGCATGCATTTAATAAATTTACCTCCCCTTTTCCTTTATTTAATATTTCCACCTCCCACCTACCAATTTATCCATCCTAAGTAGCCCTAACTCATCCTTACCTTCTAAAACCCTAATCCCATCTCATAAGGGCTCATTGCCTCGAGCTTGTCACCCTTCTACTGCCCAAATGGATGGACCTTCATGATCGAGGCAACCCATCTGGGTTACCGTTGACCCTATAAAGCCACCCTTACCCCTCCTTTTCTCAAGATGCAACTTTGAAGACTCTCATGTCTCTTGTAATTTTGCTTTCATCTCTTGTGTGTCTTTGCAGTTACTATCACTGTCTTAGAGCCATGTTTGAAGATCTTGTGCCCATATTTGGAGATTTGAAGTCCTCTTTTTATCTTGTATGCTTGGATACAATTTTACAACCATCACCATCAGATTTTTTTGCAAGGTGTAGTAGTCACAAAGACCTATTGCTATATTCAGCCATTTTTATCACCATTTACATATCATCCTTCCCAATAATTTCCATCCACAAAACCTAGATCGGTCCCATTGCCATCCTTGCATGGTCGCCGCCAACCTACCCCACTATTGTTTACTTTTCTCATTACCCATCCTATTAGTTGTCGATATTTGCATTCCCAACTCCCCTGATCCTTAGATCATGTCATTTTCATCTTTTTCCACTTCAGATCTGTTTTTCACTTTTGGTCACCGCAAATCTCGCCTAGTCTCCATCAACCAAATCAATAACTCGTTGCATCCATCATCACTTTTCATAATTTTCTTACATCCTTTATGTCAAATCCAATTCCATACCTCTTGCAGGTTCCTATTTTTCATCTCAACCACATCACCAGCTCCAAATCTGCCTCCAAGGCCTTCAAATCTACATTTTCTGCCATTGTTTCAATTGGTCTACTCCATTCGCCATCAAATGGGCCTTGTAGTCTTGGGTCACCGCCGACCTACACAGTTTGGTTTGATTTTCTTAGATCAAATCAACATATTATCATCTTTATTACATTTCAGGTTTCTGTTTCAATTTAGTTATCTGCTACATCCAATTTATTAATTGATTTTACTTATCTTTATCACAAAACATGGGTTGACATCCATCCTAGGAAGTTTTCACTTCTCGAGACTAACATTGTCAGGAAACCCACCCATCTATCTACTAATCCATTTTTCATGTTGAGTTCTATTTGTTTGTAAGTTACCTATCTCGATGTGAGGAGGATTTTTCATTTGTGCCCATATCCATCATCATCCCATTCAGAGGTACCATAAACCTCTCATACTTGGTGTTACTCATTTCCTTTATTACTATTTCACTAATCTAGATTAGGAATGAGGAAATTACTTTAAATAATCTAAAATGAAACAAACTAATAAATTAAAATAAACTAAAACACAGAATGTCCAAATCAAGCTATATCTCTGTTGCAGATTGTGAAACAATATCTACTCTAAAAATATGTATTCTAAAGTTATTATTCGGGAAATGAATTTTTTTCTAACTAATTATATCTCAAGTTCACAAGAAAGAAAATAAAATATTATTAGATGCAATTTCCTCGTTACTCGGAAGCTTTCGCGATAAAGTGGAAATAAAATGTTTGGATAACAAATACAAAAAAATGAATAGCCTTATATACATAATATTCCTCCAAACTCTTTCCCTTGTAGATCCATAAGGATAAGCATGGAAGAGGATCTCAATGGAAGAATTGTGTAGATAATACACAAATAATGTGGAAATGAAGAAGTGTTTTTATTCTATAAACTTAAAATAATGTATTTCTTATAATTTAGCAAAAACAATTAATCAAAAGCTTAAAGATTTCAAAACATCCCCAAATCAGTAACTATTGATTTGAGATAACATTGTCTAAAATAACTCCCCTAGTTATTTTGAAAACTTACATCCTCATTCTAATTCTGAATTTTAAGACTCTAGGATGCGCACACACTTTGATGGTCTCCTTGGCACATTTCTTGGTTGCGTTCTTCTACACAACCATCCTTCTCTATTCCTCTATCTTCTTCCACTCCCTTTGCATGTACCCCTTCTCGCGCACCTACCTTCTTTCCCAATTTTGTGCACTCCTTGTGTAGACATATGTTAAATTACCTTCTAATCTTGCCTAATGCATCTTGCCTTCACATTTTGCACGTTGTGCCCTTCCTTTGGCTTGCTCCACACACCCCTTATTTCTTTCCACAATCTATTTCCTAAATAAACGCTCACGCACCGGCTTGCATAATCGTACCCCTTTTTGTAGATATGTCCCTTTCCTCCACACATGTGCACACCTCTTTTTCGTGCCCATCTTCCACTTTCCCACACCTCTTGCTCGCACACATGCCAAGTGTGATTCTTCCGCCCGGTCACTATGCTAGGTGGAATCTGTCGGACTTGAGTTTGTAACACACAACCTATCAAAATGTGCCAAATAGCACTTGAATCCTTACAATGACCCAATGCGCGACACATCGAAACAATAAAAACTTATAAATAGTTAGCCAATTCCATGGATCAATCAAAGTGTGACATGTGTCTTGTGTGTTTTGTTTGCACTATACACCTCAAAACGCCATAAATTTTACTACAGAGATCATATTTTGGTGCTTTTGGTGTTGTTGGAAAGTTCTTGACATGAGCTACAACCTAGATTATTCAAAATCATATTTTGGCAAGATTTGGTAAGTGAGATGTAGGGAAACACGTTTCAATTATTAATGCATAGGTATAGTCAACCCAACCACCAGATTTGATATGATTTTCCCTCTTTCCTTATCCCACAAGAAAAATAGACACGAGAGGCACATCTAACAACATTGCATGTGGATTTGCAATTAGTTATTTCTTGTTGTTGGTGGTTGAGATTTTGAAGACAAGCTTCGCTCTCATTTTCCCTCCTCTTCTCTCCTTCTTCTATTAATATTGGAACAAAGATCATTGTAAAAGGTTGGAACCGTTTATTTTTCCAAGGGCTTATGTTCCTTCGCATTTTGAGTTACAAGTCTTTATATCCGGTTCTTTGCATGTGGATATCGGCCTCATCTGCCATTGTAATTAATCTGCATAATATATGGAAGCAATAAAAAAATTGTGGTTATTCTCTTCCTTGGCTCATTTTTATTGCATCTTCTTGCCTCTCTTTTGCATTGTCTATTTGTTGTGCTTTCTCATGTCCCTTGCAGGTTCCTTTTCTAATTGTGCCCCATGAAAAAAAAGTGTGTGAGTGCCTTCAGACTGTGATGCGGTGTATATCCTCTCTATGCATATTTTCCTTCATTTTCACTTAAAGCTAACTGTGTTCATCCCCCTTTTCTGGTGCTATCACATCCCTTTAGCTTAGGTTTCCTTTTCATGCATCTCTTTCTCACCTTGGTCCTTGGAATCATAGAGTAGTGATAGGTAGTTGCATTTCCCTTCCTAGGAGTATTTTTAATAGTAGAAATAGGTAGAGGAACTGACCTTCTCTCGGAGGTATGTCTCAAGCATGCAAGGTCCCATAACTTGGAGACAATCCCATGTTTCCTCAAAATCCTAGTTCATCCTGATCTAGGACAGGTGTAATTTTGAGCCCCAATAAATAGAATTCTAGGTGTGGTACGTGTTTGTGTCTCCTCGTATTTATTTTCTCTTCCGAGATGATTTCCAAGTGATCCATGGTGTACACAGTGTTGGATGGTAGCAAGAAAAACCAAGAAAATGGTTGTGGCTGACTAGTTGCAAGAAACTAGTTGAAAATACAATGCAGGAAAGAACAAAGCAATGAACAGGTTGTCTATGTGATTCATATCAATATTTTGGTAGTATAATTTTGCAAATCAAATATGAAGACTTGACCCATCATTTGAGTGGAATCTTGGCTTTTATAAAATATGGGAGGGAAGAAGTCAAAATACATATTTCCATCAAGAAGTGAAAAATCATCGGGAAGAGAGGCATTCAACTTATTAAACATAGTAAACAAAGAAGAGGAAATTAATATGATTCCAATGAGTCCAAAAATAGGCAAAACAAATGAAAAATGAGTGAAAAAATTACTCCCAAAATCTAAAAATGCATTTTTTTTTTTTTTTACAATGACAGACCGCCACCGCAAAGATTGCACAAGCTGTCGGGGCATTTATGAAAGCTCCACTAAAAAATAATGCTAAAAGATAAAATGTAGTCTTGCAAGTAAAATATAAGTTTGGGGACAAAATAGAAGGGTTTATTTGAGTCAAAGGAGGGATGTAAAAGAAAGAAGGAAGGATCTGGACTCCATTTTACCCTAGAAAAGGTCTTCCTCATCATAGGATACTTTTGCGTTCTTCCTTATTACACCATGTAATTTTTAGGCACGTACATATTGCCCCCATGGAAGAGTGTTTTAGCCATGAATGGGCTAAACATGATTTCCAAGAATGGCACTCCCAAATGGGAGGGTTAGAAATTTTACCTCATCCAACCGCATCTTGATTTGATGCCGGTTGTGCCTCCCCATCACCTACAAAAGAAGGATGTGAATCAAGTGTAGTAATAAGATAAAATTAGCAAAAAAATTGGAAATGAAAAGACAAGATTACATACCATACATGAATGGGTGAGAATTCTATATGCCCCATGCACACCAACCCTACATACACTCACTCACTCTCTCAAAACCAAAACATTATATATATACATATATTATCATTTAACCATTTTTATAATTCATTGTGTTTTGAAAGTTTAATAGATTTAGAGTTCTCAAAATCTAGATACCATAGCCTAGGTCACTGAAATGGAGATGAAAGGGCTCAAAATTTTCAAGGACAAGAACAAAGCGCGACCATGAAATTAACACTTTCTTCATTGGCAAGGAAAAAGTGCATTTTTTCACCGATGGCATAGCTCGGTCATGCATACCCAGGGTGTGGAAAGAGGTCTTCATTCACATTATGAAGTATTTAACCTTGGAAGGAAAGTATCGCAAGATCTATACCCATCATCTGTCTTTATTGAACATGTTTAGGCACAAAATCATGATGAGCATTCCTTTCTTTCTTTATATGTCATTTTCAACCTCTGTGAGAGATTTTCGGGGGAAGGTGGATACCCCCATTCATGAAGGCCTCATCCTCCTCTTGTTTCAAAATGGAAAACTAGTGCTAGCCAAACCTATGCCCCCTATTGAGGAGGATGACGATATCACCATGGTCGAATGTCTCACTAAGATGTGTGAGGGAAAGGATGCCCACAACAGAGCCGAGGAGGGGGAAAATGTAGAAATTAGGGATAATCAGGATGAAGGGCCCTCAAAGGGAAAATGTAAAATTATTGTGGATGAGAACTCGAGCTATGAGGACCTGAAGAAAAGGGTGCAACATTTGGAGACTATTGTTTAGGTTATAGAGGATGCAAACTCTGACATCAGGGAAGACATGCTAGACAAAATTGAGGCTACAAAGAAAATATGCATTTCCCAGAAGAACATCAAGAGAGAATTTACTGAGCTGGAAAATTTTTTTGTGATATGAGGGCTACACTAGAAATGGGAGAAGAGGGACTGTAAAAAGAAAATACCATTCCAGTGCCAGTAGCTCCGAGGACGAGGACGAGGATGAGACGAGACAAAATCCAAGGATGAGGAAGAGGAGGAGCCTACCGCAAGGAGTAAGAGCATGATCATAATAAGGTGCAACCTGCTACCATGTTAGGCAAGCATCCCAAAATCCAAAATAAAAATTAATGCTTTTTTATCTATGCCCGAACTTTAGGAGGAATTTTGGTGAACTGTCTCTGTTTTCTTTTGGGTCATGTCTATTTTGTTTTCTCTTAGGCTAGTTTTTTAGACCTTCTATCTTTGGAGTTAAGCCTGTTTAACTCCCCTTGGTCCTATTTCTTTCATCTTTTTTTGTTCTCACACAATGTAATCTTTCTTGTATGGCCTCTAGGAGCCGATCCTTTTTTTTACCTTATCTAATAAAAAATAGATTTAGAGTTCTATAGTTTTAGTGACTGTTTCATTTGTGAGCATAGTCGAATTGACAGAATCGAGAACAATTTAGAAATGAGATATTTGGTCTTTTTGTGTTAGGATTTGGATTTTTTTTTTTAATGCATTCGAGGAGAATTTCTAGGAAATCCGTAGCTTAAGCAGATTATAAGAGGTCAGAAAGAGATGAGCAAGCAGAGAGCCTTTATTGCTTAGTCTTATTTTTGTATTTATATCGATTTTTTTTTTTTTGTATTTTGGGCTCATGATTCAACGTTTTGATCACACTTGCCCTATGGTGTGATGAAATTGTACTAAAACATTGACACAAATATATATGTATATTTTGCAAACTTGTCTACATATGCTTTATTCCATTTGTGCACTTTTGTATGGTTAAAAATGTTTGATGTTTTTTAGTTTTTGGATGAATGCTATGAATGATAGTGTAATGTGATAAAAAAATGATGTAATTGAATATACACATGATACCATATTGTACTTAGGGAAACTTTAATTTCTAAACAATACTTAAAATTTATATTCATTAGCAAAATATGTTGAAGAGAATATGATGATAGGATAATATCACTCTGTTTTTGACCCCACACAACCAATAAGATGTGAGGGCTCATCACCGAGAGACAATAAAGATGTGAGATGTATGATTGAAGAATATGTGAATAAGAATGATGATCAAGAGATAAGAATTTGATAAATACCTTTTCAGAACCTACATGCTCAATCCCAATCAAGATTAACTAATCAAGTTTAGTATAATTTTCACTTATAATATTTGACTAGACTTTGATCTCGTTTATGGCCCATTGATTGGAAATATCTAGTTAAGGAATGATTGTCTCTCCTAACATGAAGCATTTAAATCATTTTCTTGGGAATTTTAAATATTTAAGCACTTTTTAAAAAATATTTTTGACTTTATTGATATGACCCCTACATCTTACCCCATGCTACCAAGAAGAAGTATGAGCTCATCACCGAGAATAAAATGTAGGCAAGTAAGGACATATTTCTCCTTTACCAATTTCATTCTACCAATAAGAAGCATGGATCACCACCGAGGACCGGGAGGGATGGAAAATGTAGTTACTTGTAATAAGAATAATTGTATTTGTTATTCTATTTGTTTTGTTTTACATGACCCCCGACATCTTGCCCCATACTACCAAGTAAGAAGCATGGGCTCATCATCGAGGAAAAAATGTAGGAGAGTAAGGGAATCATCCTCCTTTCTCAACCTCATGTTACCAGTAAGAAGCATCGACTCACCACCGAAGACTAGGAGGGAGGGAAAATGTGATTATTTGTAATCAAGAATATATGTATTTTTGTTTTATTTTACCATATCTTGTTTTTTTCTTGTTGGGACGAAACATTTTCCCCTAATCTCAGCCCCACATAACTAAGTAAGATGTGAGGGCTCATCACTAAATATTGAGATGGGAAAACAGAGATGGGTGAAATGCTTAGAATGTTTTTGTTATGGAGAGAGATTTTTAGGGGAAGATCTATCATCAGGAAGCTTCTAGAAAAAATATAGGTGAGAAACACTCAAATCAAAAGAAATCATGAAAAGGATGAAGCATGCAAGTCCTTATAATACCAATGTCAAAATTTGTCTCATGAATAGAAATGATGGTGTGAATTAAATAATTTGAGAGTGTGAAGAAATTGTAGAAGAGTCATGATTGAGATATTTGCCAATGTTTGAAAGTTTAAGAACCACTTGAAGAATAAGTTTTCGTAATAAAATTTTAACAAAGTGACAATATAAATGACAAAGACGATGAGAATGCAAAAGGAAAGTGTGGAAATGTAATGACTATATGTAAAAATGTTTGAGGTGAAGTGAGTTGACATATTCACAAACTCCTCACCTTCCAAAGTACACAAGAGATACACATCATTATTAAAATATTTTGTTACCTGGTAGGGGCCTAACCATTTTGGCCTAAATTTCCTACCTTCATCAATTTTTTTGTCTATTCAGCTATCAAGTCTCAAAACAAGGTCTCCTACCCAAATTTCACATTCATAGACCTTTTTATTATATTGGAAACACATTCTATCTACGTAAACCTAATGATGTTGTTTGGCTCTAAGCCTTCTCTCATCCAAGATTTCTAAGTCAGCTAAATGTGCATTTTGATACTCATCCTCATCTAGAATTCCTTGTAGGAGACACAAAGACTAGGTAATTCTACCTCTAGTGGAAAGACCACTTCAACACCAAAGACTAAAGAAAAGGGGTTTCCCCATTGGTGTTCAAACTGAATTTCTTCATAGGCCCATAAGGCATGGAATAACTTTAAATGTCAATTTATTTTATTCTCCTTAACTATCTTAAGGAGAAGAGACTTTAAAGTTTTATTGGTTTCCTAAGTGTGTCCATTGGCCTAAGGATAGTATAAAGAGGTTGTATGATGAGATATTTTGAACTTAGCACATAACTCATGTACCTCATCATTCTTGAAAGGAGTTCCATTATCTAAAATAATGACTTGTGGAATGCCATACCTATAGATAATTTGATTCAAGATAAACTTGGCTATGACATATCTAGGTACCATAGTTAGAGGCATGGCCTCAACCCATTTCATGAAATAATTTGTGGCCGTGATAATGAAATTTTGGTCATCTATTGATGTGGGAGAGAAATTTCCCTATATCAAATCCAAACCCCAAGTGGAGAATGGATAGGGTGTCACTATAGGTTATAAAGCCTGAGCTGGGATGTGTATGGCATGTGAGAATTCTTGGCATTTTTGGAACTTTCACACATAATCCACAACTTCATGCTCTAACGTGGGCTAGAAGTAAACCATTCGATGTATCTTATGAGTAGTTGAATGCCCCAAAGTGACCACCACAAACTCCATTGTGGGCTTCGAAGAGAATTTTCTCGCTTCTTCTTCATCAACACATCTAAGAAACATACCATCAAAATATTTTTGATATAGAACTTGTTCTACAATCACATATTTGGTGGCTATGACATGAAACAACACCTTTGTTATGAGTTATCCCTTTGGGATATGTCTGATCTATAATATGGTTTATTATATCTAGGTACCAGGGACATGAAGCAATGGATGAGGTTTATCTATGTATCATATGCATTCATCAAGGAAGCTCAAATCAACTATCTTTCCAGAGTCTATAGGGTTTTCAGTGAGCCAACTAATGATGATTTATCCCTTAACCAACTTTGGTTGATGAAGGTGAGCTCAAACTTCACCCATTAATGTTATGAATCTACCAGCCTTTTTAGATAAGGTTTCTTGAGTTAGGAATGTCTGTAATTAATCATATTTGATAATCACTCTTATTTCTTGGTTAAACATGTAATGCCTCAACCTCTTAGTTGTAAAGACAATAGCTAAACATTACTTTTCCACTTTTGAATAACGAGTTTCATATTCTAGGAGTGTATGGATAATAAAATAAATGGCGTGCTCATGACCATCATCATCCTCTTGTGCTAACATGCACATGATTGACACATTTGTAGCTCTAGAGTATAAAATTAGTGGATGATCGGCCTTGGGTGGCATGAGTGTTGGAGGTGACATATGAGGAAACACTTGACTGATTCAAAAGCATTGTGACATTCTCTATTCCATTCTTGCAATAGGTATTCTTCAACAACCATTAATAAGATGGATAGTATATGTTAGATCAGGAAAAACCTATGGATTTCCCCAAGCTTTCCTAAGAAAGATCTAATACTAGACTCATTTGTTAGTGGATTCATTTCAAGGATTTCCCAAATATTTACTAGGTATACATCAATCCCTCGAGAGGAAATGATGTAACCTAATATCTTACCTCTTGTAACTCCAAAGACACACTTTTTGGGTTTAAAGTCACACCATACTCAATCAAATGTGAAAGGATGATTCAAATAACTTTGGGATGGTCACCTCTCTTCTTATCCTTTGCTAAGAGATCATCAACATATGTTTCCACAATATTATGAATAAGATCATGAAATATATAGGTCATGGCTCATTGATGTTTGGTACCAACATTCTTTCAAGCCAAAAGGTACATGCCCATGTAAAAAAGGTTTCCCAGGGGTGGTGAAATTGGTTTTGGTTTGATCTTTGTCATAGAGATTCTTATTTGGTTATATCCTAAAATCCATCCATGAGGGATAACAACTCATAACTGGTCATTACATCAATGATGATATCAATGGATGATAATGGGAAATCATCCTTAGGGAAGGATTTGTTTATATCCCTGAAATCAATGCATATCCTTATCTTCCTATTCTTCTTTAAGGATTGGGACAATATTGGACAACCACATGGAGTAGTCTATCTATTGGCTTTATAAACCCTACTTATAGAAGCTTCATTACTTCTTATTTAACCATTAAAGAAAACTTTGGGCTTCATAGGCCTTCAGATTTTGTTTCATGGGTTTAACATCGGGTTTAGTAACCAAATTGTGGACTACTACATCAAGAGAAACTCCTGTCATGTCTTTATAACCAAACAAAAAATCTTGAGAATCCTCCTTGAGCACTTTAGTGTGTTATTCTATCTCTTCGCTGATAATGAAGAACCAAGATTCAAAATCTTGGGCTCTTCCTCTATTCTAATATTAATATCAATTGTTCCTTCTATCAAGGAAGCATTTCCTTCTTCAAATTTAGGGGAGATGGAGGTAATTCCAGAGATTCTTCCTCAACCTCATAGATCTCTAAATATTGTGATGAGGAAAGATTCATTGTTTTGTCCCAAAATATGAAGAAGGTGGGGAACAAGAGAGAAACCTTTCTTGTGATGTGCAGGATGAAGATCAATGTACGCATGAAGAAACCCTAGGATCACCTCATCATTTTCAGTGAAATCTAATGTGATGGGTTCATTATCATTTTCTACATATGTTAATATCACATTTTTGAAATCCTTCAAACTAAAGGTTTTGTCTCGAGATAGAAACCGTGAATTATTTTTCCTTCAAATCTTCATTAGGGAAGAAACAAGAAGAAGAAAATGTCATAGAATCAACAAGTTGATTTTGTTCTCTAGGGATCACTTTAATAGATATGAAGTCAAATTCTTTACACATTTCACACATACAACATATTTATAGAGCTAGAGATGCTCTCACTCTAGTATATACCTTAAGAGACTTGGTTTTCTATAAGTTGTGAGTCCCTAGAACTCTAACATTCTTTACTCCCATTCTCTTAGCTACAATAAGATTGAGAAGTAAAGCCTCATACTCCACTCCATTGTTGGTACATTCAAAGTTTATCTTGAAGGTGAAAGGAATGATTATACCTTCTTGAGAAGTCAAAATCACCCCCATTCCTAGAACCATATATATGACACTTAGCTCCATCATAATGAAGTTTCTAATATTTGACATGAAAGATTGACTCTTCATTTTCCTTTAGAATTTCTTACTAGACTTCAAAAACCTCAACCATACATATCTCTACGAAATCATCTTTAGAGAGAGGATAGTCTAAGGGCATTTCCAATACCTAGAGAGTCAAACGAGAGGGTAATTAGTAAATCATTTTCCAAGAGCTTTACTATTTTTTTTTTTTCTTAGTAGATATAATTTCTACTGCAAGATTCTTACCTTCACTCTTGTTTACTCCTTCGATTGCTTTAGGTTTGTCAACTTTGGTTGTTGGAACTAGTTTTGTAGTGGATATACTAGTTTTTGGAAGGAGGTGGTTTATTTAGTTGGTTGGATGAGAGTTCAAAATTAGAATGAACTTTGGGTTTCTTCTTGATATTTTCTAGGTGAATGTCAAAAGGTTTGGGGTCACCCTGAGCTATAAATACCTTACCTAAGTGAAGGAATCTCACCTCTTGAAACAATGTGGATGGAATGGCCTTCATTTTGTGGATCCATGGTCTACCAAGAATCATATTATAGTTGGTTTCCCTATCTATAATATAAAACTCAGTTAAGATAGTCTTGGGCCCAAGGGTAAGTGAGGAAACTATAGTTCTAATTGAACATGTGGATTTCAAACTTTTCATAACCTCTCAGCGTATTCTGGTAGAAGAGAAATTAGTTTCTCCATATCCTAATTTTTGTAAGAAGGAGAAAGAGACAAATTTACAACATTCCCATCATCGATCATTTCCCTCTTGATGTAGTTATTATAAACCCACACTTGCAAATATAGTGTAGGATCACCTCTTCATGCCAACTCGTCATCTATGAAGGCATCTTGCTTATGTCAAACATGAATCTTGTATCCATTTCATTTTGTCTAAGAGGGTAAACATCAAAGTCTATATGGTTGATCTAGGCCTCTAAAGGAGGTGTGACATGAACTAAATGGCCAAGAACCAATTCTTCCAACAAATTGGACCAATGAACTGGTGAATTCTTCAACAAATCCAAAAAGGAAATGTGAGAAAAGGTCTTGTTAAGATCGTGATTAAATCATAAGCTCCTACGGGTTTGGGAACTACTGGTAAGTCATCCTACACTAAAGGATAAATTGGAAGAGGTGTGATGTGTACTCTTGAGTATGAGTAGTCACATTTACCTCTGGATCTATCTCTAATTTAACCAAACCTATAATTTTCATTTTATTTTTTGGTCTAGGTTGGTGAAACTCGAGGATCATTGGATGTAGATGCCTCATGATCATTAGCCACTAGAGGAATCCTTTTTTAACATTTTAAGGATTAGGTTTATCATTTTTAGGAACTTGGGGAAAGGATATCTATAGATTCCTAGGTTGGCATTTTAGGGAGTGACAGTCCCGTATGAGTGTTATGAGAGGTTCCTCAAGAGTTTGCTAAAAACATGTCAATGAAAAGTTATCATTGGTATTTTTAGAGTCATTAAATGAACTTATTGTAATCCCTAAAAGACAAGCATCATGACCAATTACTCTATGAAACCCACAATATAAATTGGGATCATAATCCCTCGACCTCTGATTTTGACCTTATTGTGGGCCATAGCTTTGGTTGTTGTTTTGGAATTAGTTGTTATAACTATAGTTCATAACCCCTTGGCCAATATTTTGGTATTATTTTGGGCCTTGGGATTGAACCTACTAAGGAGGAGGATGATTGAAGTCAACTACGTTGAGTTGAGAGGAGTGAGGTTGTTAATTATTTGTTTATTCATATTCCCATTATTATTATTTTCATTATTGGTGTTCATAACATTAGGATTTTTGGGTTGATCTGTCCATGCCATCTTCAGTGACACCACGATTCCAATTTAGGACCTTGGGTCCTTGGTTATTACTTGAGTTATTTTAATAATTTGAATTGTTTTGGTTGGAAGTGACCAACCTCCCATTGGGACCATACATCTTACGTCCACTATCAATAGCCACTTGGTCAATGCAAGAGTCTTCCCTCTAACACTTCCTCATAGCTACAAAGGGGAAAATTTTGCACTTCCTCCTTGGTTTCTCGATTGAGTGAGTGGAGGAAGAGGTCACATAGTTCCATTTGATCCATATTTAGAGTACTTGCAAAAGATTAGAGGACTTATCACCACCTTTGAATGAAGTGGGAAGCAGACTCATTTTGTTCTTGCTTGATATGCAAGAATTCTCTTATTCATGTTCATAACAAATTGTTCATATTGAAGGCCTTAATAAACTCGAAATAAGTTGTTTGAAGGAATGTATGGATGCTTTAGGAATTTGATAATACCAATCCAAAGCAATTCCTTTGAGGGTTTTAGGAAATATCTTAACAACAACTATGTCCCATGGAAGTAATTATCTAATTGTGGTAGCGTATACCTTGATGTGGGCATTGGGGTCTCCCTCTCCTTTGAATTTAGGGAGATTTCACAATGGTCGTGGAAGCATAACACCTCGTATCATGAAATTGAGGGGTTCCTTCAAATATTAGAATAAGTTCCCATTGCGTAAGAATCAACCATCGAGGTCCCTTAACGGGGAGGAGGAGGTGGAATATGAGTTTGATAAGGTATAAAAAGGTATTTGCTAGGGCATAAGGAACCCTTGATACTGTGTGTAAGGACCAAGAAGAGTATACATGTCCATTTGGGGGATTTCAAATACATATGGACATAGGGAGGGACATCGCCAAGATATGAGTTAGTGGGTGTAACACTAGGGACGTTGCATTGTTCGGAGGAACAAAATTTGAGAACGCACTTCCAACTAACCCTTGTGTGGGATATGAATAGGAAGAGTGAGGAGTCATTCCTAATGTCTTGACCCCGTAAGGAGATCACTAAGACTAGAACACCTAAGTATACTTGTTGTGGTGGTTGTTGTACTAAATGAACATTAGTAGCAAGAGTATAGTTTTGGTTTTGGACATGATAGGGAATGTTACCTTGCCCACAAATTATACAAGTTTTGAAGCTTGGGTGATCTCTAACTCTTTAATCCTTCCCACTAATGTTGAAATAACATCATCGGGTGAAGGATGTGACCTTTTTTAGGTGCATGTTGCACGTTGTTTGGTTGTGAGGGTGTATGATACCTTGTTATGAACTGGTCATTGGTTTCCCCCCTTTTGAGGTATGCTTTCTATTTTGGGTGGGGTTGGAGGAGTATTTTTTTAATAAGGACACTATTGTATCCTTATATCCTATCCAAGGATCCATCTAAGGCATTAAGTTGGTCACTCCTTTGGGTGAACCACGCTAAGAGTTCATCATTTGGTTGTAAATAAGATGGAAAGGACTCGAATTACATACTGATTTGGGGTCTTGATAAAACCTATGGATAAAGGCCTTATTCTCCCGTGAAAGTCATATTGTTAGAGTTTGAGAACTCTAGATTTGGGTCATGGTTTGGTTGGTCTATCTCCTCAATTCTTATAATTGAATTTATGTTTAACCTTTGAATAGGGATGATGTGTGGATATAGAAAGTTTGGGAATACTTATCACCTCACCCTAGATAATGAGGGTGATTGTCGAGTATTTACCTAATTGTAATAAGATTCAAGACCTAAAATAGGCCTATTATAAATCGATTCGACATATTCGGGTTATATAAACACCCACAAAATAATGGAAAGGAGGAAGGTGAATGGAATAAAGGAACAAGGAAATGGATATGAAAAGAAACTAGTCCTCCATGTCGGGTTCACAGAATTTGTACACCCAAAAATGACACATGATTCCTAATGTACTTGACTTCTCGAGGTTGTCAGGCTTTGAGATAGTTGAAGTGTGTAAGATTGAAAAGATGTTAGTGGGCAGCTAGAGGAAAATCGGGGGCTAATAATGGGTAATGTGAATTCCTAATAGTTGAGTTGGAAAAAGGGGGAAATGAATGGGTAACGTAAATTCCTTATGCTTTGATTGCTTGTTTTGATTTGATTTCTAAACTATGTTGAATATCAATTTTAAATAAGAAATGGAGATAAACTTAGTTTAAATTAAAGATAAATTTATTTTAACCTTTTAGTCAACTTACTTCTTTCCCAATTAATTAAATAAAATAAGATAAACCATCTACTCTATTTGTCTGAGAAAGAAATGAATTGAAAGAAACTAACTAAACAATTATTGAATTTGTATATTCTAGAATTAATTAAAATAAATAAATAATCTATTCTACAGACACAAGAAATGAATTAAAATAAAATGCTACTACTAAATTAAAAATAAAATAACCAAGGAATAGTAGGATGTAGCTATTCCTCTCATTGCAAGGGTGATATAATAGAAGCTATTCTAAACAAAAATGTACTCACAAGTTATTATTCTAAACAAAATACATGAACTTTTTCTAACAAAATCATCCACCTCAGTTTTCCAAAAAGATAAAAACTTCTCGAAGAAACTTCCTCTTTGCCGTATGAACTTTCCCCTGTAAAAATAAAACTAAATTAATTAAAAGAAGTAACAAATGCACAGGATTTATTCATTTCTTCCTCCAACTCATTTCTCGAAAAAATCCACGTGGATAGCCAAGAAGAAGTTATCCAAGGAATATTTTTGAAATAAATACATAGAAAATATTTATATACGGGAAATAAAAAACATTTTAATTCTATTAGTTTAAAACAATGTATTTATTCCATTCTAACAAATATAACTAACCAAAGATAGAATAAATATAAATGTACCCCCAACCTAGTTATTGTTGACTTATGACATATTCCTAGGTGTGATGATGAACTTGTTGTCTCCTCATATTTATTTTCTTTCAAGAGTTTATTTCCAATTGATCCAAGGTGTACGAGTGTTGTTGGGTAGTGAGATAAACTAAGAAAATGGTTGTGGCTAGTTGGTTACAAGAAACTAGCTGAAAATACAATGCAGAAAGAACAAAGAAATTAACAACATGTCTGTGTGATTCCTAGCAAGATTTTGGAAACATAAATTTGTAAATCAAATATGAAAACTCCAACCCATCATTTGGGTAAAATATGGGTTTTTATAAAAATTTGGTGAAGAAGTCCAATAACACATGTCCAACAAGAAGTGACAACACATAAACATAAGGGCATCAACATTCTAAACATAGTAAACTAAGAAGAGGATTCCAATACAAATCCAATGATCCTAAAATTAGGTGAAATGACCAAGAAACGAGTGAGAAAATCACACCTAAACTGAAGACACATGTTGCAAAAATGCATTTTAATCTCGCAGTAAAGGTGATAGAACTCGTCGGTTTTGTGCAAACCGGTGTTTACGTAACCGTCATGGTGGTTGCATGACTAAAAGCTAAAACCGAGTGTGAAAAGAGTGAAACGTGTCTCACAAGAAAAACATATTTTTAAACTTGGAAATATGGACGAAAAAGTCATAACAAACATGTTGAAGGAAAATGGAGAGGATATGGATCTCATCGTTACTCGGAAAATAATTCTTTCATCAACAGAGACTTACTGTGTCCTCCAATGTAGCACCGTGTAATTTTTGGGTGTGTACATATTACCCCCCTCGAGGAACGTTTTAGCCATGAATGGGCATAAAACATGATTTCTAAGTATGGCACTCCCAAGTAGGAGAGTTAGAAATTTTACCTCACTTGACAGTGTGTTGAAATTATACCATCCTAGCCTTCCCACTACCTACAAAAGATAAATGAGAAAGTTTATATGGAAAAGAGGAAGCTCCTTCGATAAGTTTTTCCCTATCCAGAAAACATGAGGTGGAAGCTTTGTTTGAATAAGTTCCTATATTTCGTTTAGAATAATAACTTGTGAGTACATTTTCATTTATAATAGATTCTATTATATCACTCCTACAATAGAAGAATGGGCATAAAATGTGATTTTTGAGTATGGCCCTTCCAAGTGGGAGAGTTATAAATTTTACCTCGCTCGACCATGTGTTGAAATTATGCCATCCCAGCCTTAATGTCGGGTTCACTAGAATTTTTACACCTAAAAAATCAACACATGATTTCAGATGCACTTGACTTCTCAAGTTTGTACCAAGATAATCGGAATGTGATAGATGGGATGGGTATGGGATGAATAAATACAATATAAATGGGATAGGTGGGAATAATGGTAATGCAAGATCAATGATAATGGAAAACAAAGATGCTTGACTTGTAAATTGGGAATTTTCTCAAGGGCAATGAATTCCCCTAGCACTGCACGAGTGTGATACTCGTAGTCGAGAATGATTACTATCTGCAAGTCTCGGTCTATATTAGTGAAATTGAGTGTGGTTCGCCTAGGTTGAAAAATTTGAGGGAACTATCCTTACGCTCTAAATATGCCTCACCAAAGAGGGTCATGTAAGAATAAGAGGGGATGTGTGGAGGACAAACTAAGGGTTTCGTGGTCTAACCCCGTTAGCTAAGTCAATCCAATACTATTTTACTATTTCTACTTTTTCATTAAGGACATTGAGTTGGCCAATAATCTTTGGTGGTATGGGGGTTGATATAAAGATTAGTGCCCATAAACCTAGGTCTATGTCTCCTTGATATCAATTGATGTTGGGTTGGTTTATGATAAGATCAAATATCCTTCTACTAGGCTGGGTGGTCCCAGGATGGTCATACGGGCATCGAATCGTGAGAAAGGTGGGTGGAAACAAACAAAAGAGGGCTAAGAACTAAGTCCAGGTAGCCTAGGCTATTAAGTAAATGGGGATTTGTGTTTATTCGAACTTCTAATCTACCTTTAGTTCTTAATTTTAAATAAACAAAGCAAGTGAATTTAAATTAAATTAAAAGATGATTAATTCACCCTTTAATCCAATTAAATTGCATTTGCCCACATTTAAATAAAGTAAAACAATAACAAACTAACTAATTATTTTTGTGTTTTTCAACAAAGATTTTAAAATAAATAAATGAATGAAACAAATTAAATTCCTTAACTTTATTTTTGTATTTTATGGTTTTGAAGGATTAAACAAAATAAATACTTGCATTGACACAAATAAATAAATAAATCTAAAATGAAACAAACTATTTCTAAATTGAAATAAACTAAAACAGGAATAACCTGACATGGCTATTCCTCTGTTATTACTGAGATTGTGAAACAATATCTACTCTAAATAGAAGATGTATTCTAAATTTATTATTCTGGGAAATGAAATTTCTTCTAACTACTTCTACCTCAAGTTCATGGGAAAGAAAAGAAAATCTTCTCGAAGAAATTTCTTTGTTACGCTGGAAGCTTTCTCGACAAAGTAGAAATAAAATGTGTGGATAAAAATACAAAGAAATGAATAGCCTCGGACACATAATATTCCTCCAAACTCTTTCCCTTGTTATCCAAAATGATAAGCAGGGGAGATGATCTCAATGGAAGATTTGTGTAGATAATACACATACAATGTAGAAATGAAGAAGTGTTTTAATTCTACCAACATAGAACAATGTATTTCCTAATTTAATGATAACAATTAATCAAAATATTAAATAATTTCAAAACATCCCCAACTTGTAACTATTGATCCACGATAACAATCCAGCGTGGTGTTGTGTTTGTGTCTCCTCAACTTTCTTTTCTCTTCCAGAGATGATTTGCAATTGATCCAAGGTCTTTAGAGTGTTGGCTGGTAGTAGAAAGAAAAACAAAGAAAATGGATGTGGGTGGTTGGTTGTAAGAAACTGGTTGAAAATGCAATGTATGAAAGAAAAAAGAAATGAACAAGTTGTTGTGTGTGATTCTTAGAAGGATTTTAGCAAAGATACCTTTGCAAATCAAATATGAAGACTCCAACCCATCATTCGGGTGGAATCTTGGATTTTATAAAATCTAAGAGGGAAGAATTTAAATTACATGTGCCTATAAAGAAGTTACAAATCATCAAGAAGATAAGATGTCAACTTACTAAACATAGTAAATAAGGAAGATGAAATCAATACAACTCTAATGAGTCCAAAAATAGGCAAAACGATTGAGAAATGAGTGAGAAAATCACTCCCAAAATATAAAAATGCGTGTTTTATTTTTTAGTTTTTAAAGCTGACATGGACTTCTTTATTGAGAGCGACGGTTACGAAAGCTGTGGGGTGGTTTCTCAACCGCCGCTATGATGATTGTGTAACCTCCATTGTGGTGGTTACGTAACTGCTGTTGTGGTAGTTATGTAACCACCACCAGGAGGTAGTTACATAACCACCTCTCAAAAACAAAGCTAAAAGATAAAAATTGGTCTTGTAAGAAAAATTAAAGTTTGGGGACCATTTTATTGCATGTATGCTTAGATCTAATATATTTATATGTACAACCTTGTGCTAACCCCAATAATCTGTATCGACCTTTGTTTGAGGGTTTATGTGTGTGTTGATGATTTACTCACAGAGGGTTTTCTAATAGAGTGGGAGCTACAACAATGGCCGAAGAAAATAAATACAAGGTAGAAAAGTTTGAAGACCGAAATTATCAATTATGGAAATGCAGATTGAGGATTATCCGTATCAAATAGATTTGTACTTACCATTAAATGAAAAGTCTAGACCTATAAAGATGACTCGATGAAGAATGGAAGATTCTTGACGTAAAGGCTTCGAGATCTATAAGATTGAGCCGGAAGCATCTCGTGACTTCTAATATTACAGAAGTGACATCTACGGTAGAGTTAATGAAATCTCTTGCTAATTTATATGAAAAACCTAGTACTTCAAATACATTTTATTTGATGAAGAAACTATTTATTTCTAAGATGCATGAAGATGGATCTACATCTAGTCATTTGAATGATTTCGATCTATTGTAAATTAATTAAAATAGGTTGATATTCCATTTGATGATGAAGTAAAAGAACTTTTATTCTTATGCTCTTTTCCTGATAGTTGGGATAACTTGGTAATGGTTGTTACTAATACAACATTTGCAAATAATATTTTGAAGTTTGATGATGTGGTTAGTATAATATTGAATGAAGAAATTCACAGGAAAAATATAGAGGAATCATCATTTGGGAATGATTTGAATGTAGAAGCAGAGGCAGTGTAGAAGGAGAGATCCAAGATTAAAAATAATGGGAAATCAAAGTCAAGGGATGGTAGATCTAAATCCACAAGTAAGGGAATTACTGTTAGAAATGTGAAAAGAAAGGACATACAAAGAAAGATTGTTGGTCAAAGGATATAGAGAACCAAAGACCTGTGATAAAGGTAAAGAGGAAAATATTATAGCAGAGGTAATATAAGATGTTATTATTCTTTATTTGGATAATAGAATAGAATCATGGGTTTTAGATTCAGGAGCTTTTTTCCATGCAACCCTAATAAGGGTTATTTTAGAAATTATGTCCAGGAAATTTTGGGCATGTTTATTTGGGTGATGATGAACCTTGCAGTATTACTGGTAAAGGGGAATTTCATCTAAAATTGTAAAATGGAAATACATGGATATTGGAAGATGTGAGGCATGTGCCAAGCCTCAAGAGGAATCTTACTGCTGTAGGGACAACTATGTGAAGTTGGTTGCATGGCTACATTCATAGAGACTCTTGCAAAGTCACTAAGGGTGCTTTTGTTGTGGCAAGAGGCAAGAAGGTAGGAAGATTATATTGATCTACATGTGTTATTACTTCCTTTTCTATGTTATCTACTTTAGATTTAGATGCATGCATGTGGCATAATCGGTTCGGCCATATGAGTCAAAAAAGAATGCAGATCTTAAAGGCTAAGGGTAAGTTATCGATTTGAAATATTTAGATCTTGATTTTGTGAGTATTGTGTCTGGAAAGCAAAAGAGTGATATTTCTCAAAGTTGGGGCAATTAAGAAGAAACAAAATTGGAAATTGTACACTCAGATGTGTGGGGACCAGCTGTAGTTTCTCATGGAGGATCCCAGTATTATGTTACTTTCATTGATGATGCTACAAGAAAGGTATGGGTTTATTGTATTAAACGTAAATTTGATGTTTTTGATACTTTTAAATTATGGAAAGCCCTTATTGAGAATGAATCAAATTCAAAGCTAAAGTGCCTTAGATATGACAATGGTGGTGAATATTGTAGCAAGGATTTCAATGATTATTGTTCAGTGAATGAAATACTTAGAGAAAGGATGGTTCCAAGAACACCACAAGAGAATGATGTTGTAGAAAGAATGAATAGGAAAATCATGGAATGTGCTAGAAGTATGCTAATACGTGTTGGATTGCCCTTGTAGTTTTGGGTAGAAGCAGTTGATACAATGGTTTATTTGATTAACAAAGTGGGCCTTCAAGTTCACTAGATGGAGGAATACCATAGGAATCTTGGAACAGAAAAGATGTAGATCTTTCTTTTCTTAAAGTTTTTTGTTCGAAACTTTTGTGCATATTGATAAGGAAAATAGAAAAAAATTGGATGTAAAATCAAAGAGATGCACTTTCATTCGTTATGGATTTGGTGATTTTTCGATTCCATTTTTGGGATTTAGAGAATTCTAAAATTACTAGGATTTGTGACATTGAATGGAATGAAAAGAAAATGTATAGGGATCAAATTTTCATACATATGGATGAACCTGGTTGAGAAGTTTGTGAATGAAAATGAACTCTCAGATTTAAAAGTCATACCTACCGGGTTACACAAGAATGCTTGGTGTCGGTTGACCCTTGACCGAATTGGTTAATTGAACCGGTATCGGTTAAAAAGAGTCAAACCAACATTGGTTAGCGAGTAACCAATGTCGCTTACATGTGATCGGCGTTGATCACTATCGAATTGGAAACAAATATCCAAGAGATCTAGAATGATCCTCCCGTACCCCAAAATTCTCTCGAGATGGTCACAAAGGGTAAGTAAACCTCCAAAATATTTAAACCTTCTCTATCTTATTTATTATTGACTGATAATGGTGAACTAGAAATTTTTGAAGAAGCAATGCAGATGAGACCCACGTATAGTGGGAGCATGGCATGGATGAGGAGATGGACTCTTTGGAACAAAACCAAACTTGGGATTTGGTTAAGTTTCAGCAAGTAAGAGGAAATTGCAAAACAAGTGGGTTTACAAGATCAAGGAAGAAGAGGGTGGATAGAAAAGGTACAAGACAAGGCTTGTAGTAAAGGGATTTGCACAAAAAGTAGGTATTAAATTTGGTGAAATATTTTCTCCTGTTGTAAAAATGACTTTTATTTGTACTGTATTGAGTTTAGTTGCAGTAGATGATTTGCATTTAGAAAAAATAGATGTGAAGATGAATTTCCTTCATGGTGATTTGGATGGAGAGATTTATATGCAAATGTACCTGGCTTGGGTATGAAGTCAAGGGTAAGGAGAAACTAGTGTGTAGGTTTAAAAGAGCCTATATGTGCTCAAAAAATCTCCAAGGAAATGGTACATGAGGTTTGATAGTTTCATGCATGAGCATGGTTATTTGAGATGTGAATCTGACCATTGTGTTTATTTCAAGAAGCTTGAAAATGGGAGCTATATTATTTTGTTACTATATGTGGATGATATGCTTATTATAGGTTCTAATATGCTAGAAATTGGTGATCTTAAGGAAAGCTATCTCACACATTTGCTATGAAGGATTTAGGAGCTGCAAAAAGAATCCTTAGCATGAAAATACACAGAGATAGGAAGAACAAGAAATTGTATTTGTCTCAGGAGGCTTATATCAATAAGGTGTTGGAAAGGTTTAACATGCAAGATTCAAAACCTATAAGTACACCTATGGCTGGACACTTCAAATTGAGTAAAGATTAGTGTCCATCATCACATGAGGAGGTCAAATACATGACACAAGTACCATATGATTCAATAGTTGGGAGTCTCATGTATGTTATGGTTTGTACTGATTAGACATTACACAAACAGTGGGAGTTGTGAGTATATTTATGGCCAATCCAGGTAAAGAGCATTGGAAAGAAGTCTAATGGATACTCAGGCATTTGAGAGGGACATAGAGCATGCAGTTATGCTATAGGGTCCGGATATTTCTTTATGTGGCTATGTTGATTTGGATATGGTGGAGATCCTGGATGGTAGAAGGAACACTAATGGATATATTTTCACAATAGGTGGGATGACAGTTAGTTGGATTTTGAGATTACAGAAGGTTGTGAATTTTTCTACTATAGAGGCAGAATATGTTGCAGCTACAAAGGCTAGCAAAGAGATGATATGGATGAGAAGGTTCATGGAAGAGTTGGGAAAGGAGAAAGATGATTGCAAATTGTTTAATGATAGTCAAAGTGCAATTCATTGGAAAAGAACTCAACATTTCATTCTAGAACAAAACACATTCTATTGAGGTATCACTTCATACAACATATATTGGAGGATGGGCAGCTGAAATTAGAGAAAATTTACACGAGTGAAAATCCTATGGATATGCTAATGAAGCCATTAGAAAAGATAAGTTGGAGCTACACTCCATTATATTGGTCTTCAAGAAAGAGTCTTGAAGAGGAAGAAAGAAAGCTAAGGAAAGGATCTAAGAATGATGTTATACGGGTATAGTGCAGTAATTTATTTCTAAGTGGGATAATGTTGAGTTGTGGAGCTCAATTACTTCAGATTAACATGCTATATTAAACTTACTGGAAAACACAGTAACCGACATTGGTCACCTATGACTAGAATCAATCGTGCAAGGAGGAACCGACATCAGTTAGGGCTAACCAACATCGGTTACCTATGTGTGAGTGTTTTATTTAACTCACAGAATTAGATCTAAATTTAGTATTAAAGCAGATCTATTGATTGTAATTACATGGCTAAGTGCCCTAAGTTTGTATATGCCTATATAAGCATGAAAGCTAGGGTTTAGAAGTAGAATTTAATGATTATTGTGAGAATAATTGTGAGAGAGATAATTCTTGGAGAAGAAGAAAAAACTTGAGAGAAAGAAAGTACTATACATCTAAGAGGTGTGGAAGATTGTAAATCTTCATTGTATATCTTCTAAAGCTTTGGATAATAGATTGGATTGTTTCTTGGTGGATGTAGCCCACATTGGGTGAACCACATTAAATCTGGTGTTGATTTATATCTCTTATTTTGTATATTTCTTTCTGGTAGAATATCCTATTTTATTGCATGTATGCTTAGATATGATATATTATTTGTACAACCTTGTGCTAACCCCAATAAATCCTAGTGAGTACATCACATAAAATATTTCTCACAAAATCCAATTTGGTTTGTAGACCATTAGGTGTATTCGCTCCTTAGTTGATGGTTCATCTATTTAAGTTTGAGTATCTCTATGTGACATTAATCTACACATGTTTTCTTAAAAACATCACATGACACAAATGACTCATTTTAGGTACCTATGTCAATATTCATAGTGAATATTACATTTACACAATTTGTTTTATCCTTTTAGAGGATGTAAATGGGTGACTCAATCAAGGGTGTGATTTCTATGTGGAGTGGAAGAAATGGTGATCCTTGGAAGGAATAAGAAGATGAGATTGAAGGGAAGGATTACGAAGAGGAAAATTCAAGGGAGCTTATGGGTGAGGCAAAGATGTTTTCAAGTGAATATTTGAGGGTATAAAAGATATGGGACTCGGGATCATGGCATATTATGTGGTGGACTCGCAAGATTTGTGGGAGAGGAGGTGAGAGATGTGTCATAGTGATATGACACCCAAGGTAGACATCCTCACGACATTGAGCTATGCGCACTTCCTTTTGAAGGTACATAATGGGTGGATTTACAAGTGGTGTGAAATATGGGGGAACTAACTCTTAAAAAGAGGTCAATAAAATCTAATTGTAGAAGCAAAAAGGAGAGGGTGTTAACAAGTGCACACCAATTTGTAAAAAAATGATTGAATTAGTGGTGGATTGTCGAAGTGTGTAACAATTAGCTAAGGTTTTCTTAGGAGTAATGTGGATGGATAAGTGAGTTAGGAAGGCATCAGAAAGTTACAAAAATGTGTGAATACTATGTGATAAGAGATGTGAGTATTAGTCTAATGTTTGTCCCATGAGTGACAATGGGAAGGTGTACAAGAGAAGTGCATCATCATGTTGAATGAGAGGGCATGTGTAATGAAATAAGTGTAAGTGGTGTAGGGAATCATTATTAATATTAAATCTATTAAAAGTGGGAATTTTGAAGTGTAATGTGTTGGTGCTCAAATTAGTCTCACCCCGTTTGTCATTGAAATTCCTCAGTTTGTGGCCTCTGTCATGTTTTCTATCTCCTTGTGTTGGTGCTTGAAGAATATTTCCTCCATTTGGTTGCCATGGTCAGTCCCTTCCCTGGTCGAGGATCACTTAAATGTCTAGAATTTATTTTTGTTTCTCTATCCATCTGAAGGAGTCTATAAATTGGGCGTAAAAATCAAGTTGTTCCTTTCCTTCCGTCTTCCACAATCACGTGTTGTTGTCCCTATCATTATTGTCCTAAATACCTAAAGAAATGTGAATGAATGTAGCTCAGAGAATCATGTTTGAAACTTATAACATTTCCAAATTCTTTTTCCTTGAGGAAAAATTCATCTCTCGGGCTCAAATGGTGGTTTTCCTGCATTTTTACGGTTTCACGGGTGAGTTTTCCCCATCAAATTTACATCTCTACATCATTGTAAATGTGGCCCTTTTTGGTTGGATGTGGATCGGTGAAGCACTTTAAAAACTCTAAGGCTCGCTTAACCCAAAAGTTTTCCACGTGGAGGATTCCACCGCTTTTCCCAGGTGACTTAGACAAAATTTTCATGCAAACCAATACGATTTTTAAGGCCATGGACACGTGGTGGGCAGGCGCTCAATTCAAGATCGCTCAAGGTTCAACCTTAACAATTGTGATAGGGAGACATGTGAAGGCTTCCGCCGGCTCCGCTTTGTACTTAAATTTTTCAAAGCAATTTTCTAAAGCCTGGGACACGTGGTGAGCCCGCACTCATTCAAGGTCTCTGCTCTTATGCACCATCTTGAAGTTACGCCATAAAGACACGTGGAGGTTTCCATCGGGCCTTCCCTTACTTAGAATTTTCAAGCAACTTCCTAAAGGTCCTAGGACATGTGGAGGGACCGCACTGTTTAGGGACTAGCCCCTGAGTTTTATTTTGAAGAAGCGCTAGGAGGACACTTGGAGGCTTCCACTCACTCTACCTTTTTGCTTGGAATTTTCAACGGTCGAAGGAGACTGTCTCGGACCTTAGACACATGGCACCTTCCGTTGAACCTTCAAATTTTTAATAGAATCTACCAAACTGAGACACATGTTGAGCCCGCACTTGTTTGGGGTCTCTACTTTTGGGACCATCTCAAAATGTGCCATTGAGACATGTGGAGGCTCCCGCTGGCTCCTTTTTTCACCGAGACTTTTCAAAGGCCAAAAGGCATTTTTCTTAGGCCCTGAGGTACGTGGAAGGCTCGCGCTTGTTTGAGACTTGCCTCTATGCTTCTCCTTTGTAGTTACACTAAGGAAACACATGGATGGCTACACTATAAAGTAAAAAGGGGAAAAGATCAACAGCTTTTGTGCATTTCACCTATTTTTCTGCAATTTTTGCTCCAAGACTCTTGGAGACATGAATACGCACTGTTTTTCATCATTCTTTGATTAAATTATTTGTCATCTCTCACAAGAATGTGCTATGAATGAATTTGAAACTTAAATTGTGAGTCCAAGGATCGTTAAGGCTGATATTTTGAAGTGGGAATTACTCAGTGCACTTGAAAAAGTGGGAATTACCAGAGGAAATGGATGCGGGGAAGAAATTGCAGAGGAAAAGGATTAAATGATGAAAGTGTAGATGTAAAAGGACAAAAAGGCTTTGCCTTCGAGAGAAAAAAGGGATGAACTGTCAAGTCCAACTATGCAGAGGCTCCAAAAATGATTAAAAAGGGGATTTCTCGCATGATAGAATTAGAATGATTAAAAGGACTCCTGAAAAGTTGTGGCATGACATCCTAGTCATTAGTCGAGAGCCCAAGAAATGTGATCAGTTCACAATTGGTCCACTTGGCAGATTTCGGATCTGAATTTGTTAAATGTTGTTGTCTGAAACAAATTGGTAACAAGCAAAGGTCCCTCGAATATTCTTCTCTTTTGGGGGAAAATTGAGTGGGAAAAAATGTATAAATGCAATGAGAATACTCTTGTAAATGGTCGGAGTTTGAATTCTTGAGAAAAAATTGAGAAAGTTGTCTTCCCGAGAGACCAAAGCCAAGATTACCTATTATTTTCTTCTATGTTAGATTTTATGTTGTGTCAAGTTGGTTGCAGATGTATAGCCATTAACAAGCACTGAGATTGCTCTGGAAGCTTTCCCCCTGATGAATCTAAGCAATTTTGGAATTAATTTGTGTCTAATCTCTAGCAATTTTGTGTCTACTTTATTTTAGAATGTCTACAAATAGTTTCTTTTGTTCCTATTGCAATCTTACACTAAAATTTTTGTGAAATCACACAGGATCTCATCCTTGTGACAGTCTAATGGTATTTGCAATTTCATTTCAAGAAGATCCTTCATCTTGGATGAGATAAACAAATTTAAAATCAATTCACTATCATTTGTTGATAAAGATTGTCTGTAAGTCTTCGGGTGTACCTTAGTGTGATTAATAAAAAAACTTTAGTGTTTAATTGAGTCTTTCAATTCGAGCCTTCGTGTTGGAGTCTCAAAGATTATGTGAAAATGTGCTGATTTGGGCCTCCATTAAAGCACACCTTATGATGAAGGAACGTCTTGACTATTCTCAAGCTTTCTCTTGTTGAAGTTGTTCATTTTTGTAAAGTCCCTCCAAAGATCTAGTATAATCAACTTTATCCTGCTTCATCTCCCAACAACATCATTTAAAAACCATTGATCCACCCTAAACTACCCTTGTTTTCCCTGTGTATCAACAAAGAAAAAAATCTACTTACAAAAATATGCAGAACAATTAGGATTTCTTCATGTCTTCACTAACCTTAGCCTTGTGTTGAAAATATCTCCATCATTTAGAAGTGACAACTCTTAAGAGTTAAATCATGGAGCATTAACCGTATTTTCCCAAGGTTCTTTTCATAGAATTTGTGCAAAAGAAGGATATCTCCATCTCCTTCATCAAACAGAGGTTACATTAAGGGTCCTCTCACCCTGGTCAAAGAGGCACGGCCTAAAGTAGTGAGGACAAGTCAAATCCTCTTAAAGGTGCTATCCATCTCTCTACAAATATGAGTAATAAAGGGCCAATTAGATCTCATCCCCAGGCTACAAAATGGCACACACTATGATCTATCTACCTCTAAACTCCCTGCCAAAATTGTGTTGTTGCTCAGCTTGAAAAGGAGAACAAATTTAGATACCAACATTCATGGCCCCATTGCCGAGGAACCGATTTACATTATCGGGAACCGATTTGCGTTTTGGGAACTGATTTGCGTTGGCATGAGACCGATTTATTGATTTGTTGTCAGTTCGCTCAGATCCATTTGGCCCATCAACAACACTTGTGGTGCTATTTCCAGGAATTCTTTGAAGTATTTGAGAAAAGGTGTACGTGGCATGCACTCTCGGTAATGCTTTTTAAAGATTTTAAAATGTAAATACATTGCTGAAACATCATTATTTGTTCATATCTCAGTAAAAATATTCAAAGTTGTGAGTTCTGAGTGTAATATTTCCATCTTATACAATTATTGCACTAAGATTTGTATTGTCATTGATAAATTTCGGTAAAAGAAGATCAGATCTTGTAAGATTTGCATGAATCTAGTATTGACAGACATTTGATAGGTCTTTCATAGTGCATTTGCAAAAACTAAGTGAAAATCCTTAAGTGACTCCTTGTTTAAATTCTTTATAAATACTAGTGTCTTAACATATATCAAGTGAGATTTGTCATTAATATCTGCAAAACTAGAAGGAAGGAGATATTTCTTCACCAAGGACCCTCGTAGAAGGTTGTTTTGGGGTTGGGAAAGTCCGATTCGAAGAAAGAAGAAATTAGAAGGTTTTCGAGATCAAGCATCAAGAAAAGAGATATCCATTGGTGAAATTGATCACCTATGATCAAGATTGCAATACTTCTTCAAGTGCTTCCGAATCAGGTAGCCTCTTTGTTGAATTAAATTCTCCATCTGGAGAGGGTCCATCATTTGTATTTGAAACATTTTCTTCTCAATCTGCCCCTGTGTTTTCAAAATCTAATAGAGTTTTCCAAGAGACAGAGCCTTTAGAGGGCAGTCATTCGAAAATCGTATACATGTACCACATGCACCCTCACTCCTCATCACTTTGTTTCTCTTGTAAGATCACTCCTCATACTAATATGGCTCAGCCTCCACCCAGAACTCCATTTATCGTTAATACTTTTGGTCCCATCAATTTTAGAGGTATGGTTAGCTATCCAAATGTTGTGCCACAGGATGTAAGAAACATATTGCCTAAGTTTCAAGGAAATAATGCAATAACTGGTGATCAGCACTTGAAAATATTTGTCAATATGATGGAGGATTTTGAAATAGAGTTTGAAGATGTATACATTAAACTATTTATTCATACTCTAGAAGAGGATGCAAGAGACTGGTATAAATCTCTACCAGATAATTCTATTGACTCCTGGAAAGAGATGAAGAATGCCTTTAGAATGCAGTATGGTGATAAAATAGACCCTAGGTTTCTTTTATCAGAGTTTGAAAATATAAAAAAGAATCCTAACGAATCAGGTTATGATTTCAGCACTAGATTTAACAAAACATTGAGAAGACTTCCTATTAATTTGAGGCCATGTGATGAATCATGTCTGATAAAGTATTCAGATGCATTTGATAAGAAAGAAGCTTACTATTTTAGGGATAAGAACCCAACACTTTGAGGTAGGCCTTTACCATGGCTCTACAAATTGAGAACAATATTAAAGCAGATGGAAAACCTCATAAGATGGAAGGTGTTAAACCGATCAACCCCGAGCAGCAAATTTCAATCAAGTAAGGTTGTGGATCTTGAGGAAGTGTAAGGACTGTGGATAGGGGTGTCAAAGAAATATCTTACAAACCGGCAAAAGGGTGGCAGAAAGGAATTGGACAAGGGTCTCGTGGTCAAGATAGGCAATAAGGATAAGACAAACTTGCAAATCATCCGAGAAATGATTAGAGGTTTGATGATAGAGGTAAAGGACCCATGGGAGCTAGATAACCCCAAGCTAGGGAGAATAGAGTAGTGCATGATCCTCTAAGTGCCGAGTTGTTGTCGTTAAAGAGACAAATCAAATGGATTTATGTGACAAATTCTTCTTACCTCACCCGCCATGTGAAATAGATCAGCAAGTTAAAGAAGCTGATGATGATAATAATGTTGATGATGATGAATGCATGGTGGATTCCTCTACGAGTTCACAATAGGGAGCAACCTCAACTGAGCTGATGAGTGTCATAAATATTAAAGATTTATGGGATTGCATTCACCAGGTATTACCTCTTCCTCCCACTCTTACTTCTGAGATAGATATGGTACAAGCATTTGAACTTCCTAATAATTATTTTGAGTACCTAAGAGCTTTAATGATTGAAAAATACGATGGAGGAATCCCTTCTGAGGAGGATAGGAAGTTGTTGATGAATGTTGTGGTTGGCCATGAAAAAGAATACAATACCAGGAGTAAGGTTGCTAAAGGGCCTCAGGCCAAACCAAAATTCCAGTGCTTACTATTATCCCAAAAGAAACTCCAAAGAAAGATGCATTTGGAAAAGGCCTTGTTGTCTCAAGTAGAACTTGTGTCCCTCCCCATGATCAGACTGTAAAAAATCCTGTGCCATTAGAGGAATTTGTAAACCTTCCTCCTAACACTACATTACCCAAGTATGTTCCTTGTGACATAGCCCAAATCTTGAGTCAAATCAAGATTTTTGTTCCTATTGTTGAATTGCTTAGAATCCCTAAGCATAGGAACAAAGCATTTGAATATTTGGGGTTTAGAGAAGAAAAGGTCACCCAAGGAAGAAATTTTGAGATTCCTCTTGCCATTGTAGAATTGAAAAAACCCCAAGTACTGGAAGAGATAGGTGAACCACCTGAAGTTTACTTGGCGGCATCTTTAGTTGAGTCTCAATTAAATGTTGATCCATTTTTTGCAACACTAATTATTAAAGACAGATGCACCGCATGCTTGTATGTTTGATTCAAGCATCATGCAATGTTATGCCTCTGGAGGTCATGAATGAATTAAACATTAAAGTGACAACAGCTTATGGCAAATGTACTGCAATGGATTCTAGAGAGGTGCCAGTTGTAGGATGTGTAAAAGGTTTGGTGGTACAACTTCATGACTTATCCGTGTAAGAATAAGAAACTTGATGTTGTTATTGTTGATTTCCTGCCAAATGGGGCATGCTGTTATCAAGAAAGTGGGCTGCAAGTGTTGGTGGAAGTGTTCAGATGGACATGTCTTATGCCACCATACCAATTAAGGGAAGCCTTGTGAAGTTACCTGGTGAAAAGATGTTATATCTCATTGAGGACCCCAACAATGCTTCTTATGAAGTATTGCAAATAGATATTGATATTGATAACTCTGTGAGCTATGTTGCTTTCAAGGAATATGAAATTGATCAATGTAGGTATCATGAGTAGGATGATTTTCCTGAGACTTTGATGTTTGATGCAACCTTAAAGGATGTTAAAAACTTGACCTAGGCACAAGGGGTAATCCTAAAAATATGGTTAGATAACAACTTGGATGGAAAAGAAAAACAACCATATGATCAGTTGTTAAAGACATCGAACTGCTTAGCATGGTCATATCCAGAATGGCAGGCACTTGAATATTTTCCTTGATTGTTTTCTTTTGAATCAGGATGCTCGCCATTGTATAGTGTATAGTCTTATGGTTTCTTTCTACTTCATGTTTTCCTGTTTTGTTTTGTCCTCGGTCCTTAGCGGCCATTTTGTTTGTTTCTCGACTCATCCTTAGGGATTTGGTTGTGGTTGTTTTGATCTCGCAAGCTTTTTCTTTGACTCCATTGCCCAATGGTTTGTTTTTGGCACTTGGTCTACTATTTATTCTTGTGGCACTCACAGGGAGTGCCCATCCCTGTCGAAGCCAATGTTGGTGCTCAAATTAGTCTCACCCCGTTTGTCATTGAAATTCCTCAGTTTGTGGCCTTTGTCATGTTTTCTATCTCCCCGTGTTGGTGCTTGAAGACTTTGTCCTCCATTTGGTTACCATGATCAATCCCTTCCTTGGTTGAGGATCACTTAAAGGTCTAAAATTTGTTTTTCATTCCTCTGTCCATCTGAAGGAGTCTGTAAATTGGGCATAAAACTCAAGTTGTTCCTTTCCTTCCATTTTCCACAATCATGTGTTGTTGTCCCTGTCATTTTGTCCCAAATACTTGAAGAAATGTGAATGGATGTAGCTCAGAGGATCATGTTTGAAACTTATAACATTTCCAAATTCTCTATCCTTGAAGAAAATTCATCTCCGGGCTCAAATGGTGGTTTTCCTACATTTTTACGGTTTGACGAGTGAGTTTTCCCCGTCAAATTTACATCTCTGCATTAGTGTAAACGTGGCCCTTTTGGTTAGATGTGGCTCAATAGGGCACTTTAAAAATTCTAAGGCTCACTTCAACCCAAAACTTGTCCATGTGGAGGATTTCACTGCTTTTCCCGGACATAGACAAATTTTTCATGCAACCGGTATAGTTTTGGCGGGCCATGGATAGGTGGTGGTGGTGTACTCAACCGAGGATCTACCGCGTGGTCTGTCGACACTAAAATTTTCCTCCATAATTTCTATTTCATTAATGTATGTATTAGGAATAGGATGTTGTTAAGTATAATTAGTAGTAGCATCCGATAGAAGATAATGGTGTTGCCAGTACGACGCCGCCAATAATGTATAGTACGGTAATAGTCAAAAGTACAATAGGAATGTTGTGGTAAAAAGTAAATATTTGTCGTAAGTGGTCCAGTAATGTTAAAATGTCAAAGTTGGGGTAAGTAGAGAAGTAGGGTCTACATGATTAGGAATTAGAAATATTATATTGGTAATAAGGACAAGGAGTGAGGTCATAAATATTTTGTGTATTTTATTTGTAAAAAGTCTAAAAATGTGGAACCCATGTGAAATGATAAGGTTTATCTTATCTTAAAAGATAAGCTTACATGTACAGATAAGAGTTAAGGTATGGAATATGATTCGTTAGAGTGGATTTCTTATCCTATCTTAGAGATAAGATGGATAAGCCTAGAAGTTCTATAAATAAAGAGGCCACCCTCCTCATTTAGCATAGAAGGAAGTGGTGAGAAATATCAGTATGAAGTGTGTAAAGGAAGCCATCAATTTAAAGGTGTGTTCAAGAAGCCATTAAGAGGTGTAATTGTAAAGTTTCTCCCATAGTCTTGGTGAAAGGCAAGTGAAGTCAATAACACTTGAAGTACCTCATGGGTGAGATTGTAACAATTTCATGTTAATATTATAATTTACTCTGATATTTCAAATTTATCATCATTCCTTCTTATCATAGTCTATGGTATTCTTGTGTTATGTTTGTTGTTGTGTTTCCAGATTACATCCACCAAAATAAAGGTTATGTGCATTAGTAAATAATCATAGCATGAGGAGTTCCCGTGAAGAATTATCATAGTGCCGGATTGGTGATGACATTTTGGTTCCGTTGCCGGGACCATTCCTCGTTGGTGGATTTTCTGGAGAGATATTCCCACTTAGTCAAAAATCATTTGGAGGGTAACCTTGTTTTTACTGTGCATAGTAGTTACCATGGTAAAGTCATTTTTACCATGAATAGTATTTACCGCAAAGAAAGTCACTTTTCACCGTGAATAGTATTTACCGCAAAGAACTTCACTTTTATCGTGAATAGTGTTTACCATAGTAAAGTCAGTTGTTTTACCAACAAGTCAAGTTTTACCATAGTTTACCGTGGTCATTTCTATTTTCTATTATAGTGATTTCAATTATTTGTGCACATAAGTCTTGTTGATTGTACTTGTGGGTTGGTATTTCACTGTGGTTACTTTTGAAAATGGGGAAGATTCCTGTTTTTCAGCCCAATCTAATGAAGATGCTTCCTCTTTCATTCAAGAGTTTAAACGATCTTGTATTTGTAATGGCCTTATAAGAAGGGAACAATGGACTGAATTTTTTCCTACCTTTTTGGATGGTTCACCCTTAGGTGGTTTCAAACACTAGGTGATAATGTGAAAACTCATGGGATTTATTAACTGAAAGTTTTCAAGAATTTGGTGAACAACAGAGATATGCAGATCTCATGATCGATATCACAAAGCTAACCCAAGGAGAGAAGGAGAAGATAAGGGATTATCATGCTCGTGTTCTAGAGCTAAGGAGGAAGCTCGACGCCCAGATCCGGAAGGAAGGATTAGCGGATGGGTTGATGAATGGCGTGGATAATCTCCTATGTAAGCACTTCATTCTTGGGATGAAGCGCAGATCGACAATGAGTGAAGTATGACCACCCAGCTACCATTGAACAAGCAAAGGAGATTGCAAGAAGGCAAGAAGAAAGCATGGAAGAGGAGCCCAAAGAAATTGTTGCTAAAGTAGAGCCTACACCAAAGACCTTTGGTCCGTAATCCACAACCACTCTCGGTGAGCACAAATCTTTCTCCTAGTACATCTACCGAGTATGAAGATCTCGCTCAAGAAGATGGGTCAGCTTAACTATTAATCTTCTTCAAGGAAAAGAATTTAGTTTCTCAGGAGGAGATAGAGGTCCAAAAAGAAATATTTCTGAAGTCAGAGTATGTTATGGTTGTTATAAAAAGGGTCATTATAAGTATAATTGTCCAGATAGAGCTTCTACATCTGGTAAAGGAGATAATGATAAAGGAAAAGCACCTGTGAATTCTTTTGATGTAGTAGATAAGAGCATAAATAATGAAGTAGATGTGTTTGTAAAAAAAAGAAAGAAAGAAAAAGATAATCAAGATGGAAATGATCCTAAGAAGATGAAAGGAGAAACTAGTAAGAAACATAGGAGAAGAAAGTTGGGTGTGCAGGATTTTCTGATTTCACAGGGCAAGGACCATACTCCATCTTGGAAGATTTATCCAAAAGGCCTGCAAATATTACATATGGTCAACTCTTGGCTATGTCTTTTGAGAAGAGGTGGGAGCTGCGAAGTGGACTCAATGCTCGAAGAAGGAAGGAGGTTGAGGTCCCTGTTTTGGAGGCAGAGGTGGATCCCTATGCTCCACAAGCTGAGGTATTATGTAATGGTATTTCAATTCATGATGTCTTAGTTGATGGAGGTGCTGCAGTTAATGTAATGACCGAGTCTGTAATGAATATGTTGGGTTTAAAAATTGATCACCCTTCAACACTTCTGTTAAGGTCATTAAATAAGGGAAAAACTAAACCAGAAGGTGTAGTTTCAAATGTGGCAATATCTCGTTATGGGTGTCAGATGTGTGGTAGACTTTCGTGTGATGAAAATGGTACTGCAATGTACCCAATGTTGCTGGAAGACCATGGCTAAGGAGAGTTCATGCAAGAAACTACTGGAATGAAGGCTTCATGACACTTGGACGTGGTAGAGAGAGGGTGAAGATAAATGTGATCCCTCAAAGCATCATAAGGTAGTAACCTCGTGGATTCAAGTGATGAAACTGATGATTAGACATCCTCTGATTACTCTAGTACCAGTGAAGTGGACACTGAAGATGAAGAAAGTGAGGTTGATGTTTCAGTCATGGATATCCTTCCAGTCACACCGACTCATGACCCCATAAAATTATCTGAAGAAGAAGTTGATGATCGTCTCCAACAAATAAAGATTGGTGATGCTGTGATGGAGAATGAGAAGGAATCCTACCTCCAGCTCTTTTGAAGGTACATACACATATTCACTTTTGATTACAAGGAACTCCATCAAGTAAGTTGGGTAGAACATTCTATTGAGTTGGTAGATGGTGCTAAGCCTATAAAGCAAATGCCATATAGAATGAATCCTAATTTTTCCAAGACTGTAAAAGAAGAGATAGATAAGTTGCTTGATGCAGGATTCATATTTGCTGTGGAGAATTCAAAATGGGTTTCTCCCATTGTGATCTCAATAAAAAGAATGGGAAGCTACGCATTTGTGTTGATTACAGGAAGCTCAATAAGGCAACAAAGAAGGATCATTACCCTCTTCCATTCTCAGATCAGATCTTGGACGAAGTAGCTGGCCAGGAGTGTTATAGTTTTGCTGATGGATATAATGGATACAACCAAGTCCGTATAGTGGAGAAAGATCAGCTGAAGACCACGTTCACCACTCCTTGGGGAACATTTGCTTATAGAGTTATGCCTTTTGGGTTGTGTAATGCTCCAACAACATTCCAAATTGTTTGATGAATAGGGTGTTTGAACCCTACATTGGGAACTTCATCAGAGTATTTCTGGATGATTTTTGCATCTATGGGAGCAAGATGGACCACCTGCACCAGATGGAGACAACATTTCAAAGGTTAGATGAAGCACAAGCCTCACTAAACCCTACAAAGTGTGTCTTTGGATGTTCTAAAGGCATTTTGTTAGGGCATGTTATATCAGAGATGGTATTGGTACCGATCCTGATAAAGTTTCAAAAATCAAAGATTTACCATTTCCTATGAATAGAAGTAAGTTGAGATCATTTTTAGGCCATGTGGGTTACTATAGAAGGTTCATCAAGAATTTCTCAAAGATTGCACAGCCACTAACCCAGCTTTCAAGAAGGATGTTACTTATGAACCAGAAATAAGGCGTATGAAGCTTTTGGACAATCAAGGAAGCCCCGGTGTCTTCACCTATTTTAAAGAATCCAGATTGAGCAAGCCATTCATTGTGTACATCGATGCCTCGATGCAAAGACTAGGAAGTACTTTGAGCCAAAAGGATGAAAATGGGAATGAACATCCAATTTACTTTGGGAGCAGCATAAATGAGCAAAGGCTTGAGGTAAATTATACAGAATCGAAAAAAGAGGCTCTAGCTATCATTTTTGTTGTAAAGAAGTTTAGAAATTACTTGCTAGGGCAGAAATTTATAGTTGTAATAGATCATCGGGCTCTAAAATATATTGTCAATAAGCCTAACCCATCAAGGAGGATAGCAAGATGGATAATTTTGCTACAAGAATTTGAATTTGATATTATAGATAGGCCAGGAAAGAAGCATGTCAATGCAGATGCACTCTCGAGCCTATGATGGTTTAGGATCATCTTGTGATGATGATGATTTCCGATGCAAAGCATTGTTATCCCTTGACACAATCCCTAGTGAATACATAGATATTTGGAATTATCTGAATGAATTCAAGTTTCCTGATGGTGCCAATGTAAAGACTAAGAGAAAGATTACTCAAGCCAGTCATCCATATTCTATTCTACATGGAGTATTATTTCGAATAGGACCTGATGGACAGTACAAGAGGGTAGTTGGACGTGATCAAGGGAAGGAGCTGCTAGAAGAATTCCACAATGGTACATGTGGAGGGCACTTCTCTGGACAACTTACAAGCAAGAAGGATCTTGGATGCAAAGTTATCACCGCCCACTTTTTAAAGATTGTTATAATTATTGTAAGACATGTGATATTTGTCAAACACATGGTAACCGTAAGACTTCATCAGCTCCATTATGCCCTATTCTTCCACTTGGTCCCTTTGAAAAGTGGGGAATAGACATCAGTAGGTCCACTTCCAACTACCTCACGCCAAAATAAGTATATCAGTAGTTGCCATAGATTATTTAACCAAGTGGGTCAAGCTAGGCCATCAAAAAACTTCCATGGATGAAGTGGCAAGGTTCATATATGAACGCATTGTCACCAGATTTGGTTGTCCATTAGAAATTGTAATGATCAAGGAAGCCACTTCATTAATGAGGTGGTAGAAGCCCTAGTCAATAAGTTTTCTATTAAGCATAGGAAGGCAACAACATACAAGCCAAGCACAAATGGACAGGTGGAACGAACAAATTTTGTGTTGTGTCAAATTCTAGCAAAAGATGCAGCCTTGCAGGTACATAAATGGGATAAGAGGATTCATGCAACATTGTGGGCATATAGGGCAACATCAAAGTCAGCAACAAGATACTCCCCATTTCAGTTGGCTTATGGCATTGATCCAGTTCTTCCTATTGAGTTTGATATTCCCACGGTCAGAGTTATGGAAAATGAAAGGATGGATGAAAGTGATTCAGTAAAAGAAAGGTTGGTACATCTTCATTTGCTAGAGGAAATGAGGGAAATAGCTAAGGATACAAGCTATAAGAAGAAAATGAAGTAGAAGGAATACTTTGATCAAAAGATCCATTGGTCTCCATTTCATGTGAATGACTTGGTTCTAGTATATGATTCCAGATACAAAAAAAGAAGACAGAAAATTTCTTCCAAAATGGATGGGGCCCTACAAAATAGCAGTTGTGCATGAAAATGGTACGTACTGACTGGAGGAATTAGATGGCACTCCCATTACGAAATGGGTCAACCATGACAAGTTAAAGATTTTCCAAGCACCGGAATAGTCTACTCCGAGGACGAAGTAGAAGCTAGGAAGGGGGAAGATGTCGACACTAAAATTTTCCTCCGTAATTTCTATTTCATTAATGTATGTATTAGGAATAGGATGTTGTTAAGTATAATTAGTAGTAGTGTCCGATAGAAGATAACGATGCTGCCAGTACGACGCCGCCAATAATGTATAGTACGGTAATAGTCAAAAGTACAATAGGAATGTTGTGGTAAAAAGTAAATATTTGTCGTAAGTGGTCCGTAATGTTAAAATGTCAAAGTTTGGGTAAGTAGAGAAGTAGGGTCTACATGATTAGGAATTAGAAATATTATATTGGTAATAAGGACAAGGAGTGAGGTCATAAATATTTTGTGTATTTTATTTGTAAAAAGTCTAAAAATGTGGAACCCATGTGAAATGATAAGGTTTATCTTATCTTAAAAGATAAGCTTACATGTACAGATAAGAGTTAAGGTATGGAATATGATTCGTCAGAGTGGATTTCTTATCCTATCTTAGAGATAAGATGGATAAGCCTAGAAGTTCTATAAATAAAGAGGCCACCCCCCTCATTTAGCATAGAAGGAAGTAGTGAGAAATATTGTATGAAGTGTGTAAAGGAAGCCATCAGTTTAAAGGTGTGTCAAGAAGCCATTAAGAGGTGTAATTCAAAGTTTCTCCCATAGTCTTGGTGAAAGGCAAGTGAAGTCAATAACACTTGAAGTACCTCATGGGTGAGATTGTAACAATTTCATGTTAATATTATAATTTACTCTGATATTTCAGATTTATCATCATTCCTTCTTATCATAGTCTATGGTATGTGTTATGTGTTATTTGTTGTTGTTGTTTCCAGATTACATCCACCAAACTAAAGGTCATGTGCATTAGTAAATAATCATAAGCACGAGGAGTTCTCGTGAAGAGTTATCATAGTGCCAAATTGGTGATGATAGGTCCCACCTTAATAATTGCGATAGGGAGACATATGGAGGCTTCTCGTCACTCCGCTTTGTACTTAAATGTTTCAAGTAATTTTCTAAAGATCGGGACACATGGTGAGCCCGTGCTCATTCAGGGTCTCCGCTCTTGGGCACCATCTTGAAGTTGCGCCATAAAGACACGTGGAGGTTTCCATCAAGCCTTCCCTTACTTAGAATTTTCAAGAAACTTCCTAAAGGGCCTGGGACACATGGAGGGACCGCACCTATTTAGGACCGGCCCCTAAGTTTTATTTTGAAGAAGTGCCAGGAGGACACTTAGAGGCTTCCACTCACTCTACCTTTTTGCTTGGAATTTTCAATGGTTGAAGGATACTGTCTCGGACCTTAGACACATGGTGCCATCTACTGAACCTTCAACTTTTTAACAGACTCTTTCTGGACTGAGACACGTGTTGAGCCCGTGCTTGTTTGAGGTCTCTACTTTTGGGACCATCTCAAAATGCGTCATTGAGACACGTGGAGGCTCCCGCTCGCTCCTTTTTCACCGAGACTTTTCAAAGGCCAAAAGGCATTTTTCTTGGGCCCAGGGTACGTGGAAGGCTCACACTTGTTTAAGACTTGCCTCTGTGCTTCTCCTTTGTAGTTGCGCTAAGGAAACACATGGATGGCTACGATATAAAGTAAAAAAGGGGCAAAGATCAACGGTTGTTATGCATTTCACCTATTTTTCTACCATTTTTTCTCCAAGACTCTTGGAGACACGAATACGCACTATTTTTCATCGTTCTTTGATGAAATTATTTGTCGTCTCTATCAGTAAGGTGCCATTGAATGAATTTGAAACTTAAATTATGAGTCCAAGGATCGTTAAGGCTGATAATTTGAAGTGGGAACTTGAAAAAGTGGGAATTACCACGAGGAAAAGGAGGGAAAAGGATGAAATGATGAAAGTGTAGATGTAAAACGTGAAAAAGATGTTGCCTTGAGAGCAAAAAGGGATGACCTGTCAAGTCCAACTATGTAGAGGCTCAAAATGATTAAAAAGGGGATTTATCACATGACAAAATCAGAATGATTAAAAGGACTCCTGAAAAGTTGTGGCATGGAATCCTAGTCATTAATCGAGAGCCCAAGAAATGTGATCAGTTCATAATTGGTCCACTTGGTAGATTTTGGATATGAATTTGTTAAATGTCACTATCTGAAACAAATTGGTAATAAGCAAAGGTCCTCGAATATTCTTCTCTTTTGGGGGGAAAATTGAGTGGGAAAAAATGTATAAATGCAATGAGAATACTCTTGCAAATGGTCAGAGTTTGAATTCTTGAGAAAAAAATTGAGAAATCCATCTTCCCGAGAGACCAAAGCCGAGATTACCTGTTATTTTCTTTTGTGTTAGATTTTCTATCATGTCAAGTTGGTTGTAGATGTATAGCCATTAACAAGCACTGAGATTTCTCTGGAAGCTTTCCCTTACTGATGAATCTAAGAAATTTTGGAATTAATTTGTGTCTAATCTCTAGAAATTTTGTGTTTGCTTTATTTTCAGAATGTCTACAAATAGTTTCTTTCATTCCTATTGCAATCTTACACTGAAATTTTTGTGAAATCACACAGGATCTCATCCCTGTGACAGTTTAATGGTATTTGCAATTTCATTTCAAGAAGATCCTTCATCTTGGATGAGATAAACAAATTTAAAATCAATTCACTTGTCATTTGTTGATAAAGATTGTTTGTAAGTCTTCGGGTGTACCTTAGGCATGATTAATCAGAAACTTTAGTGTTTAATTGAGTCTTTCAATTCAAGCCTTCATGTTGGAGTCTCAAAGATTATGTGAAAATGTGTTGATCTAGGCCTCCATTAAAGCACACCTTCTGGTTGAAGGAACGTATTGACTGATTCTGAAGCTTTTTGTTGTTGAATTTGTTCATTGTTGTAAAGTCCCTCCGAAGATCTGGTATAATCAACTTTATCCTGCTTCATCTCCCACCAAAATCATTTAAAAACCATTGATCCACCCTGAACTACCCCTGTTTTCCTTGTGTATCAACAAAGAAACAAAATCTACTTGTAAAAATATGCAGAACAATCAAGATTTCTTCATGTCTTCAGTAACCTTAGCCTTGTGTTGAAAATATCTCCATCATTTAGAAGTGACAACTCTTAAGAGTTAAATCATGGAGCATTGACCGTATTTTCCCAAGGTTCTTTTCATAGAATTTGTGAAAAAGAAGGATATCTCCATCTCCTTCATCAAACAGAGGTTACATTAAGGGTCCTCTCACCTGGTCAAAGAGGCACGGCCTAAAGTAGTGAGAACAGTCAAATCCTCTTAAAGGTGCTATCCATCTCTCCACAAATATGAGTAACAAAGGGCTAGTTAGATCTCATCCCCACTACAAAACAACACACACTATGATCTATCTTCCTCTAAGCTCCTGTCGAATCTATGATGTTGCTCGTCTTGAAAAGGAGAATGAATTATTAGAGTATTGGTGATGTCATGGTGAGCACAAATCCCCTAAAGTGTAAAAAATCAAGCTTGGAAAAGTCCTCAAGGATGTGTTGGTGGAGTATGTTGAGGTGAGAGTAAGCATTGGGAGAATGAAAACCTTAGGGAGTGAAAAGTGAGAAGGGGTGATCAAATTATGTGTGGAGAGATAAAAAAATGCATAGAGGTACCTATGATCATAGAGGGACCTGGAGTACGTGAGGGGGTACAAGCATGTAGGGTAGAAAAAAGCATATACTGAAGGGTAGAGTAAATTGTGTAAGGTAAAGTGGAGCACATACGTGGACCTAAATGCATATAATGGACTAAAGCACCCATGGGGAACTAGAGATCATATTTCAAACCAAAGTGTGTAGGTCAAACTAGAGCACATAAGGAAGATTGTAGTTCATAGGGAAAACATAACATGTATATGAGATTGGAGTTCTTAAGGGGACTAGATCATGTGCGTATAAGATAAAGGTCACATATCCGGTGCACGTGGGAGTCATGAAAGCACTATACACTTAGAATTTGTTTAGAGTGGATTAGGATGATATGAGACAATATGCATAGAGGAGATTATGTGTTGGGTAAGAAGCTTGTAAAAATGGTGGGCCAACAATTTGAAAGTGTAGGCCGAATGCTATTACAATCGAGTGGTATTATGTAGGTAAATAATGGTAGAGGGTGCACTTATAAAATTAGGTAGGTGAAGGGAATGTGGGAAGATTGAATTCATGGGCCAATTTCTAGAGAGCTCTAGGCTATAACAATGATTCAATGAGGGATAGTGGCATTGAGTATTTGAGTGATATGACGGGTGGGGATAACCATGAAAAATACATTTAGGGTTGTAACCCACTAGGAAAGGAAAGAGGCCGCTATGTGTGGACAAGATCAAACCATAGGTGAGACACTTTCAGATCAAACCATATTGGGAAGATAAAAATATTGTAGGTCATAGGAATAACTAGTTTAGATCGTGAGTATTAGTCATAGGTATTAGGATTTTTGGGCACAATGATTCAAATTTGTCATGTAAGAATATAAAAAAATTTCACTAATGAATGAGAATGAGGTGTTAGTGACTAGTGTATTTATACTAGCAAGGATCTAAGGTAGATAGGTGGGTAAGTGAATTCACACAATGATGAAAGGTGTTGTTCACACAAATAACTAGTAATATAGCTAGTGTGATAATGTAAGTCACATGAGTGATGATAGAAACATGATGGGTACAAAAGTAACCATCCAAAGACAAGGCTACGAGTGGGATAATCTAGACATGACTATATGTGGTATGTGAAGGTTATGACGGGATAAAGACAATAGATCAAGTGAAGGAATGCAACGAAGATAATAGGTCACATAAGTGACTTCTTATGAATCATGGGAGTGTCAATGGAGGAGCTATTTGTGTGAGGAGGAAAACAAAGTGTAATCCTTGAATAAGTCACAATCGCGACCATCTAAGTATTATGGAGTCATAGAGGAGGTAAAGGTGAACATGGGTAAAGGTGGAATGTGAGATTATTTGGTAAGAAAAGAGATGATGTTTCTCCCATCACCCAAGTGGAAGGTGTGAGTACATATATTTGGTGAGAAATTTGATTAATGGAGTATGAAATAGAATGCAATATATAGTGTAAGAGTGGCATGGGATTGAATCACTCGAAAATGTTGATTTGTAAGAAGGATGAAGTGGGTTACAATTGTGACTTGCAACACAAAGTGACTAGGAAGTGAAAGTGAGTGTAGTCGGATGAGTGACCTACTTAGTGGCTCGACATAGGAGAAAGGATGATTGGGGTAGTGATAATGGATGTTAGTGGTGAAGGCATAGTTGCAGAATGATTTTTTTGAAATCATAATAGTTAAGGAGAGTATGGGATTGGGTTTGCGACCCGTTAGGGATAGTTTAAAAAATACAGTCAAGCATACAAAAAGGTCCAAGATAGAGAAATTAATGGATGTAGAGTAGCGATTTAAGGTGGAAACATGAATTATGAGGCCAAAAATTGTCCCTTATATTACTTCTTTGTATATCCTAATATATCTTCTTATGTTTCCATTCACACCCTTTTGGCTTATATAATGAATAATGTACATGCACATTGTTTTGGTTAAAACTAATTATATTTATATAAACTTGTATGCTTTAATGGATTTAATGTTTATGGTGTTACTAATGGAAAGTTAAGGATACATAATACACTTGTTTTAATATGTATTATACCCACAACTTTGAAGGACAAAGATCCATTTGACTTGCTTCCAATCTATAACAAGTGGCTACATGCATTTTAGGCCTAAAATAGACCAATTTAGAAACAACGGAATAAAAAAATCAATAATATTCATAATTTTGAATCTTATTACATATTTGGATTCGCTTAAAAACTATACATTTAAAAAAAAATAGCGTGTTTCAAGTCTATATGTAAAATTTATGGCTCTCAAAAGTAGCTTGTAACATATTTTGTTCCAACCCATAACATCGACTATAGGTCATTATTTAAGATTTATAACCAGATGTCACCTTCTAAACACTTCTAAGTGACACAGTTAAATTTGGAAAATAGTGTGAAAGGCTTGAAGGATATTACAACCACTTGCAACTACTTCATTCGATTTTTTTCTAGCACTTCTATTTCCTCCAAGGTTGTAATGATAATGGAAAAAATGATTCTCATTTTCTAGTTGTTTGTTTCAAGTTCATTGATATATTAGCATGGTTGTTTATATTATTGTTATAACCCATATATCCTACATATCTTCTAATAATACCCTGCCTTCTCTATTTAAGGAGAAACTGCAAGTTAGTAAGATAATGAGAATAATGAGGAGAGGAAGATAATTAGAAGTGTGTAAGTTAGTAGCAATTGGTAGTAGAAAGTATTGTAATCAAGTTCATATCATATTGTAATGGATATGTAGAATTCCATTTGGATGAATAAATATTTTCTTTGAGTTAATTTTGTCTAACCAATGGAGGGCCCACTCACACAAATTCGGTAGTCTTGACTCCCATCCACTAGATAGTTTCCTATTTATTTTGTGTGCATTCTAATTCATTTCATTCATATAAGTGTTTCCTTTCAATCAAGGTGATATATTTAAATTCATGTGTGTTTTTTGTATTACCCTATGGGAAGCTTCCATAAAAATATTTGTATCTCAAAGTATCAAATATATATCTAGATTTCAATTATTACAAATTACTTTCATGTAAGTGTGTTTCACCTATACACAACCTTTCATCACCTCAACCTTTGAACAAGATTATTGTTGCACATATAGTGTCGAAATCTTGCCAAATTTTACACACCATGTGTTGAAAATTTAATCAAGCAACATATTTGTAGAGTTCAGTGGATACCCTTTGGATATAGATTTTATAAGATGCATGCAATTACATTAGTTTAAATAGTGCAAGTAATTCTACTTAGCATTTTGGTGTCATTACTAGGGAAAGGTGTCAAACATTATTTTCCTAGGAAGTTGAGATAGATTTTCTACTTTCCTAGCTTAAAATTCCTTACTTTCAAAGGTTAAAATTCCATACTTTGTAGAATAAATTTAGTGCTTTCTAGTTAGCATTTGAATTTTCTAAGTAGATTTAGAAAAAAATCAACAATGCAAACCCTTGAGCATTATTGATAGTTTTTGTTATAATTTTTTTTTGTTGACTATCCAAGTACTAAATAAATATCCTTGATAGGAAAACCAACTTATTGGCTGATTAAGGGAAAAAATAAAAAATAAAAAGAAAAAGAAAATAATAATAAAGTAATTTTCCATGTCTTTTTCATTTGCATTCATTTCTACTTTGTTGTAGATACAATTCCTATAGTTTGAGGCTTATATTGTCTTTACATATTTTTAAAAAATCTATAGGTTAGCCTATCAATACTTAGTGTTCTACCCGCATCATTTAGAGATCACTACCATCATTGCATATGATGAAGTCCCTGCATTTTTTGGGGTTTTGGGTTCCATGTTTTTATTTCATTTGTCACATTCCTACTGAGAACTCACTAAATATGTATCCCATCCATCATAAGGCTCTAAATTCATGCTCTTAGTATGTATTTGTGGTTTTTCTTTCAATTGGCATACTTAGCTACTTGGTCTCAAATATGAACATATAGCCATTATTGCCTTGTTTTTATTTTATAGTCATTTTTACATCTTTATTTTACAACCAATTCTACCAAATTGCACTTATATATTAGTCCCTTGAAATGTTTATCTTGATATTATTCCATTGTTTGCTCTTTGTTGTCATTGGTCAAGAATTAGTTAATTCCCCATTATGATGTTTTACACCATGTCCATTCAGCTACACATTCCCAGATAAACAATGAGGATCTTGAGAAAACTACACAAGTTCTCACGGATCCCTAGTAGAGATCTCTCTAATTTTTAATTGTTCTACATTATTACTTATGATACTTTTTGAATTCATCACTTGGTCACACTACCAGAGGACTACATGTTGCTACTTCAATCAAATAGATACTAGAAGTTTCTGCGATATCATTGTTTTATTGGTAAGCCTTTAGCTGTCTTTGGTAGCCTCGTGGACATTAAAATATCATCATCATCTTCTTCTTCTTTACATGAAGTCGGGTAATTATACAATTTATTTAGGATAACAATGTTCTTTTCCAATTTCAATAGGTATATACAAATTTTTATATGTTATGTGTTATTTCTCATTACTTATTATAGTCCTTAACCAATCTCGAGTTAACCATGCCAATTATCTTATCCAATTCATATGAATTGTTTAGTTAACCTCGTTCCCAGGTCATCCCACTTCATTTTGCATCCACAAAAAAACCATCGTGATATCAGTTGATTGTCAAGTTCTCTATATTTTAGCCTTTATTATCACACTTGTGTATGCCCCATTTCTTTACCACTTTCCCAAAAGAAAACCACGCAGTCCACTTGAGTTGGGAGGATTAAGGATATAAATTTTATTTATCTCCTTTGGATTGATATGACCTTCAAACATTAAGTTGGGGGTATAATGGAAATTCATGTCATTTTTAGAAATGTCAAGAGAGGAATGTAATCATTATAGGGAAGTTGGCGATAAAAATGTATTCACCGTCAAAAATGAGACATATACAACTCTAGATACAATCAAGTAAGAATTAATATATTCACTAAAATATAAACCTTTTGTAAGATATTTCACACTTGCATGACAATTCTAAAGATACTTGTAATCACTATTGTACACACATAAGGTTTCATATCCGTAGCACAAATTGTAGCTTCTTGTTTCTTTATATGGTTAAAGAAAACTTCCTTTTGTCAAAAAAAATAAAAATAAAACATGGAATAATATTTAAGAAATAAAGAAGATAGATTTCAAATATATATTTTTGAAGATTCCATCTACTAATTTCAAATGTAAGTTTGTGAATTTTCATTTCATTTCCCATTTGGATCGAATCCGAATTCATATCTTTTTGCATAGTGACGTGAAAATGCTCAAGTTGGGGGTGTGATGAGGCCCAAAATTATCCCTCATATTGCTTCTTTATCTTTCCTAAAATGCCTTCTTATGTTTCCATTTACACCTTTTTGGCCTATATAATGATGATATATGCACATATTGTATGAATACTTTGTATATGCATGTTGTTCTAGTTAAAACTAGTTATCTTTATATAAACTAATATGACTTGAAGGATCTAATGTTTATGGTGTTATTAATGGAAAATGAAGGATTCAGAATACACTTTTTCAAGATGTCTTATACCTACAACTATGAAGGAGAGAGATCGATTTGTTGCAACATCATTGTTATATTATCATGGTTGTTTAGATTATTTTTATAACCCATATATTCTAAATATATTCTAATCATACCTTGCCTTCTCTATTTAAGAGATAAAATGCAAGTTAGTAAGTAATGAGAATAATGCGACACATAGATAATTAGAAGTTTGTGAGTTAGTAATAGTCGGTAGTAGAAAGTATTGTAATCAAGTTCATATCAAATTGTAATGCATGTGTAGAAATTACATTAAGATGAACAAATACTTGATTTTATTTAATCATATCTTAAGTAAGGAGGAGTCAAGATACGGTCTAACCGAGGTAGGGTCCACTTACATGGATTCAATAGTCTTTCCTCCCATCCATTAGATAATTACCTTTTTTGTGCTTCTAATTCATTTCATTTATGTAAGTGTTTCCTTTCAATTATGTTTATATATTTCAATTTGTGTGTGTTTTTAATTACCTTGTGGGAATCTTCCAAAACAAATATTTGTATTTCAGTTCCAAAGATAGATCTAGATTTCAATTATTGTAAATTACTTTGATGAAAATGTGTTTTCCTATACACAATCTTTAATCAACTCAACCTTTGAAGATGATTAGTGTTGCACACATAGTTTCAAAATCTTGCCAAAGTTTATGCACCTCGGTTAATAATTTAATAAAGAAATAGATTTGTAGAGCTAGGTGACTACCCTTTTGAACTATATCGATATGATGTATATAATTGCATCAATATAAATAGTGTAAAATTCTACTCAACAGTTGAATAAAGTGAGTCACACCAAAGAACTTGTGAGTTTTTAGGAGTGGTAAGCTAAGTCATTATGTGATGAATAAGTGGCACCTAGAAAGAACGGGTAAATGGTAAGTGTGGAGGGTTCTTGTTAGAGACAAGTAAATCCATAACGGATTGCAATAGAAATTACACCACAAAAAAGATATGAAATTTGTGGGGACTAATGTCATTGAAGAGAGATAATGCACAATGGTGATGGCTTAGGGTTCGGTCATAAATGTGACCACCCCGAAGGGCACTATATGAGTAGGAAATAGAGGTTGGTTGTAGGTTTGCTTGACACTTCTAATTAGAAGGTGAGCAAGGGTCAAATGGGGTTACAAATAGATCTCACCTACACTAGTGTGTGACTAAGTAGGTGAATGGTGACCATCATACAATTAGGAGGTGGGGAACACACAATGAAAAACAAGTGAGTGCACAGTGAAGAGCACTTGTAGGATATGATCGAAGAATATAAGGGGAGGACCAAAGAGCACAAGGTGCAAAGTGCGTGCATTGGATTAAAAATACTATAAAGGGTGAAACATACATGGGGAGGACCAAAGATAACAAAGGGAAAAACACATAAGGAAGGATCGAGATTAATATGGGTAGAATGTGTAGGGTATTACCCAAAATCACAAGGGGTGGAGTGTGCACATGTCATTGATGCAAATGAGGATACAAACAAGAAAATAAATTCCAAACAAAGTGAGGGTAGGTAGATGGGAATGCAAGCGTAGATAGATAAGTAAATAAGTAGCAAAAAGGTAAATAGGAAAAATTACACATGTGGTGGGCTAGTATTTTTGAATTTGCGTAGTAGTAATAGTTGTGAATTTGTTTGAGTAAAATAGGATAGAAAAATAGATAATAAAATGAGTGATCCACGGAAAAAATTGGGGATGGATATAGAAAATATCCGAATAGTTCTAGTTATGATTGGGTTTGTGATAAACTAGATTGGGACACAAAATATATGAAATGATATAATGTGAAATTTAATTTGAATTGTGCACTAATCCGACATGTGAATAAATTTGGGATAAATAGGATGTAGGAGTGATGATAAAAGTTAGATAATGAGTGATTGATGATACGAAAAGTTGAAGATGTGACCCAAGTTTGATTAGATGTGGTTGGATGATACAAAGTGTTTAAAATGGATGATGTTGTTCTTAGATTTTTATAGCTTATTAAATGTTAACGAAACGAGAAAACATAATGATAAAATTCTAATACTATGAAGTGAAACACGACCAACGTAAGCTTTTAATACTAGGATAGAAATGGGATAATATAGGGTGTCCTAAATATACCTTGCAGTGCACGAGGCCTAACTCCATGATACAAGTGTGTTGTCTAATTCATTAGTATTGGTGGAAATACCACATGACTTCACACAATATATGGAAAAAAAAATCATGTTTACCAAAAAATTATAGCTACCCAAGGAATGTTTAAATTCCACTAGAACATGGACTCTCAATGATGAGATTTGAGTAGCCCTATAAAGACCAAAATGGTTTTTTATTTCCAAGATCACCTTGTAGTGCAAAGGAATAGCAAACCCACATCTTAGTTGAGTAAATGATATAGAAATATATGTGACAAGTGTATACACAAAATGAAATAAAAATTTAGGTGTTTTTTATGATAGAAAAATCACATGATAGTCACACACATGATTGTCATGTAACCATTTTGGTTTGTAATTTTGGAAAATATGTAAGGAAAAATGTTAAATCTACAACAATAAAATGTTAGAAAAATAAAAATGGCATTAAAAAAGTGTGACCACTAATGAAAAATGATGTTAGATTAAAAATATAAGCTTAACCCACAACCAAAAGTAGTCCCACTATGGTCACCAAAAATGTATAGCTAGATATTGAGCTACGCTATGGAGTGTTAGACATATCAACTAAATCAAGCTCAAATCAATGTTACAAAAACACGGTCTTATGTTACCGTTATCATTGTTATTGTGAGTGACATCACAAGGTTATTTTCAATTAATAAAATAATATAAACTCTTCAAATTTAAATTTGCAATCACAACACTTGAGAAAAATATTAGTATGTTTTTATGGCTAGGGGACCTACCTCAGTCAAATCCCTCACCCTTTTCAAGATTGATAAAAGAACCTCAAATATAAATATAAATAAATGAAATTGTTTACATATTTGGGGACCCGAGGGGACCAAACCATGGTGCAGGTTCATTGGTGACAAATTATTGATTTTTGATGGCGTGTTGATTGATTGGATGTTGTTGTCGATCCACAACTTAGTCACATGTGTAATGATAAAGAAATTACATAGCATTCACAAATGAGTAGTAGTTGTGGCTGAAATCTATTTCAAAATTCAAAAATCTAGTTTTTCATGAGCTCTAACTATCTAAGATGATCATCTTTCTCCTTTGGAAAAGCCTACGAGAAAAATCAGCAAATGTGTAAAATAGTCAAAGATTATCAAAGGAATAAATAGAGGGGATGAGTGTTATTTTATAAATTTGGGGTGCGTAGAGGATTGGTATGGATATGAATGGAAAGTGCATGCAGAGTAATAATGATAAGGTTTCGATGGGCATTGGATATTATTAAAGAGAGGACAATGTTTCCCCCACCATGTGTAGTTGAAAGAGTGATAAATGACCAGATATAAGAGTGGATGCAAGTTAGAGAGTGTGGTAGTAGTGTTTCCCCATCCCAATAATGATGAGTGAAAAGGATTATAAGTTATCATGCGTGAGGAGTGGTGTTTATGTAAAATTATGCATAAGGCATTAAATTCCCATGGATGTTATATAATGGGCCAAGATGGACCTTTTCTTGTGTTCTTAAATATTGGGGATCAAATCTAGGTCATCACGCAAGATCTAGATATCAAAGGTGGTCAAGGAGTGAAAGTGTAATAATTTAAGAGGATAGTAATCCTAACCCTAAGATAGTTATAGGTTTCCAAGACCTATATCTAAGATAAAGAGAGGTATCCTAATAGGATTCAAAATAATTGTAAATCAAGATATGGATAGAGCTAAGGGCATAATATAATAAGATAAATTAATAGACTAAATCAAATATACATCTACTATAATCTATAGCAATGAATGATCAACCATCCATGAAACATTTAAAATGAAACAAAGGAAAAATAAGGGATGTAGATAATCATTTGTGGTGTGAACAACGATGCATTGATCCTACATAGAGACAACACCCCAAGAGATAATCGTTATGGGTGAATAAGGGTAAATCTCAAGAATAATACCTCCGAGTCCTAGCTCATTATGGTTACCCAAATGTAAAAGGTTAAGATCTGAAACATCAAGAATAAAAATAGATATGAATATATGTACAAATGTCCAATGTGCAAGTAAATTTAAGTGCTTAAAGTAATATTTGATTTGATGCTAAAATGAAAAAAGGGAGGTGTATATATACCCAACACGATCACCCATGGGAGATCCATGAACCATACAAGAAATAAATCGACACAATCACCAATGGATGATTTGTTAAATTTGGGGAAACCTAAAGAAATTATTGAGGCATGACAAAGGTTTAGTGACCGCAAAAATAAGAGGAGACTATAAATGAGTAATAACAAACACAAGACACAATGGTGATAACATGTGAACAAGAGAGTAAATAATGAGAGGATAAGACAACTATGGTAAAAAGGAGAAACACAATGATATCTATCAAATTTTGTGGTCAAGTGTACATGAACAAATCCAATCACACCCTAATCTTGATAGCCCCTGAGGTACCCCTCAAGAAGATAATGCATAAGTAGCCCTCACATAAGAGAAAAGGTTAGAAACCATAAAAATGAGGTGTATACATATGCCCCAACTTAAGATCAACACATGTTACACTAATGCAACATGAGATGGACTTCATAAAAATAGCAATGTAATGCCTAAAATCAAAAGTAGATGCTAAAAATGAAGTAATAATGTAAGTGCATAAAATAAATAATGAAATCTACCAAATGAAATATATATACCTCATACTTATCTTTTGGTGTGTCTCATCTTACTTATGGTGGGTGCAATGGCTACTTGTAACCATGAAGAGACAAAACTGAAAAAAAAAAAAATGGAAGATAAGTAGTAAAATAAGACACAAATCAATTAGCTATGAGGTCATGGGAAGGTTAGAGAAAATATCTAAGATGGATCTGAAGATGAAAAAATGATGATGGCCTAAGAGAAGATAACAAAGTTGATGAGCTCAAAAAAACAATGGGTGGATGTTATAAGTATGATAAAGTGAGAGAAAATATATTACCAAGGATGTGATGTCATGGAGTTAGCGGATCTATAGTTATAGATAAATATATTTCCAAAGTATCCAACATAGGAGACAATGCCTATAGCGATTCAACCAGATGAAAATACATAAAATAACATGTTTATTAAGTAGTTGATTTGAATAATGCTATAAAAATTATATATGTCAATGAGTTGTTAGAGATGGAAGGATAGTGTTATTCTATGGATGTTTTGGAGTGGAATTTTTTATTTGAAGGGAAGATGGGCACCGTGAGGTTCCCAAAATTTGGGTGTGGTAAAAGAAGTGGCATCATGAGATAACCCAAAAGAAGTTTCAATTATGTTGGTATTGTTGCTAGAGGTATGCATTTTAGTTAGGATATTTTGATATTTGAGTGCATCAAGGTGTCAAGAATGTGGTAGTGACATGATGTAATTTTCATCTTAGGAGGGTAGAATGGTGCATGCAGGTATGTTAATGTGTCATTAGGGATAGTAGTGTGGATAGAAGACTTTGTTGAAGATATTCCCAACTTATTAAAATATCGGGGAGAGAGGTGGATGACATTGGAATAGTTTGGAAATTTTGAAATCATTAGATTCAAAGAGACCATCCTTGAGGTTCTAGCAGAGCGGTCTCATGAAAAGGAGGATCCTTGTATTTTAATATAGGAAGAAAATAGTACAGGGGTAAGAGAAAAAAAAGGAATCCAATCAATTTTGGATTGTGGTATTCAGATCTTATTAACCATGTATTTTATTTCATTAGGATCATCATCATCTAAGTCAAAAATGTGACATTAAACTTAGGTTTGTATTTATAGAATTTAGGATATGAAACACTACCCATCGTAGGAGTAATATAGTAGGAATGTGGAAGGGATTATTAGGTAATGGTACATGTATGTCTCATAGGTTAGGATCAAAATCACACCTATACTATTGGTGGTTATAGAATATTTTAAGACATTAGTATTAGCATGATGGTATTATATGCATGCGGTGTGTTTAAGGTCTACCTAGTAAAAGAGTGTAAGAAAGAGGTTTATTAAGGAGAATGATCTCGGTGTGGATGATATTAGGGCCAACAATAATGGGGATCAAAATTCAACCAAACATATTCTTATGGGCTTTGTCATATTTGTGACAAGTTATTCAAGTATGTTTAAGGTCATCAGTAGAAAAGTTAAGGTTTTAAATGAGAGGGAAGGAAGTGACATTAATTCCTTATCCTTCATCCACAAAGAATAATCTTACTTGGGGATCATAAATGATGATAGCATTGAGGGTAGGATAATTGACACAAAATAATATTTTTCATTAATCATATCGTTATAGACTATGGGGAACTCTATGGTTATAGACTTAGAATATTGGGGAATTGAGGGATGGTGCTTTTGGGACGAGGCTCAACTGAAGGAGTGGGATCATTATTAGATTTCACATGGGAAGTATTAGTAAAGTGTATTGTCAATAGGTGAAGGAGTTTTTAGGCTTATGTACATAATCCTTATGTGTGATATTTTTCAATGATTATACTTAACCACATTGACATATTGTGAATTGAGATAGTTATGATCAATTTACCCTTCAATAGTACTTACAAAGTTGTTCATAATTTTTTTCTATGGCTGGTCCTAGATTGGTGGTTTGTATGGGTTTGTACAAGGGATTCACATTGCTCATAAATTTCATGGATATTGACATTAGTGTCAAAATGGGGTCCAAGGAAGAAATGAAGGGCAACCTTCTTAAGTCCCCTACAACCCTCATGGAATCAAATGATAGTACCATGATACGAGTAGAAGAGGTCAGGATTGAAGGAAGAAAATTATTTTTGTTAGGAGGAAAAATGTGAGGGGTTGGAAGAACTTAAAATATCCCAACACGTGACAAGGTTGGGTGGTGCAGATTGTGAGAAACAACCTTTGATTATCATTGTTTGAAGAGGAATGTGTGATAGATTTTCCTTGAGAAGGGGATTGATGGTTGATGACATTATACATTTATTTAATGGTAATTTAAGACTTTTATGTTTTTTTAAATTTTTCATAATGTTTTCCTTACGCTTGGCCTAGTCAAGGACTCTTCCAATGATCCAAATGAGCTCTCGAGCACGACCGACCCATCTCAACAATTAGAGGAGTTATAAAATTCTATTTTATTGAAATTATTGAGATCTATTTTTATAATTTAATGATCCATATGGGTATTTAGATAAGTAAATATCCATATCGAGTAATCGAGCATTCTTTCTAAAAAATCTATTTTAAAAAAGTTTTGAAATATATTTTTAGCAAGTTTTCACAACTTTTAGTATTTAACATTTTAAGGGTATTGAAATAATTAATGGGATTTATGTAGTATGATGATAACATATTCTATTTTCAATTTCAATATATTATCTTTCAAATTGATCATACGGATTTCCAATCATGTTAATGACCTAGAAGATATGACCCCAATAAGGAGCACTTTAATATATACCGATGTAGGATCATCACTATGGAAGAAATTTTTTTGCAATTTTGTATAAGTAAGGGTTAAATAACATTGTAGAGGTCTTGATAGGTGTCTTTTAACTCCTCCATGGTCCTTCAAGACTCTTCTTGTGTGATAAATGAATCATTTTTAGTTCCCTCCAAAAAGGGGGTGTTTAAATTTGAATTCGCAAAGCTTAGTTAAAAAGGTACAAGGGTGTATGTAATGGCATGACATGTGGTAGAAGACTCTTTCAGGTACCATGAGGGGAAAATAAGGAGTTGAAACATTGGATGTAGGATTGTAAGAACTATGGTTATCTAAATCATGGTTAGTTACTTAGAGTTAACTCTTGTAACTACTTTCTCTTATGTTAAGAAGAGAATTATTTGAATAGGAGGAGAGGAATTAGAAGAAAAGAGATAATAAGGGTGTATCATAGCTCTAAATCTCAAGAGGATTGTAATCCATGATGCTATCGTAATGGCTTCTTGAAAACTAAGTGTACATGTGTATTTGGTTGCATTAAAAGTAAATGATATGGGAATGGATCCTAATTATGTTGAATGATTCTTCAAGATATGATAACTTTGCAGGTTTAAATAAGGCTTTAAATTAGTCTAAAGATATCATAAGGACATTGAAGGCCATCTAGAGAAAACTAAGACAATGAGGTAAGCTTAAGATTGTAGAAAATAGTCCTTTCATTGAATTTTTGTTGTTTATGAACCTTAACAATGGTAAGAACATGCAAATGGAATGTAATGGTGGAATAAGGGCCTAAGAAGAGATAAAACCTTGGAGAAACCTTATGACAAGTAAATGAGATAAAAAAACAATTCAAGAAACCTTATTCACTATTAGATACTCTATTTAAGGATTCTAGGGTATAGAAGTCTGTGGATTTACTAGTTAATAATTGTGAAACATGTCCGTAAGTGTTGGTTAAATGAGTTCAAAGGTGTAAGAGGATTAAACAAAACCTTTGGGTCAAGAAAGAAGTCTTGAATCATTATCTTGTGTAAATTGTGCTTAAAATCATCCTCTCTTGGCTGTGACATAGAGTAGGGTTTGTGTGAAAGAGAAGGAAGTTATTTATCAAGATTTATGAATTGAATTCAATAATAACTTGTGACAGAGGTTGGATCAGTCATGGTACATGTTATTCCAAGGTTTTGGTTACATGAAAATGAATGTTAGTGAACTCTAAGCTTAAGAATACAATCATACAATTCTATACCCTGCTCTCCGGGGTTAAAGCAAAAATTAATTACATGGAGAGTCATTCTTTATCATATAATTCATTTGATGTAATGAAGGAGTTAGGTAAGTAGTGAGGGAATTGAGATTTTTGTGTTGATAATAGATTATCAAAGTGGATAAGAATCAAATAATCATACTAGTAGTATGCATGCATGTCTCGATCCATGGAGTTTAGTGAGAAGTTGTTATAAACTACAAGAGTCAAGTGAAATGATGGGAATGAAGGTTAAAAATTACAAGAAATATGTCTTAAGCTCCATGAAGATTGAAAAATGATAGGAAAACCTTGTGCAACTAAATATATTTATGATTGTGTACAACTTTGTGGTTTCTTTACCAAGAAGTTTGTGTTCCATGTGCTAGAGTTGGGCCTTAGATGAGGTGTGAAGTGATAAAAATGTTCAAGTGGAGCTGAGCTCCGTGAAAGGTGAATAAGTTCCATTAGAGGCCATTTAAAGGAAGTTCACGCACTAAGTGAGAACATCTAATTCAATATTCCTCAAAAATCAGTTTAGTGGGAATTCAAGAGTTCTTTTCCTTATGATGATACCAAGAACAGGTTTTATGGGAAACCATCGGGGATGTTGAAGGAAATGAGAGTGAGATGATGGTATAAAGAAGAAGATATACCCCGACTAAGAATACTAATGTAGAATTGAAAACATTGTAAGAAAGGTGTTCATTTCAATAAGAGTAAGACATTTAAGAAACAATGATACAATCCTAGAGAGGATAGAGTGAGAGGATGATTGAATAGAGAAAGAGTCTAATTTAGAAGGGGTAAATCTATGTGAAGGAGATGAAAAGGATATATTTGATTAAATTGAGTGATAGTGGACCTTAATAAGGCTAACAAAGTGAGAAACAATGTTGAGTAGGTTATAGATGCCTTAAGCAAATTCAAAGAAAATAAGATGGCTAGTCTAGAGAATCAAAGTGAAGGTTGATGCTAAGATGAAATAGGTAAAGGAAAGAGGATAAAGAGGTGAAGAAAAATGATTAGGTTCTAAGAAGTAACTAATCCTATCAAATTAGGGTAAGAGGCCTAGACAAATTGGTTAAGATCATGAGAGCATCAAGAACCAAGAACATGCCAAACATGAAAAACATGTAAAATGGTTTGAATGAAGTTAGAGAGAATGATTGGTTATTTAGAAGACATGAATAAGATTCAATTGAGTGAAATAGATGTTACGAGTGTTAGTAATCAGATTCAGACCTTAAAACCCTAGAAGTCACTATCAAACCCTAGTAGACCTAGTTATCTAGTGAAGGAAAGATGAATGTGTGAGTTGAGAAGAATATGTAAGGAATTGAGAAATGAAACTTTGCATGAAGTGAGAATGGAAAATGGGTGCTTGAAAAGTTAACCAAATTTCTTTGAATGTTTATCTATTGTTTTGGAAAGCGTGACTCGTAAAAAGGAGGGCTAATTACTAGTTTTTTTGCTAAAAATGGTAATTGGGACATAAATGAAATTTCACTTAGAGTTAGAAGGTGAAACTTGGTATTCATATTAAGTGGCTTAAAGGGTATCTGTCAAACCTTACCCATCAATTATAATTCCTCATTTTTTGTCTATTTTAGGAAAAAGGCTAATTCGTAGGGATACAAGCTAAAAAGGAGGTCTAAATAGAAAGTGAAGAAAATTGAAGGTGCAACACTTTGAAAAGAGTATGGCCATGTTTAATTGATGTTTCTAAGATTTTTTAAATATAATTTAACCTTTAACACATTTTTTAATACATTTTTGGTATTTGAGCATTTGTGAGGCCTCATGAAGAAACTAGTTCTTGGATGGATCATGATGATTACTCTGGCATCATTTTGGTATCGAGTAGGAATAATAGAAAGGGTGAGGATTTTAAAAGTTTGGAACAAAGATATATTGCTCAGTTTTACATGTTATCTCTAAAAAAGGACATAAGCCATGAAGACAAAAGGTAAGAAGCAAGAACCAAAATTAGAGAGAGAGATATCATGATTGAGGTGTGAGTTGCATAGGGTTGAAGCCTGGGGAAGAATGTGGTTACTGAGTAATAATTCAGCTAGATGGATGGAGTTTGAAAAAGAGAGTGAAGTGGCCAATAGAGTCACTTGTGAAGAATGCAAGAAGACAAAAGAAGCATGCTATAAGAAGTGAAGGAAGAAAAGAGGTAAAAGCCTATAGAGGCTTGAGGAAGAGAGAGTTTCCATGTGAGAAACATGAGAAAGAGGAAGAGAAGAGAGTTCTCATTGTGGAGAACATAGTGAAAGATGAAGAAGAATGGAGAAGAAGAAAGGTGCAAAAGGAAGCACTTAGTGAAGAAGGGTGGATAAGGAGGAAAGTGTCCAAGAAAGAGACACTCATGGAGACAATGTGGTCTCTAATTTTATGGAATAATGTTGTGTTTACATGTGTGTATATAGGTTTGAAGGATTTTGTGAATAAGATCAAGAAGAAGACAATGAAATTTGTAAGAAAAGAACCAAGAAGAGACTCTTTTGAGTCAAATGCACATGATGGAAGAAAAGAGTAGGTTATATAAGCTTATGAGGAAAATAATGAGGTCCTCTAGCATGCTAATGAAGAGGAAAATAAAATACATAGTTCTATGAATCCTTGGAATGTATTCAATTAACATAAGACAAGAAAGAGAGCAAAAACAAGAATATGGATGGCAAAAAGAAAAGAAGAGAGATATGATCACAAAAATGGTCTATAATTAGGTATGTGAAGATGAAAATTATGATTTCCTTCATGTATATAATGCTGAAAATTTTGATATACAAGAATTCACAATGAAAGATGAGGACATTTCTTCAAAATCTGAATTTCAACATGGATATATCATGCTTAAATGGCTCAAAGGCCGATTATTTGTAAACAAGAGACAAAATGTAAGGAAGAGGCTAATGAGGCTGTGGTATGCAATGGAAAACAAGAAGAAAATGATGGAAAAAGATCATATTTCAGTTTGAAACAAGCATACAGTGAAGGTGACCAAGAATGAGTAATGAGGAAATATTTTCTAAGTACAAACCAATTTATGAACCACGAAGGAGGAATCAAACTACAGGTATGTATCAGTTCAAGGGTTGAGAAAACAAGTGTGGAAAGTAAAAGAGAAAAGAGAATATTAGGGCAGCCTAATAAGGGCTTGGAAAGAGAAGCAAACAAGTGAGGAACAAGGTAAACAAGTTATTTTAATATTTTAGATGAGTAAGCAAAGAATGTGACCCTTAAAAGTGATAAGGAGTTGATATTGAGCACTAACATGCATGGTGAAGAACTTATGAATGAAAAGCAAAAAGAAGAAGTTACAAAACTACAAGAAGATAAAGATGAAGTGAAGAAAAAGAAAGTGAAAGCTGAGTCTATTAATCTAGCATGTGATTTTAAAGGAGAAAGAGAACCATTATGTCCTAAATTTGATGAAGCAAGTGAAGAAAAGAGTGAACTTTTTGTATGAATACATACAAAATATTGAGGAGCTATTTATGGAAATTACATGTTCAAATCAGCTAAGGGAATGCATTAGAAAACAAGAAAATGAAGAGAAAATGTAAGAAAAGTCATTGGTACTTTTAGATTAATAGGAATATGATGAAGATGAAGGATAACTACAGGTTCAAGAGAAAGCGGAAGACGGAAAATATGAATAAAATTGTTCAAGAACAACGGGGTCAAGAGAGAATAATCAGAAATTACGTGAAGAATGCAATGAAGGAAGGAATAAGATCTAAATGAGACAAATTTGTCTCATCCTTTTATATCTAATGTTTCTCCTAGTTGTGTTTGTGTAAGAAATATTCAAATAATGAACATGGAAGATGAAAAAGACAAGAATATGAAGAAAAAGAGAATGAAGACAAAGAAGAAGATTTGAAGCAAAATGAAGACATGGAAGGAAAATTCAAAGCAAGAAGAGACAAATTAAACAAGGAAAAGAGTAAGATAGATGATTTTCAAAACATATACAATTTACAAATTAAGCTATGAATGCATAATAATGAACCCAATGTTACCAGTTGATTTGAACGAATCCAAACTTTCCTCCAAAAGAACAAAACCTAGCTAATTCACAAGGACTCAAAACTGGTCTTCCAAAGTACAAGTAGTATCCTTCACGAATAACTACCACTCAGTTGTATGGCCTTAAACATCCTCTACACAGATGAAGATCTGAGATGAATAATGTGTAGAAGAACCAATGCCCTAATTGACCCGCAATGGATCCGAACTGGAACACAAATGTGATCACATACCCAATTGATTCCCAATGAATCTAAACCAGATAATAAAATGATCACTACCAGTTAATTCCCAATGAATCCAAACTGATAACCAAGATGATCACATACCCATTTGATTCCCAATGAATCCAAACTAGATAATAAAATGATCAAATACCAGTTGATTCACAATGAATCCGAACTAGAAAATAGAAGATGACCACATATCTAGTTGATTCTCAATGAATCCAAACTAGAAAACAATATGATCACATAACCAGTTGATTTGCAATGAATATAAACTAGAAAATATAATACTAATGATCTCCTCCATGTGTATCGAATAGAAATAACACGGCTTATAATGACCGATGTAGAAGATTAGGTCCTCAACAGTCTTCCTGCAACAAGGTGCACACTTGACGAAGGATCCAGATGGACTCCAAGCGCTCCAATGACTTCCAAAACTCAAAATAGTGTCATAGAATCTCAAAAATATTAAAATAACTTGTCCATGAGGAGCATCTCAGAATTTTGGACAACTTTCCAGTTTACACCGAGAGCAAAAATGCTCTGAAGTGCCTCGAAAATGTAGATTTACAAAAGTGCCTCAATAAGGCACAAACATGTAAATGAGACCTCTGTTATGGACCTCTCACAAATATGTTACAAATTTCCCAAAAAGGGATAACAATGGGTCCATTGGAAGTGTCTCAGAGTTCTTGACATTTCTCTAGTTTACTCCGAGTCACAAAAATGCCTCTAAGTGCTCCAAAAATGCATTTTACAAAAATTTCCACAATAAGCCTAAGGCCCAAGCATGACACTGTATAATATCACCCACGATCTCCCTTTTATACTTGGTGAGCCATCATGGCTTAAGCAATGGGGCATTACTTTTGTAAGCATTGGGTCAAGGGTTCAAGCCCTCCTTGCCCACTAACCCACCGAATCACATTTATCACGGGATTTAAAATCCCACATGCCACATATGAGAGAGATCAGTGGGGTTTAAATGGGCTAGACCACCCATGGTGTAATGTGGTCTGGGCCACGTCTCCCTTTTTTCCACGCAGGTGTCGGTAGTTATATGTGGGGTGGTGGATTAGATTGTGCCCACTTGATTTTGTGGCGATGAGTTGTTTATCCGTTGAAGCGGTCAAGCTATGTGAAGCTCACTTTGGTTACAAAGTGGGTGGTGGTATAAATGAATGGCAATGGCATTGATTGAAATGACACATAATGGCCGGTGAGAATAATGTGACTCACCTAATGAAATAATGAGTTCTTTATGCTAAATAAAATCTCCTTGTAAGATGGTAACTCGACAAGGGAAATAGTGAGCTCGCCCAACCGAGTCCGAGTTGGCACTGGTATAAAATGTGGTGGCAAGCCACGTGGTGGCCTAAGGACCCACCACATGGAAAAATGACAATGCGGTGGCCATGGCACCCCTCATTTAAAAGAGTGTGTCTAACTGGCCGAGGACCAATTTTTTTCTCCTCCGCTTATACTCTGCTTCCATCAGTGTCATTGATGTGTTGGCGAGTTAATTTTGTCGAGTCCGAACTACAACCAAACCTTGACTAGCCATAACGTGAGCATATAAGCTCTATTTCTAGCATTCCATGTACCGTTGGAAAGATATCAGAATTCTCTACCACTCTGTTGTGGTTTAGGAGATTTAGGAACTTTAGAAGTGAAAAAATATCCTCTGGATCAAAATCCAAGGGTATTTAAAAAGGTAATCATACACATATTAACATTGACACAAGTATCAACCTCAATATTAGTTCACTTTTGTCATTTTACGCAAGGGTGATTAGTAATTGTTCCAAATAGGTTGATGAATTTTTATTCATATGTTTGAAATGATGCTTGCAAAGTTGTATATTTAGATTCATGCTAAGGAGATTATTCTTGTAGTGGGGTTACTTTAGATATATCTTTAGTGGAAGATTATACATCACATATAACCTTTGGTTGGGAAGAGGAAAGTGGAGATTGATATTTATTGGTACACTTTGTACAACTTGTATTACCTTTTATGCATGAACTTTACTAAATTCAATAAAGATATGATCTAATAAGTCATGTACACATGTCCTTATACCAATAAGAGGGAAATGGGGTTTTAAAAATTTCTCGATATGGTAACTCAGCAAGGGAAATAGTGAGCTCACCCAACCGAATTGGCTCAGTATAAAATGTGGCGATAGGCCATGTGGTGGTTTGAGGACCTACCACGTGGAAAAATGATGATGTGGCAGATACATGACACCCATCCATAAAAAGATCGTGTCAAAATTAGCCGAGGACCAATTTTTTTGCTCCTCCGCTTACACTCTGCTCTACCACTTGTCGTTAGTATGTTGGCTAGTTGACTCTGTCGAGTCTAAACTATGACCAAACTTTGACCAGCCATAACATGAGCATACAAGCTTTATTTCTAGCCTTCTATGTACCGTTGGAAATATCTCAAAATTCTCTACCACTCTATTATGGCTTAGGAGATTTAGGAAATCAAGCATCCAAAAATATCCTTTAGCTCAAAATCCAAGGGTATTTAAAAAGGTAATCATACACATATTAACATTGACACAAGTATCAACCTCAATATTAGTTCACTTTTTCATTTTATGTAAGGGGTGATTAGTAATTGTTCCAAATAAGTTGAGGAATTATTTCTTTATATGTTTGAAATGATGCTTGCAGTTGGATTTTTACATTCATGCTAAGGAGATTCTTCTTATGGTGGGATTACTTTAGATATATCATTAGTGGAGGATTCTACATCATGTATAACCTTTAGTTGGGAAGAGGAAAGTGGAGATCAAGTATTTGTTGGTATGCTTCGTGTAACATTTATTGCCTTTTATGCATGAAATTTACTAGATTCAACAAAGATATGATCCAATAAGTCATGTACACATGTCCTTCTACCTATAAGATGGAAAATGGGGTTTTGAAAATTTCTCTATATGGTAACTCGGTGAAGGAAATAGTGAGCTCACCCAACTGAGTTGGCTTGGTATAAAATGTGGTGGAAAACCATGTGATGGTCGAGGACCCACCACGTGGAAAAATGATGATGCGGAGGTCATGCGACCCCTCCGTAAAAAGAATGTGTCAAACCTGGTTGACGACCAATTTTTTTGCTCCTCCGCTTACACTCTTCTTCCGCCACGTGTCGTTGTTGTGTTGGCCAGTTCACTCTGTCGAATCGAACTACAACCAAACTTTAACCAACCATAATGTGATCATACGAGATGTGTTTCTAGCATTCCATATACCATTAGAAAGATATCGGAATGTTCTACCACTTTGTTATGGTTCAGGGAGATTTAGGAACTCCAGACATCCAAAAATATCCTCTAGATCAAAATCCAAGGGTATTTGAAAAGGTAATCATACACATATTAACATTGACACAAGTATCAACCTCAATATTAGTTCACTTTTTTCATTTTACACAAGGGGTGATTAGTCAGAGTTTCCATTGAGGGGGAGTGTGTATGATAATGTCACCTCTAATGGAATTTGGTATTTGTAAAATGAAAAATACATTGTAATAAATACCTTCAAGAAAATTTAAGAGAACTTTGGGCATGTGTAAAAGACCTTTAGGCATGTGTAAAAATATCTTCGGGCATGTGTATACCTCCTCAGCTTCTTTTTCAGAAAGAAGTGTAGAAAGGCATTAAAGGTAGTCTTTAGTAAACTCTTTATTACTATTTAGTTTCTTGGTAAACATCCAGTATAAGCATATTGTTAAGGAGGTCCTTGGTTATAAAAGGCTCCTATATGCTTGGTTTCAAGTAACCTTTTACGAGAACATGTAAAACTCACAAATCATACTTAGCCACTAATCATGGGATGATCTTTTGGATTCCAAATCCTTTTGTAACAAAAGGTAACTTGAGTATGATGAAGGTGTTATAATTCCTTCAACCTATATGCTAGCCTAAAACCTTTATGGTTTAAGGATTGTAAATCCTATAGTGTACCACGGGAAGGTAATCTATTGGCATATGTTATCCCACTTAACATTAAGGGGGAGTGTTGGAACATAATGGTTAAGTGGGTTGGCCACCCCTTAATTAAATATGGGTCCAACATTATACTATAGGTTAAATATTTAATAATAAGAAATATTTCTATTTCTATTATTAAATATTCAAACCTAGGAATATACTTTAGGTTAAATATTTAATAATAAGAAATAGTTATATTTCTATTATTAAATATTTTAAACCTTGGTATATGTGTCAACCGACATGGTTGAAAAGGTGAGTTAGGAGACATACCCGATCACCTCATATAAAAAGGACTTGGTCCTCATTTGATATATTCAAAAAATAATATATCAAAGGTTTTCACCCTTGTGATTAGGGTTTCTAAGGAGGAGGTGATTTACTGGATGTAAAAATTTCTCTACAATAAAAGTTACTTTTCACAGTGGTTTTTACCTTCAAGTTTTCCACTATAAATATTGTGTCTTGGGTTATTTCCTTTTGTAAGTATTACTTTATTATTATGCAATGTGATGTGATGTTTATTTATTTAATATTGCATATTTTATTAATGTTGATTAAATCCGTAATTAATAGAATCCTCAAATTTTAATAGGATCAACCTCAATATTAGTTCACTTTTTGTCATTTTACGTAAGAGGTCATTAGTAATTGTTCTAAATAGGTTGATGAATTTTTCTTTGTATATTTGAAATGATGCTTGCGGTTGGATTTTTACATTCATGTTAAGGAGTTTCTTCTTGTGTTGGGATTACTTTAGATATATCTTTAGTGGAGGATTATACATCATGTATATCCTTTGGTTAGGAATAGGAAAGTGGAGATTTATATTTATTGGTATGTTTTATGCATCCTCTGTATTGCCTTTTATGCATGAACTTTACTAGATTCAACAAAGATATGATCCACTAAGTCATGTACACATGTCCTTATACCTATAAGAGGGAAATGGGGTTTTGAAAATGTCTTGATATGGTAACGGAGAGGGAAATAATGAGCTCTCCCAACCGAGTTGGGTCGGTATAAAATGTGGTGAAGCCACGTGGTGGTCGAGGACCCACCACATGGCAAAATTATGATGTTGCGGCCATGGCACCTCTTAGTAAAAAGAGTGTGTCAAACTTGGCCGAGGACCAATTTTGTGCTCCTCTACTTACACTCTTACGCCACATGTCATTGTTGTGTTGGCGGTTGACTCTGTTGAGTCTGAACTATGACCAAACTTTGACCAGCCATAATATGAGCATATGAGCTCTATTTCTAGCATTCCATGTAATGTTGGAAAGATCGAAATGCTCTACCACTTTGTTGTGGTTTAGGGAGATTTAGGGAACTCTAGATGTCCAAAAATATCCTTCGATCAAAATCCAAGGATATTTAAAAAGGTAATCATATACATATTAACATTGACACAAGTATCGACCTCAATATTAGTTCACTTTTGTCATTTTACGCAAGGGGTGATTAGTAATTGTTCCAAATAGGTTGATGAATTTTTCTTTGTATAAGTTTGAAATGATGCTTAGTTGGATTTTTACATTCATGCTAAGGAAATTCTTCTTGTGGTGGGATTAATTTAGATATATCTTTAGTGGAGGATTGTACATCATTTATAACCTTTGGTTGGGAAGAGGAAAATGGATATTGATATTTACTTGGTACACTTTTTTATGACAACTGTATTGCATTTTATGCATGAACTTTACTAGATTCAACAAAGATATGATCGAATAAGTCATGTGCACATTTCTTTATACCTATAAGAGGGAAATGGGGTTTTGAAAATTTCTTGATATGCTCATTTTGTTTCCAAACCCATGTCCATGTACTTTGTAATTTTGTGTTGGATTGACTTATTATAATTTGGACATTATCAATAAATTTCAAATTCTTGCTTTGTAATTCCAAACACTCATTTATATTATGTTTATTAATTCTATGATATCTCAAAAATAGTTTACCGTGTTGTTTTTTTAATCTCTATGTATGGGGAAATAAATAGATGGTAATGTGATCAACCCCTTACCTAGAAAATTCTATAAAATAACACTTAGTTAATATGTAGGTTTCCAAATGATGGAATTAGGATATATTTTCCCATGGGGTTTTGAATCATAAGAACACATGAATTACTAGCCTCAAAATACATAAAATTTTCATCTAAAGGGGTTTCCTACATGTCACGAGTTTATAAAGTTTATTGAATTGTAAATACATTTGATAAACTTTGTTTTTAAACTTGTTTATGACACTTTTTAAAGAGTGGCATTCACTATAAACAAAAAAACCAAATGGTCTATTTGAAAGGAATATTAGCATCATGCATCACCGAATGGGTAGAAGAAGTCATGTAATTATGTAAATCATTTTCATAGTATGCTTATCATATAGTTCGTCCTCATCATCCCCATAAAGATAATCATCATCCTAATAATCCTTTTTGTGTACATGGTTTCTAACATCACATGAGATAAGTTTAGGAGAGGAAGTAGGGGATATAACTTAGTTTAATGTGATATATGAGAGATAAGGATATCTACAATACAATGATGAAGCTTACATATAAGGTATATCAAATGTACCAACCCATTCATATAATTGATGAGCCATAAATTAGCCAAAACATATTCCAAAATGTTTTTAAATTAATTTGAAAAGATCCAAGTAATAAAATGAATATTTATGAAAATTGGTGATGAATTTTACAATACTAGGAAAGATTTTTATATCAAATTGATGCAATTAATAAAAATATCCAAGTGTTATAAAAATAGAGTCATTTATAATGATATATCATTTGAAAGGTATGAAGACCAAAAAGGACCCTTAGACAAGTCCTTAGTAGGAAAATTAAGCAAAAAACACTAGAGTAAAGAATGAAAAATAGATTTTGTTCAAGGAATAAATGGAAATCATATATTAAATCTGAAAACTACTCCTAATAGAGGATAAATATGAAACTCTATGAATGAATAATGAAACCACGGGATGAAGAAAGAAACCTGTGGATGAATAATAAAACCCCAAGCCACATGGTTTTATATATAATCAACTTCACTAAAATATAATATGAAATTTAGGAGTATGTTCCTAATTATATATTACTTGATAAATAAAATTCAAAATAATGTAATAGCCCTAAGTTTTGTAATAAAGATAATGCTAAGAGATATGTCATTAATACATAGAATTCCATTGAAATTATAATTGGTGTTTACGGTTATAGAAATGTTTTCATGTTATAGATCTAAGAATTTGTGATGATGTATAGAAAGTATATGTAGGAGTTGGGAAGAGTATAATCGAAGGTTTAATAAAATTTGGGTACCTAAAAGTGTGAGTGTAGGAAATGTTTTTCCAAATGAGGCATGTTCGTGGCTAAACTCATCTATGGGGCTATGAATTTTTCCCATAATACTCTAGGTGAATTATGATTCTAATTTGGATCATCTCTATAAAAATATCTATAAGATGTGCTTCAATCAATGAAATGAAAATGATGTGATTTTATATTGTTATTCCTTGCTTGTATCCCTAAAAGGGGTTGGTGAATATTTGATATAGATTGACCTCACCACACCCCCAATGATGTGTTAAGGACCATATTACATACCGATCTTCTAAAGAGGATCAAACCACATAGATTTCTCCCAATATTTTGATGAGAAAGAGAGCAATAAATAATGGAAACAAGATGGATCTCTTGATTTGGACCTCACACTTGGCAATAGTAACTTGTGAATTATTTGTACCTAACAAATTTTTGATCTAAGGTAGTAGTAGAGATATGTTGAGAATTTGACTAGCTTGTTGTGATAGTGCTCTAAGGAATGTGTGCTTCAATATTTTTTTGTGTCCTTATTAAGGTGTGTCTTTGATATGATATCCTCTATATTCCCCTAATGGATTAGGGTAGATGTGTTTATATAAGTGACCATTTGAATGATAACCCAATTGATCAACACAAATGTACCACCTAGGTTGATAGGGTAAATTATACATTTGAAAATATGACCATTACAAGTATAAGGGAGAGGTTCACAACATGTGAGATAGATTCATTCATTGAACCATCCTGAGCCCATAATTTTTTTGTAGTTTTGTTTTGTAAAGTATGCAGTGATTCCTAAAGTTCTAACTGGAGAATAGTTGTGGCCTAGTGGACACAAGATATAGGTTAGTAGCAAGAGGCTTTAAAATGGAAGATTAAAATGTGGATGGAATACTACCAGAATAAATGCCAAAGTGATATTTCCAAGTACATGAGACCAAATTTTTAGCACTATACCTATAAGAGATGATTTTTGTAAGGTAAAATAAATAATTACTTTTAATCTATTTATGTTTGGGTTTTTTATCATGTATGAAGGGTGAAATTTTTACCATGACATATCACACAACTTAAAAACCTTATAATGACATTTTTATCAACTAATAAACTTTGGATCCATCCACAACATTTTTTTGAGATTAAAAATACATCATGCTTAGATTTTGACCTCTAAAAAATGAGTACAAGAACTTCAAAGGTTCCGTTGAGAATTTGAGGTTAAAGCCTTATAAAACAAAGTAACACCTATTCAAAAAATATTTTATATAGAAGTGAAAAAATATCAATCAATTAAAATACAATATATATTTGATAATTGTAACTAGAATAAAAATAAATTTAGAAATACTAAAAAAATTTAGAAGGAAGAAATCCAATAAAACATATTCAACTTAAGGGTAAGAAGCCCAAATCAAGGGATTACATCGACCACTCCTTCCCCTACTAACAAATGTTTACAATGTTTGCATGGTAAGTGGGCTCATTATTTTGTTTTTATTGAAAAAATTATAGAAAGAAATAATGTCATTATAGTAATGATTATTCATGGTGGTCATCTCAAGATAATTTAAACAACACTATTAAAAACCCTACAAAAAAATAATACTCAAATTATATTTCTTTTGAAAAACTTAGACTTAACATAAATACATGATTGGGTTGTTATTACGTTAATCCCACATTAATAATAATTTTGAGACAATGGTGATTTATAAGACAAAAATTAAGTGGATCTCATTACATTGTGTTTATTAGCAATAATATACTGGGGAAACAATGTCATTATATTAATTACTACTCATGGTGCCGTCTTGAGGCAACTTACTAACATAAATTGGTAAAAATCAAATAAGAAATAGTAATCAAATAAAATTTCTCAAGAAATCCTTCAACTTAACATAAATACAAAATTATATTGTTTTTGGGTAATCTTATACTAGTAATAATTGTGAGACAATGGTGATTTATAAGACACAACACTACCGAAAGGCTTTCCATTCCTCCTCCCTACTATAAAATATTACTTGTGTTCTAGTTGGGTCCGCTAATTCAAAATGAGTCAATCCCCTACATTAAAACATGGAAATGACATTCCATTAAGTAGACTCCCTACTTTAGAATGAGTGAATCCTATAATTTAGAAAAGAAAATTGCATTCCATATAACTTTGTATTTGTATGAAAAATAATGCAATGAGAAAAATCACAATAAGTTAGAAAATTATTATTTAATAATGTCGAGTTGTTCCCCATTGTAGGAATATTTTCTACAAAGTGTCAAGCCTTTCCAAATAGATATTTTCCTATTAATTTTACCATAGCATTTATTTTTTTATAAAGTGCACTTTTCTATATATAAACAAAATATGTACAATGTTAATCCTATAAAAGCGGGTGGCAAGAAGCCACACCCTAGAATACAAAGAAAATAGATCTAGATAGGCCTTAAGAGAGAGGACAAATTACAATAAAGCCACTATAAAATTATTATAATCAATCAAAAGGGTCAGCAAAACAAGAAGCCAAAAATCTAAAGTGCGAGGCGCAAACATAGAGGACGAAGGAGGAGGCAAAGGGTTGTTAGGTTTGCCACCCTAACTAGAACCATAAGGATGAGAAAAGTTTGGGATGGGCTCCCATCCACTTTCCTATTTTTTTTGTTGATTATAAACCTCAGTAGATGACCGAGAGGGAAAAATGACAAGATCCAGCCATGGGAATTTTCTTTGTTGAGGGCCATTCCAACTAGTACCACTAGAATCACCAAGCTAACCAAAGACCCTACCACGAGCATGGGAAGGAGGTTGAGAGTGAGGGGACCACCACTAATTAGGAGAAGGGATCCCTAACTCCAAGAGTTATGTTTGGGATTCCCCAGCCTTTAGTCGGAGGAAGAGAGTGATGCAAACAAGGAAATGAGTGGCGGCAAGCATCCGGAGGAACGCAATCGATTGCACTGAGTGGAACCCCAATGGTCAAGGAAGAAATTGAGGTGTTCAACCTCTAACCAAAATTTCTTGACTTAGTTATCAATTTGGAACATAACAATGGAAATACCATCCACTTTATTAGTAATAAACATTTTTTTATAGAACGCTTATTAAAAATGACATTATTTCTATCTTTCCAAAGATGAAAAATAATATCAATTCTAAAAATGTGCCAAAATTTGTTGTAAATTGTAGGTAACAAGGCCAAGTCCCCCAAGAGAATAATTTTCCAAGTAAATAAATCCAGAGAAAAGGGATGAAACAGGGTATGAATCCACTTCCAAGTTGACTGATCTTGAGGAAAACCAAAAAATGTGCTTAATAGACTTTGGTTGATGGAAAACTAGGAAAATGGGGTTAAGACCCATATGCTTGAGTCGGTCCCTAGTTGGAATCCCTTAGTGTAAAATACACCACAAAAATGAGCTTTTGGGTTCGATAAGAACACTCCAAACCCTCGAAAATTATGTTTCCAAACAAAATTATGGGAAGAAATACTCCAACTATGATTAAGAGTGTCAGTGGGCACCAATTGAGGGCCATTAAGGAGTACCCCAAATGGGGCTTGTAATGGCGAAAGGCATAGCAATGGGCCAGTTCTAGTCCTACCACCATGGGACACCAGAGGTGACACCAAATTTGTGCACATATTCATTAGGTATGCAAGCAATGATTTTTCAAATAGGTTATGCATCTTTAAGTTGAAGATTATATTTAGTAGTAAGAGCACCCTAGGAAAGCCAAGATCTGGAGTTTTTGCAAAATAAATTTCCCACCACCTTGATTCCTTTTCTAAAAAGTCTAATACTTTTAGCCCAAGGAGCCAACGCAAGAGGACCATCATGAAAAGTGAGAATAGATGACCACCAAAGAGAGTGGGAGTTAATAGATAGACCAGATCTGAATCCACCCCCCTTCCAAATTAGGTGTGGTTTAAGAAACTCCCAGGATTTACAAATGCTTTGGGCAATGAAAGTACCCCCAATTTTAACTAAAACATGGCAGAGAAGAAGGGATTGGAAGTTGAGACCTTTCCAAGCTTTTCTACCCAAAGGAGAGCCTTGACAAATGTAATGTCAGAGAAAAACCTTCCAAGCCTCATTACCTTCCAGGTTATAGATTAACCACTTGACACAAAGAGCATGTCCTTGGAGTTTAATATCAAACATCCTAAAGCCCCCAACTTTTTAGGCTAACAACATATGTCCCAAGAAACTATGTCCAACCCTTTATTCCCCTAAGAGTTAGCCCATAGAAAGTCCAATGATAGCTTCTCAAGTTTGGAATATGTAGTGTTTTATGGAGCCCAAGAAGAATAATAATAAACATGAGTAACAACTAACACCTTAGAGTAGATTTGAAACTTTCCTGCTAAATAAAGAGGCTTGGTAATCCAAAAGTTAATCTTACGCCCAACCCTTTGAACCACATAAGTCCATAATTGCGGAGAGAAGTGTCTTGAAAAAACAAAGGGAAGTACCCTTACCTCATGGATTTGAATAAGCCAAACCTAGAAGATTGAGCCCTATTAATGGAGATAGATTCCCCAATATTGTTAAATATCATATGCACAGTGTGAAAAAATCTCAGCCCAAACCCAAGAGCTTAAAGCATAGCAAAAATGAAAGACCATTCAATGCAATCATAAGCTTTAGAAAATTCAATTTTGATAAACAAATATTTTTGGTTAGAGATTCAAGCCCATTCCATCCCTTCCCAAACATCAATAATATTATCCAAGATGCATGTTTTCTTGATGAAACTAGTTTGATCACTTCTTGTAATACAAGGAAGAAGATTGTCAACCCCATTAGAAAAATACTTAATAATAATTTTGTAAGACATATTAAGAAAAATGATGGGTATATAATTAGAAATTTGTTTAGGGTATCTAGATTTGGGGATAAACTTGATGTTGTCTTGGTTACCAGCTCACCCAAAGAGTTACAATCTAAAGCTTCAAGCTACACATTGTGCAAATCATCCCCCAAAGTGTCCTATAAGGTCTAGTAGAATTCAGAGGGGAATCCATCAATACTGGAGTTGTATGAGGAGCCATTTAAAAGGCTTCCTCCTTAAGGTCTATAAGATATAAATTCCTATAACACACTACTCTTTGAGTGTGTGTGACCTTGTAAGGCACAAATTGTAGGCATTTTAAAATAGGCTCTTCCCTAGTAGGGGTGGCGGGTTGAGAGGAAAAAAACCATGATAATGATAGAAAAATTCTTGGAGAATATACGTAACGCCCACAAATTTGACACACAAATACAATAGTAAATTTATCCGAATATGTTTTTTTCTTTTAATGCTCACTACACAACACCACATGGGCTCCAATAGATAAAATTAACATCACATAAGACACTTACACAAAACCTCGACCCACATAGACAACATGATAACTCCATATACACATCAAAGCCACATTTCCAAAAATGACCAAGTACATCAACGACCCACTTCAATATACACTTACTCACAAGAACTTCCCACAACACATCGTTTTTCATGGTGAACTATTTATTACAATCATATTTTTATTATTTGACTATAATTGTCTGAAGGACACATAACATGGGACCCTTCGTTCCTCTTACAACTAGGCTGCATGTTTTTGTTTAACATTTCACCTATAGTGGTTCCTTTATAATTTTCTCATTTCTCTTATGGAAATAACTTTATATAGCATGATTGTGATTAGGAACGTATATACACACATGCGTCTTCTAATATTTGACTTAAGGATTTGTTTGAAAGAGTCGTGTTTACTTGGTTTGGAAAAATACTCTCGTTACAAGGAGGAAAATTCACAGGAATAAAAGGAAGGTTACTAGATAAATATAAAAACTTTCCCGAGTTCATTTCATAGCATTGTGTTAATACTAACAATGTAGTATTTTCATCTTCGAGTTATTACAACCAACTATGTAGGTTAACTAATTAAATTGTATCATTCTTGATTCACAATCCGTTGCTCAATCAAGTAATTCATATTTTCACAATCATATTACACATGGAAGGGTATATTACACATGTGTTCTCATTATAGAGATTTTTCTTTGAATTTAAGTGACAAATTTCACATTTCAAACTACTTTTGTTTCATCATCTTAAGGATTCACTCTCAATAGCAATGGGTTAATTACATGTTTCGACCATAAATTCTACTTCTTGAGTGATCCTAGGTTTAATATATTCCTATCTACGCCAAGGGTTCTACTAAATTTTACAAGTCCAACTAGAGTGCAATTTCCTTAACTCACAAGACCTTGGCTATAACCAAAGGTATCCCATTCTCAAGGCTACATTTCATTATTTCATTAGCATCATTGTTTAATCCACATTTATGCATACAAAGCATGTGATCATGCATCATATTTGGTTTTTCAATTTATTAGGTTGTTGTATCATTCGTGGAGCTCTACTTTATTACATTCATTTTATGATCACATTAGACATTTTAGTTGGTTTTGACATCGCTCAATGGCGTACCATTTTTCATAGCGGTCATTCCCTAGTTTAATCTTATTTACCCTTGTACTAACTACATTTATGCGGTTACTTTGGTCTGTATTAACATCATTTTGGAACAAATGTAATTCCTATAACACTTACGTAACACTTAGGGATTTAAGACTACAAGGAGTAAAACCTCGCACAAGAAAACTCATTTCATTTCTCTTAGACACACAAGTATTAGGTGTATATTGTAAGAGAGATATCACAAAAAATATTATGCATTTCATAATCCTTCTAAGGATTTATTTCAATCGTTGGGTAAATACTCAAAGAATTCAAAATGTAGTCTCCACTCACATAATTTATATCTCACAAGAGATAAATCGTAGGTACAACCACCAACTATCTTGTAAGGATTTGGCCACCCACTAGGGTACCAAGGAAATTACACACAAGGGGGTTAAACTTATTCATGATATGGTCAAACCTACAACACCTAGACATGATCACCTCACTCATCCCAATATGATAGGTTTCACAACATATATGCACCACCTCATAAAATATCAAGGAAATGGTCCTTAATAAGACATCTTAGGTGCGAAGCAAGAAGATGATTAATGAGATTAGAGTATTTTATTATCATGACAAAGTGTTTTATACCCTTGAAAAAGACTCAAATGGGGGAAAAGAAGTACAATAGGAATTATAACTCATTCTTTTAATTTTGATAGTTTTGATGAGATGAGATTCTACCTAGCATTGTGGGTGTTAAGGAAATAAACCAATAATTAACATAACAAAGGATTAGTTTAATATATTTATAACATAGGTACAACATTGAGTACAACTTCACATCCAATTTGACACTATAAAATATAGCCACATTGGTATTCCCTTTCAAAATGTATAAATAAAAATTCTTGAACAACATTACATATCATTATTCTATGGTATTACATGTATTGCAAGATGAATATAACTTTACAATGATGACTCATTAATTACAACATATCACATCCGAAATTCCTCTTGTTCAAAGTACCTGCAACCAATGCGGGTCAGTCCTAGGACTGGTATGGAAATCCCCTACACTCAAGCATAAATTTCACGCATCCATCATTTCAAACAATCAGAACAAACAATAGAGAGAGATAGAGATAGGGGGAGAGAGAGAGAGAGAGAGAGAGAGAGAGAGGTTGATTCTTCCCACATTTACACTTCCATATTCTATTATTATTTTTTAACAAAAGAGTAAGGAAAGGAGGAAGAAATTATAGGATTCATTTTCTTTTCAAATCACCATAACATCTTGTATCCAATTTTCATTTCATTTCAAACTCATATACATTTTGACCCATTTACGTTTTCAAAACCAATCAATATTTTCATAATTATCTCTAGAGAGAGAAAGGAAAGAGAGAGAAAGTATGGAATTCATTTTTTTCTATTCATCATATCATAACCACATACATTATCCAATTTTAATTTCATTTCCAACCCATAAACATTTATAACTCATTTACATTTTTAGAACTAGTCAAAATATCATAGTTACTTCTAGAAAGAGAAAAGGAAGAGAGAGAAACATCATAATTTCCCAAAAAAACATTCATACAATAATTTTATCAATTCATACTCTATAAAGTGTGGAAACAATATCTACAAGGTTCCACGGTTAGTTAGGAGTCAACAGAACCCTTATAAGGCGTGTTTAGCTAAAGTTACAATTTTGGTTCAAGTTGGTTGAAACATCTAAAGTGCTCAAAAATTGGGCCTTGAAAACACTCATTTTAAGTTTGAACAAAAATTTTGATGGTTCCCACGTACTCTACCATATACATAGATTTCATCATGTCTAATGGAATTCTATTATGAAGAGCGGAGCTCAAGTTCTGAGGGCAACTCGGGGCCGTTATCGTAATTACGAAAACTCTTGTCACTTAGTGACCAGTGGGCCCCAAAACCCACTTGTAAAACTAGTCTCTGAAGGAGTTTTCATTAAAATGTAGGTGGGTTACGATTCTCTAGTTGTCGGTTTAAGGATAGGTGGAAGTGGTTTTTATTTTCACTCAAACTAAGTGGCAACCGTAAGTTTTAAAGCTCGATCATAATTTTATTAAGCGAGCACCACACCACCAATGACTAATATTCCAAAAGGGATTTGAAAATTGACTCAAAAAGGAATTAAATAAGTTCAAAAAACTTGGTTAAGGTTCTCCATGGTGTCTTATGTCACTAGGGTCATGCTGGAAGTTTCAGATTTGTGGTACATTTGGGTATGGCGCTCTGTGCGTCACTTTCAAGGTCATATTTTCGATGTTTGAAAGTTCCAATTGAAGTAAGGTTTTATCATTGGTTGGAGTTCATTTCCTAATAATTATAATTTAATTTACAATTGTAGGAAATGATGAAAATGAAATTTAGTGCAAAAGAAAAGGGAAAGTCCATACCTTTTACACAAAACTCGTGATCACCACATTTGACAACACCGCATCAACTTCGGACATTACGAAACAATTTACATGAAAACACAATTCCTCCATTTGTATCCATATCTCATTGCAAAGCTCTTTATTTTGCATGGGTTAGAAGTATAATGGTAAGGATGAAATATCTTCTCCTCATCATGCTCCAAGAGACCATATTCCTTTAAGGCATTTTATCAAGTAGTTCACATGGCTGAAATGACACCCCTTGCTAGAGTGTTCTCCTACTCACATCCTGCTTCACTTAGCATCGCCAATAATCCCCTCAAGGCCCCCTTTTTGATAAATTTATTTAACATAACCCACAACAATGATTGCATCCTGTGAGACTATGTTTGGTTGAGGCACCCCCTTTTAATAATAACCAGTCTACATGTCTTCAACTATGTACCCACATTTTTACATTTTCTTCAAGTTTCCAAATCCATTCAACAAAACCATTTGAAAAGGAATGCAGCAAACATGACACTCCATGTAACCATTTTTTTGGTAATTTGTCAGACATTTCACGAGGCATTTTCTAATCTCCCATTTTGGCGCAGTGAAGGAGGATGCTAGAACAATTAACGGATCGGTGTGGACACTTGGGGGTTTCATGCAGGGGAAGAGTGAAATAAAAAATCTTGCAGAGCCATGAGTGGAATAGCAGGAAAGGTACTCTCACAGTCTTAACAAAACAACTACTCGAAATAAAAGAGAAAGAACATGAATAATGAAGTGGTAGTTGTTGCCTACGTTGATAATGGTGCTGGAAGGGTTACAGAGCACACTGCACAGGTACACAGAAGAATCCAAACCAATACAACCAAACATTGCACCAAATGAAGCATCCCCCAACCTCAATCTTATTCTTCCTTAGCATATACAAATAAATCAACGGTAGGAATAAGTTTCCTTTCATCTCAGAGATAAATGAAATCACGCCAGGTACAAATATAGATCCAAATCAGACAATTTGTATAAAGTAAAATGAGAGGATATAAGGGATACATATTTTTCTTTGTGCGTAGGATTATCGGCCCACAATGGTAGAGATTTTAGGACAACTATTAACAAGAGCATCATTTAGCACAGTTCCTTTCCATGTTTTGCATTCGCTGAACTAACCAATTACTGCTAAACTCCCAACGTTAACTTGGGCTTCATGTGATTAATGCGTCTGGATTCAAAATAAAGTGCTTGTATTATTCTGTGAGTAAAATGATAGGTCTTTAGGATTTTGGACCCCCAGCCCTGCATTAAAGTTGCAACTCTGACATAGGCCTACACACGCCACTCCCCTGCCTCTTGTACGCATCCCATTATCATTACTTTTTTATTATTTTTCTTCTTGGTTTTTTTTTAAAAATTGGGCACTACAATATCTGGCATAGCGGTGTGTTAAACATTCTGGATTTGATTTTATTAAAGGATTGCTTGGAGCGAAGTATAAAAATAACTCTTTAGAAGCTTTGTTACTGAATTTAAGCCAATGTAACTGAGCACGTAGCTGAGCACCCCGTGCTTTGTAAGCTTCTTCCACCTTAAGGTTGTGCCTCCAATGGGTAGCCTGGAGTTATAGGGAATGATTGAAAGGAGAGGCATTAAGCTCTTGTGAGATTTGTTGAAACTCACGATATGAAGCCTCATGCATTGCCTACTTAAAGAGAGCATCTTGTTTGCTATAAATGCAAAGGAAGGTGCTAGTTCTTTTGATGGCATCATTCCACCAAGAAATCCAGCCCTCCCTGCCAGCAGGGCAAGGAACCAAGTTTCAAATGCGTTGGATATGGGACACAGTCCAAGCATGCTTCAGGTGCACAATGTTTAAGTAAAATTGAGAGTTAACCATGCATTTTTGTAGGTTTGGCCCAAGTAATATCAAATAAAATGTTGAATGATCAGATAAAAGAGCATAATCAGTAACCATGACAGTTCTTCCCAACATGGGAGAAAGATAGACGAAGTTTTGACTCGTCATAAGGGTATAATCAAGTCGTTGCAGAATCATATCTTGACCATGCCAAAAATTGGACTAAATATACCAGGAAAAGATCTCCTTATAGGGGATGTTGGGTTCAAAAATTATGAGCTTTTTCCTCATATAAAATTATACCTCTCACTCTCACACATACCAATGCATGGGAAAATGACTAGTTTTATCTTTCAAGTATTCAAACATATTAAAATCCCCATATATAATCCAAAGAACATTGGGAAAGTATTTAGTAAGCCAACGTTATAACAAAGCTCTTTCAATCACATCATTAGACACATAAATATTGGCTAAACCCAAGATGTGTCCTTCAAAATTGAAAAGGGTCCAAACAACTTGATGAGTGGGATCATAGCCCCATGAGATCACATACTAAACAAGGTTAGGGTAAATCAAGGTCACGAACCCTCCACGCCTAGGGTTGTGATTAGACGTAATGCAAGTAGCATTTGGCTAGATGGTGTAAGTAGTAGAATGAAGTAAGAAGCTGTAAGTTTAAATTCATGAAAAAATAAAACACCCATATGCTTAAAATGTAGATAGTTGTCCCTAACCGGATATATCAGGTTAGTTCAATAAGGCCACATATATTCCAAGAGTACACAATCATTGGGTTGAATCAAGGTGCATAGATCCCTCATCATCAAGATTGGAGAGGGTAGAAAACTAGTTGTGAGACAAAGTGACATCGTAACATTTACCAACAACCATGGTCTACCTTTTTCTTACATGAATTCACCTTCTTCTCGCTAGTGAGGGGCTATGGGAATGACTAAGGAAAGATTTATGGGTGAAAGAAATTTGACTTTCTTCCATGAATGGTGCTTTTGGAAACTAGAGAGGCAAGGTGAGTGATGGATTCAAATATTTCAAAGGGACAACGATAGATGAATCCAGTGGGGAGTGGGAGAGATACGAGGGGGTTGTGGGAGGTGAAAGAACAACTTGTTTGATGAGATCAATAGAGGAGTTAGCTCCATTAGTAGCGTCAGGCGATTGGAATAAGTTGAGGGTTTTACAGGACCACGAGAAACACTCTTTTGTTGGTTACCATGGTCCATCCATCCGAAGAGGAGGGAGCTTTGGAATCCATTTGAGACTTTTATTGTGATACGGTGAAATATTCAACCATTAAAGGACATTCACGAATCATGTGGTCATAAGATTGTCGGTGGAAAAAGTATTAGGTAAGTTAATATAGAGGACTCATTGAGAAAAATGGGTGTCTCCAACCTAGATATCAATGGATTCTTTAAGGTCTTTAGATAAATCCACTCAACAAAAATGTGTTTTTGCATGCGAGTGTTAAAAAAATTTAGTTGTTCAAGAAATATAAGTTGACCAAAGGGTTTGATTAGGTGTTCAAAAAATCCCCACAAGGGGAGAGGTAGCCTAAGGAATTCCACCCACACTAGAATTTTAAGTTTTACTTGTTCGGAAACCTAAAAATACCTGGTCCAATGAGAAAACACTACCAGTGTGTTTTGAATGAACCAAGGGTCATGATCTTACAATGCTCAACATTATTAAAGTGAAATAAAAATCCCTTGGTGATATTTTGAACTCCCTCGAGCTTGACACCATGGTGTTTCCAATGGTTATGCACCCATTATTTCAGTAGGCTTTCAAGGGGACTCATCCAACAAAATAGCCAACGAGGGTGTATGATTTAAGCCAATTACAAACCATATCAAATTTAGGAAAAGTACAACATTAGACAAAGGAGTCTTAGACTCAGAATGGCTACCTCGTCAAATACTTTTGAGATGAATTTATTCGCTTTCTTTGGATCCATGGGTGTCAAGTTTTCCATAAATCAAACTTGCATCAAAACATGGAGGCAATGAAAGGGTAGCCATTAATAAAGGTGTGAAACCACCCAAAGGGTGGAGTAAATAACAAAATCAATTAAATAACTATCTATGCAAAGAAAAAATCCTACAGAAATCCAAAGGAAATGACAGTCTGAAAATAAATCACTATGACCAACATCAAGCATGAGAGGACTTAAGACCTAAACCATAATAGAGCTCTTAACATTTTATTTTTAAAAGTGAGTAACATCACCATAACATTTATTATTGTGTTGATTGAAGGAAATAATGCATGCCCTTAGATTTACTAATACATCGAGATGATGATAATGAATATTTAGAATTACAGATTGTAGGCATTCAACGAGATTCATGGGAAGTAAACTCGGGATTTTATTCATATGATGCATATGTTCATAAACCAACTAACACATTTACCTAACCAAAGTTGTTAAGAGGGAGTTTTGGATTTAATTGTAAGTAAAGATATCTAAGTATAGAAGGCCAAAGGTGTGAAATCTATGGTAATGGTGAAAGATAAGCATACCATTCTTCTAGCACTTGCATCATCCTTTTACATGAATCCATTACAAAAATTGACTTTGGTTGGAACAACAGGACTAGTGAGGAAATCCACCACTACTTATCTAATTAAGAGCATGTATGAGACCATGGGTTTAAAAATAGGGTTGTTTGGTATTGTTAGCTACTAGATTCATAGTAATATTAAGTCAAGATATCTCCTTGTACCACTCATTTTTTGTTTGCATGTAGAAAATGATGACCAAAATGGTTCATAATGGGGTTAAAGCTTATAGTATGGATTCTTTTTCATAGGTGTGATAAGGCCAATTTGAAATTGATTAAATTATTTTAAAATAAAGGGGGCCGTATAAAAGGCTAATCAGAAGTGATTTACAAAAATTATGATCACAAACAACATATGAAAGTTTCCAAATTAATGATCCAAATGATCCTCATTTTAATGCATAAGGAAACCCTTATGTACTAGAAATGCCATTTTCAATGGGGGAGAAAAATGTTGATGTTAATGCTTTGCAATTGGATCTTTCCATGTCAAAGATTCAGGTACTTGTCAAAAATCATGAGGTAATATAAGTCATTGTATATAATCCATCTATTATTTATCAATCTAATCACTTGTTTTTCTCAAATGAAAATATATATACTTGAAATCATCACGATAATATGAGTCCATGTAGGTTGAATCTAGATGAAAATTGAACAAAACTACCAAACAACCCCCAAAACATTCAATTAATAATTGGTTTTCCTTTTCTAGCATACTCCCAACCTGTTCCAAAATAGGAGCTTTGAAATAGGGTGTGAACATCGACCAAAATATTATGGAGAAGGGATTTTTTCATATGTTTTAGTTGTATGTGCGTTGGTAGATATGTATCTTAAATGTGGCAACATATAAACTGTTCGAAAAAAATTCTTAAAATATATGTGGTCTCATGGATTGAAATGATTGTAGGATATGCATAAAATGAGTTTTAACAAGTGATTGAGCATTATTTAAGATATCTATTATAGCATAGTTTTGTCCCATGTTGGAAGACACAACATGCAATTGGTGGTATTATTCTTTCTCAATTAACAAGTTGTGATTTGGGGTTTGTTAGATTTCATTAGCATGATTTGTCTTCTATGATCAATTCTTTTTCTTTAAAACCATAATTTCGATTTCATATATATGCATGTTTTATATTAGAATTTTGTTTTATTTATATCTTAATTTGATCGATGTGAAGAATTTATTTGGGCTTCTAGTTCATAGCAATTGATTTTGAGCTAGTAAGAATTAAGGCCAACAATCAACCCCTACTCTGCATTAATTAGATATTGTTGGGAACCTTAAACTATAGTTATTTTCATGTCATAAAAGAGCCACCAATATATGAGATTAGAAAAAGGATGCATAAATAAGCCAATTGTTCATGTTGCTTTTAAATTCAAGGATAACCAAATGTATCCTAGGCTAAAGGAGTGGTCTAAAATCACAATTGTAATCTAAGGGAGAGGAACTTTTCTTGTGAATATGAATATTAAGAAATTGGACTCAAAATGTAGTGGAATTAATATTGTGTACATGTAAAACTAAGCTGTCTTTAAATGAAATGAAACTAAAACCTAGTAGCTTCAAAGTAAAGTTAATCAAACAAGAACATCATGATAAGAGCTTAAGGGAAAATAACTTCTTCAATACATAAACATGATAAACCCCTAAATGATAAGCCATTCCTACTCTTTTGTGATTGCTACTTAAAACATGAACCTAATTAGATCGTTTAGCAATCAAAATTGATTGTTGTTTGTCTCAAAGATGAGGATGAGATTTCACCCAGAAACGGCTACAAGTCCATTTTTGATCTTCCCAAACTACTCAATTTGAGAGAATGGATGCAAGAGATGGAGAATCTATTTCCAACGATGGAGTATGGTTCATATCAAAATTCCTATAGTTTTCACTAATCAAAGTGTGGTGTAAGTTTGAGAGGAAGGAGCTTGGTCCTTTATATAGCTTTCTTGTTTGGGAAAGGCTTGTAAATTAGTGGATGTGGGACAAATCCCAAAGAAGAAATGCAAAGGATATGCATGTTTAGAAGAATTAATAAAGGATGTGCACTTTATGGGAATTGAGAGGGGTTTAATTAATCAAATGTGATTAATTAATAGGTAGGGATAAGCTTGTAGAAGCTATTTAGAGGGGATTTAGAGGAAAATTAGCATGATTTGAGGGATATAAGAGGGGAATTTAACCAATAAAGGGGTTTATTGATTAAAATAGAAGGCATAATTAACTAATAATGTTTAATTAATCACTTAGAAGTGGATTATAACTAATGAAAGGTCGTTAATTGGCATCCAAAATGGGGAAGGGTTAATTAATTAACGAAAGGTCGTTAATTAATGAATAAGAAGGGAATGTTAGCTAATTAGTGAAAAAATGCTAATTATTACATAACTGTCGGGAAAGAGGATAATTAGTGCAATTTTAGTATTAAAACTATCTAATCAGATTTCAGCTGTCTACATTTGCCCCTCTTTGGGATGGTGTAAGCGACACCACTTCAAAGATAGTAGACAAGTACAAACAAACAAATTATGAAGTAGTGGAAGAAAAATTAGTACAATGAAGGATGCCTCCTCATGTGTCGATGGGATGATGGAAGAGGTCGATTGGCGATCGAAAAAGATGAAGGAAACAAATAGATGAAATAAGGGGGATAAATATAATCCCTATAGCCCCAAGTTTTTTTTGGAAGAAAAAGTGTGATAGGAGAAAATGGTAAGGAAGAAACATGAAGATGAAGAGAATGGAGAGAGCTTTCATCCAGCTCATGTAAAAACAACTTTATTTCATCATTTTTCTTTATGATCTATGTCATCGGCCCCTATAAAAATATACCCATACAAAAATATTGTAAAGTAACATGAAAAGCTATAATAATAACATTTGTTCATTACAAAACACTAACTCAATGCAACATACATAATGTAATGCAATACGAGAAAGTAAACAAGCTAACCTAACAAGGAAACAAGTACAAACACACATACTCAAACAAACAACGTTCAAGATAGTTACACTAATGTTTTTATTAAGCTTCAATTCCCAAATGTTTGAGTTAATGACAAGGGTTAAAAATGGTGTCCCAAGCAAGGATACATGCGAGGGGAATACATGGAGGACACATGGGTCCCATGAAAAAGCAATCATGTACTATGAAATAGTACCAAGCAACTCGGTGTTCCAGAGAATATAGACATAGTAAGAAAACCGGCGTTGTTAATGGAGATAGATCAAAATGATCCACAAGTCGTTATGACAAGAATAAGCAAGGACAAAGAAAAATGTTTTGTAGGACAAATTTCAATGTTGAGGACAATGCATTTGATACATGCTTCAGTTGCATGCATGTTTTTTACCAATTTTGAAAAAAAAATGGATTTTGAATTTTTACAATTTTTTTTGGATTTTGAATTTTTTACAATTTTTTTTGGATTTTGAATTTTTTACAAATTTTTTGAATTTGATATTTTTACCAATTTTTTTGGATTTTGAATTTTTTACCAATTTGTAGGATTTTGGATTTTTAACAATTTTATAGAATTTTTGGATTTTTAACATTTTTGGAGTTTTTGGAATTATACCATTTTTTTGGATTTTTAATGATTTTTGACGATGTTTTTGCTCTTTTTAAAAATTTTACTAATGTTTTTGGATTTTTGAAGGTTTTTCAAAGCTATGTACATGAAAATGAAGATGAAAAGATGCCCACATCGAGAGGTGAGAATTTACAAGGGAAAATCTTATGCATATATACAAGAAGAATATATGTTGGATCAAGGCCATGAAGGATAGGTTCAACATGATGATGAACTCAAACCAATGAAGTGTTAAGAAGGATCGAGCATGCCCCGGTCAAAGCTAGCCAAGAACATCATGATAAGAGCTTAAGGGAAAATAACTTCTTGATGTATAAACATGATAAAACCACTAAATTTTAAGCCATTCCCACTCTTTTGTGATTGCTACTTAAAACATGAACCTAATTAGATCATTTAGTAATCAAAATTGATTGTTGTTTATCTCAAGAATGAGGATGAGATCTCACCAAGAAATGGCTACAAGGCCATTTTTGGATCTTCCCATACTACTCAATTTGAGAGAATGGATGCAAGAGATGGAGAAGTTATTTCCAACAATAGAGAATGGCTCAAATCAAAATGCCTATAGTTTTCACTAATCAAAGTGTGGTGTAAGTTTGAGAGGAAGGATCTTGGTCCTTTATATAGCTTTCCTATTTGGGAAAGGCTTGCAAATTAGTGAATGTGGGACAAATCCCAAAGAAGAAAGGATGTGCACTTTTATGAGAATTGAGAGGAGTTTAATTAATCAAATGTGATTAATTAATAGATAAGATAAGCTTGTAGAAGCTATTTAGAGGGGATTTAGAGGAAAATTAGCATGACTCGGGGGATATAAGAGGGGAATTTAACCAATAAAAGGGGTTTATTGATTAAAATAGAAGGCGTAATTAACTAATAATGTTTAATTAATCACTTAGAAGTGGATTATAACTAACGAAAGGTCATTAATTGGCATCTAGAATGGGGAAGGGTTAATTAATTAACGAAAGGTTGTTAATTAATGAATAAGAAGGGGAATGTTAGATAATTAGTGAAAAAGTGCTAATTATTATGGAAATGATGGGAAAGAGGATAATTAGTGTAATTTTAGTATTAAAATTGCATAAGTGGATTTTAGGTGTCTACATTTGCCCCTCTTTGGGGTGGTGTAAGTGACGCCACTTCAAAGATAATAGACAAGTACAAACAAACAAATTTTGAAGGAGTGGAAGAAAAATTAGTAGAATGAAGGATGCCCCCTCGAGTGTTGATGGGGTGATAGAAGAGGTCAATCGGTGATCGAAAAAGATGAAGGAAGCAGATAGAAGAAATAAGGGGGATAGGGGGATAAATATAATCCCTATTTCCCTAGGTGTTTTTGGAAGAAAAAGTGTGATATGAGAAAATGATAAGGAAGAAAAATGAAGATGAAGAGAATGGAAATAACTTTCATCCAGCTGATGTAAAAACAACTTTATTTCATCATTTTGCTTTATGATCTATGTCATCGGCCCTTATTAAAATATACGCATACAAAAAAAGTGTAAAATAACATGAAAATATATAATACTAACATTTGTTCATTATCAAAACACTAACTCAATGCAACATACATAACGTAATGCAATACGAGAAAGTAAACAAGCTAACCTGACAAGGAAACAAGTATAAACACACATACTCAAACAAACAACATTCAAGATAGTTACACAAATTTTTTTGTTATCAAGCTTCAGTTCCCAAATGTTCGAGTTAATGAAAAGGGTTAAAAACTAGTGCCCCAAGAAAGAATATATGTGAGGGGAGTACACAGAGGACACGGGGGTCTATGAAAAAAAAAATTGTGCACTATGAAACAATACCCAACAACTTGTTGTGCCAAAGAATACAGACATAGTAAGCAAACCAACTTTGTTAATAAAGATAAATCAAAATGATCCATGAGTCATTATGACAAGAACAAGCAAGGACCAAAGAAAGATGTTTTATAGGACAAATCTCGATGTTCAAGGACAATGCATTTGATATAGGCTTAAACTTTTGCATGCTTTTACCAATTTTTGAAAAAAATTGAATTTTACATTTTTTTGGATTTTGAATTTTTATTAAAAAAATTAGATTTTGAATTTCTTACAAATTTTTGTGGATTTTGAAAATTTTACCAATTTTTTTGAATTTCAAAGTTTTTTTACCAATTTTCTAGATTTTTTGAAATTTTATGCATTTTAGGGTTTTGAAAGTTTTTTAGAAGCTATGTACGGAAAATAAAGAAAAATGGATGCCCCCAGCGTTAGATGGAAATGTACAAGGGAAACTACTATGCATATGTGCAAGATAGTGAAGATGTGAAGATTCCCAGCGTTAGATGAGAATGTACAAAGGTAAAATATTCACACATATATACAAAAGAAGATATGTTGGATCAAGGCCACGAAGGATAGGTTCAACATGATGATGAACTCAAACCAATGAAGTGATAAGGAGTGAGCATGCCCCCAGTAAAAGCTAGCCAAGAAACATATAATAGAAAAGAAGTAGAATATTGTTTTATTAAAAGGGGACAAAGGTTCTTATAAACATGGTAAAAGAAAATCTTATACACATGGATGTTCTACACAAAGTAGAAGAACAATGTGAATTCTATGGAAGGATATGGAAAATGTAGCTAGAATCCCTACAATGAAAAGGTGATTCACCAAAGGCACAAATCAGGAGTCAAAATGAGGACTAAAGTAAGAGTTTGAACAAGGTCCAAACAAAACCTAGAAACATACTAGTCTTGTTTGCTCATAGAGACCCAAAGTGTGTGCACATGGAAATTAATTACTTCTTGAAGGGAAGATTTGATAGACAACAAGTGAAGACATGCTAGCCAATGTGTAGGAATGATTTATTTTGATAGGTGATTTGTGAATGGAGGGTGGAAGGAGATTCATACATTACTCTGCTACTAGCCAGGTATCCATAGCGCCGAAGAAGATGTATTTGATTCTAGTCGCAACATTGCTCTGCTAGCCTTGCTTGACGTCCATAGCCCAATAGAATACTTGGAAATTTCCCAAGAGAGAGTTATATATTGATTTTCTTTTTATTTTTGATGTTTTGATTTATTTATTTTCTTTTTGAAAATTATTTCATCTCTCTCAATTGTTTTGATAAGGGGTTAAGAACCACTGATGGATTGATGGAAGGATGTAGAAGTGATTGTGATGACGAAATTGGCTAGTGTCAAAAAATATGCCCAAAATTTCTTCTCAACAAGTTTATTAGATGTAGATAGTGATAGGATCTCTAAGAGGTCAGTCGTTCTTTAAATTACCAAGGTGATGAAAGACCAAGGAAAACAAATACAATAGAGATAAATGTTGCATAATGAGCATGAATAAACTAACCAAAAGATCACCGAAGGGATGAAAATGGTGGGTGACTTGTAAAGGAATGGAAAGAAAGGGAAGAAAGAACACCCATGTGTATATATTACCTTATTGTAATGTTTGATCTATGTACCTTTTATTTTTTGTTTTAATGTTTTCTCATTTTTTTGTTTTTGATTTTGGATGGTTTTGCGAAGGGAAAACCGTGAAGGGAGAAGATGATGAAGATGAATGATTTATAAGTTGGGACCAACAATGTCACTCCACATGATAGGATCCAAAAACAATGTTTGTGATTTATTTAATGAGGGAGACTAGGAGTTTTTCTTATCAAGAGTGATATTATATCTAATCTCGATGATCGTAGTGAGAACTTATTCGATAAGTGACTGTGAATTATCTTTCAATGTGGATTTTGTATGTGGGATATTTAGTTCCCTATCCATAGATTTTTGCACTTTACGCCATACTTGGAATTTACATTTTTGAGAATTCTTGATTCACGTTTGATTTGTAGTGTTTTAGGTGTTGGATTTGCTTGGAGCTTTGGAGCTCTTTGGATTTTTATCTTAGTTTGATGAATAAAATGTTTATATTTCATGCCAATTAATGCATGATTTTTTGATCCCGAGAAGGGGTAGAAGAAAGTGGGTGTTTAGGATTAATGATAGGAATGTTAGGGATGATGGTGGGATTTCCACAATTGTTGATAGAAGGATGATATGATGGACAAAGAGGATATGGTCTAAGGATTAAAGAGGATGGGCTACCGAGAGGTGAGCCACAAATAGAAGATGAAGGGATACTAGGATGTGGCCCAAGGATGAAAGATAATGGGCTACCAAAGGTGAGCCATAGATAGAAGATGAAGGGATACTAGGACGTGGCCCAAGTATAGAAGATAATGGGCTACTAGGACATGGCCCGAGTATAGAAGATGAAGGAATACCAAGAGGTGTCCCATAGATGGAAGATGAAAGGATACTAGGACGTGGCCCAAGTATAGAAGATGAGGGGCTACTAGGACGTGGCCCAAGAATATAAGATGAGGGGCTACTAGGGCGTGGCCCAAGAATACAAGAAGAGGGGCTACTAGGACATGGACCAAGAATAGAAGATAATGGGCTACCCGCATGAGATGACCCACTTAACAGTGGCCCACATATAGAAGAAGATGATGGGCTACCAGGAGGTGACCCAAGGAAATATTTTGATTGAGGAATTGTTATATGTAAAGAATGATGGGGTGATGAGAAGATAGGCTAGGGATCAATGACAAAAACCCTTGGAGGATGAAAACGTTGTTTAGAAGACTAGTTATTCCTTTGAATAAAGTCGATTGAATGAGGCTCGGAGATTGTGAGAAATCGAGTAATAGTTTGGATTAGAATAATCATGAAACTATGGGGAATCAAAAGAATAGTTTGGATTAAAATAATCAGGAGACTGTGAGGAATCAGAAGAATAGTTTGGATTAGAATCATCAGAATCATCGACTATGAGATGAAGGTGGGGAAAGGGGTAATTGAATGGTTTCTCTAGCATGAAGAACCAATCGAGGTTTAGTCATGATAGGCGTATTTGATGTGAATGCCTAAAACTAGGTTCCCTATTGTCATAAGTGTGAGGAACCATGTGATAGTTAGTCATGGTTGGCATTGTTGGGTCCAAATTCCTAGACCTAGATTGTATGATTGAACTCCTTCAAATGCAAGGAAGTTCCATGTCGATTCGGGAGCGTAATGACAACCAACTAGACATTTTGCAAACAAATAGGGGATGTTTGTGTGATTTTCCAAAGGGGATATAAGGAAAACAAACATATTGATGACACAATTTTGACAATCCAACAAGGTTTGGACAACAAGTTGCAAGTGTAAATGTCAAAATGGTTGATCAAAATTTAGCAACATAATGGTTGTAAAGGAAACTTTTCCAATGTTCAGATTGTCTCAAGAGTTTCTTGATAGGAAACATTTTTGCTAAGGTTTGAAAAATGTGTACAAGGACTACAATGAACCTAGGAAAAAATCAAGCAGTGTGATAGCTGCAAATGTCACAATGAATGTCAAAGAAGGAATGAAAAAGAATTGACAAAGAATGACAAGGACAACACTAGCATGTTTCAAACCAAAGACCAATCAAAGATGAAACTAACTCCCTAATGTTTGTACATTTGTCTCAAAGTTTGCTTTTGTAGATGACAACACAATTCCAACACTTAAATCAAGTTTTAGGAAAACAAGATTTAAGTATTAGAAAAGGGTTGAGGTGACTTCAACTCAAGGTATACTAAAACAAGTTTAGATACAAACAAGGCCTAAATCCCTAAAAAGTGGAAGTTACAAATGCAAGCAATGCAACAATACCACTTGGATACGTTAATCAAGATTTGTAGAAAAGAAAGATATTAGTATCAAAATAATATTGATATGATGTAAATAGTGTAATAACAACACTTTTCAAAGCTCAAGGAAATGTTTCGATGAAAACAAGGTCGAAGTATAACAAGGAGTTGTTAATATGTGAGCAGCGTAACAATACAATTTAGAAACTTATATCAAGTTTTATAAAAACAAGATGTAAGTATCAAAATTGTATTGATATGATGTGAGCAACGTAACAACTCAAGGGAAGGTCAATGATGAGAAAGTCTAGCTACAATGAGACGTCTTGATTTGGGTGTCAAGACAAGGTTACCCAAAATATGAAGACGTACCAACACACTTTCAACACTTACTATCACAATCGTAATAAGGAAGGATGTAAGCAGGTGCAAAAGTGGTGGACACAATTTTGAGTAACACTTCGTATGTTGCTCCTCTTTTGATAAAAAATATCAACAAGAGAGCAAAGAAGATAGATCAAGTGGGGATGAAACAAAATTATCTCGACTTTGATAGAGTTTTTCTTGTTGAAAAATAAGGTATAAGCGGGAAAAAGTAACGTGTAGCAAGTTTCATGATGAGTAACACGTGGATCCAACTTTGATGGACTCTCCCCTTGTTCGACAAACAAGGTTTTGACTCTGAAAAATTTTCCATTGGTTAAGGTAAAGTTGGCCCCAATGCCAAATGGTTCCCTATGGATTTTTTTGCAACACTCAACGTCAATTCTTACGTAAAGTAGGTACACACATCTAGAATTGCTTCTAGACAAATAGACCATAACCTCATAGTCAAATTAATGAATGAGGCCCCATACGAGTAACATGAAGCTTATCTCACAAGGGTTTCAACTAGTCAAGTGGGTAAGCGAAGTACTTCTGTTTCATCCACCGGTTCGCTCAAGTTGTGGACTACCGTGGGGTTCCCTGGGTAATCCTCATAACAATTTTTATGGATTATGCCAAGGCACTTCCCCGTTATAGCATATGAGTCGTAGCTCTTAATCAAACTCGTGAATATAGTGTTTTGAATATGTGGTGTTTTTTAAATCTTTTGATCTTAATGTGGTTTTGCGCCGCGTTGGAAACATGCATCAAAATATATTAGTATTTGATTAGATCTTGATTCTTTGACAAACAAGTATAGGTCCTACACGCAAAGTTTAATAGTTTTCCATAAGATCAAAACATCATGAAAGAGGATTAAATGTTGCTTTTGATTCTCAAGATCATCCTAAGACACAAGAGAAGAGCATACACAACAAGTAACCCAACTATATCGAAAATGGAAAAGCTTGTAAATCAAAGGACTAGGAAACTCATTTTAACCAATTGTTGTTCATTCCCTTAACCATGAATTTAATGAAGTGTTTATAAATGCAAGAAGGCTTAGAGTTGTTTCTTATTCCCAAGATCACCTAAAAGGTGTGAGGGAAGAGCATACTGCAACCATATCCTAAGATATGAAAGCATGACATTCATTAAAGATCATCAAACAAGTTAGCAAAGAAATTATTAGAACACCCTGCAAACGAGAAGTTAGCATTAAAAACCTGTAGAAAATTTTAGAAATACCAAAGAACAAATCCTGCAAAACCTCAAAAACAAATCCAAATTGAACAAAACACACCAGTGTGGGACTCTCAACAGTAATGTGCCCTGAGCAACAACAACGCGCCCTAGTGACAAATATGTGGCCCTTAACACAGTAACTTGGGTATGATACAAAAAGAGATTGGGCAGTAGAGAGACTGACACTAAAGCACGTCCAAAGAGATGTATATGTGGCCCTAGTGACACTAGTGCTACCATGGCAACAAAACATAGAGAGCCGAGAAAATAGTGTTGCGGTAAAGAATCTGGCCGAGAAGCAAAAAACGCAGGGGGTCACACCGGTGTAGGGATGAGACAGAGGATAAAGCGATGGATAAAATATTCACGGTGGCATGGTCGGCATAACGGTAATGTGGAGGTCACACCAGCGTAGGGGTGAGATAGAGGATAAACTAACGGAAAAAAGCATAACAACGGTGCGACCAACATAATAGTAGTGCGAGACCCTCCAACAAAGTAATGTGTGGCTTATGACAATGAATGCAAGGAAGTATAACACGAGGGTGGGTTTTGGAATGACCTCATAAACACGTGAATCGACATAGACAAACTCAAAAAGGTCATTTTTTTCTCATCTTAACCCAAATTTAGCAACAACCCATCTCCTTTGAACCTATAAGAGAGACTCAACACATGTAAAGTTAACAAAATATATCAAGGAATTCAAGTTATTTAACATGTGCATAATAAGGGTTAGCCAAAATTGAGACAAAAATAACAAAGCTTGAAATCAAATGCTTAGGACAATGGAGTAAGTCCCATTGGGCATGCCAAATGTGTACATGTAAAACTAACTATGCTAAATAAAATGAAACTAACACCTAGTAGCTTTAAAGAAAAGTTAATCAAACAAGAACATCATGATAAGAGCTTAAGGGAAAATAAATTCTTCAATGCATAAACATGATAAAACCACTAAATGCTAAGCCATTCCTACTCTTTTGTGATTGCTACTTAAAACATGAACCTAATTAGATCATTTAGCAATCAAAATTGATTGTTGTTTGTCTCAAAAATGAGGATGAGATCTCACCAAGAAATGGCTACAAGGCCATTTTTGGATCTTCCCATACTACTCAATTTGAGAGAATGGATGCAAGAGATGGAAAAGCTATTTCTAATGATGGAGTATGGTTCGGATCAAAATGCCTATATTTTTCACTAATCAAAGTGTGGTGTAAGTTTGAGAGGAAGGAGCTTGGTCCTTTATATAGCTTTTGTATTTGGGAAAGGCTTCAAAATTAGTGGATGTGGGACAAATCCCAAAGAAGAAATGCTAAGGATATTCATGTTTAGAAGGATTAATAAAGGATATGCACTTTATGGGAATTAACAGGGGTTTAATTAATCAAATGTGATCCACTAATAGGTAGTGATAAGCTTGTAGAAGCTATTTATAGGGGAATTAGAGCAAAAATAACATGATTCGGGGGATACATGAGGAGAATTTAACCAACAAAGGGCTTTATTGATTAAAATAGAAGGCATAATTAACTAATAATGTTTAATTAATCACTTAGAAGTGGATTATAACTAACGAAAGGTCGTTAATTGGCATATAGAATGGGGAAGGGTTAATTAATTAACGAAAGGTCGTTAATTAACGAATAAGAAGGGAAATTTTAGCTAATGAGTGAAAAAGTGCTAATTATTACAGAAATGATAGGAAAGAGGATAATTAGTGCAATTTTAGTACTAAAACTACGTAGGTGGATTTTAGGTGTCTACAAATATAAGACACAATCCATGAGAAATTTATGAAGTAATGTTAATCAAGACACTCCAATATATGAGATTATAATTATGGATAATTTAGAATCTAGATATGAACTAAACATTATTGTTGATGTAGTGATGGTTCACCTAGATGGTGAATAAAAACAACATAACCCAACTTCTACACATTGAGTATGGGATGCCATAAACATTGTCATTGGATGTGGTTTTGATCCTGTGAAGAGGAGAGTTTTATACACATTGAATGGTAATGAGGTTTACTCTCTTATATGCAATTCATATGACTTCAATCATCCTTTATACCCAACAATTGTAACCAACTATTTCATATGCCAAACTTTGTTATATGTTTAAATTTAGTGTAGACTACATGGATTGCAATGGATAAATACTTGAATATCATATAAATTGGTCATGTTTTAGAGTAAGTTAACATCATAGCTCGTGCTTTGAAAGTTCCACCATGGATTTGAATATTTCTTTGAACTCATGTGTGTCACCCTTTATTATTACAAATATAAATAAATGTGATAGTGAAAGTGGTTGTGAGAAGAAGTTGACAATGGCTAGTTATTTCAAATAAATATGAATACCAAAATAGATCATCTTGCACCTAACATTGGTTTGGAATAATAGAGGAAGAAATTTGGATCCCTATGATGTTTTCCATCGGGTGCCATAAAATATACCACATACAAAAATCAAATAAAGGAAGGGAATTCCATTCTAATGAGTGTATAAGTTTGCAATATACAAGGATATGTATCAAGCATGTTATATTTATACATATTGAAAGAAGTGGTGCCCAAAAAAATTCATAATGCCTTCTACGAATCAGAACTGTTATCTCTTGAAAGTGCACCCTATAGAGAGATGGCTGCAAGTTTTCTAAGCTTGCACAAATGATCTATCTCTTTTGTAGATACAATGGAAACACCTCAGGTCTGTGGGTATACCTAATTCGAGGTGAGTCTCCGGTATCAAGGCCGGTTCCTTATTGGTGTATCCTAAACTGCTTTTTGGGAGTTTGAGAGTAAAAGATGACTGTAAAAATGATTAAAACTAAGGTGATACACCAAATTTGTGTGAGGGCTTTGACTGAGTATATGCACAATTGATCTGTGAAGGATTCTTGATGCACGAACCAATAGTTTTTTTGCTAGAATATCTAAGGGAAAAACACTTGCTTGTATTGAGGGAGGATCACAACAGTATTAATAAGCTAACATGCACAATAAAAATTAAGCATAAAGGTTGAAAATTGAAGCATGGTAAGGTGGTTGATAAGGAATTTGCATTCACAAGACTACAAAATAACTTGGAAAGACAGAAAATACATCACACTCAGAGGAAAAGTGGCAAAATTTGCTTCAGTACTCATATATCCAAAAGTCCTCTAGTCTAGAATCCTTGTGCTTTGCAAAGGCACACAATATATAGCAAAATAAATTTCACCCCTTCCTAAAAATAGCCTAAGGCTTGTACTCGCCCATGCATCCTAATTCTATCCTTTATTTAATAATAAATAAAGGAATAAAATAATACAAACTAGAGCATGCAGTTAAAAATAGGCATTAATAGCCTTGTTTACAATGCAGTCAAACTGAAGTTGACTGTTCTATTTTTAATAAGGTTGGGTGAATAATTTTGCTAAAAATAAAATTTCTTGCTAGGCAAGTATCTCTCCATGGCATGCAACTTGTCTCTTCTCTGTTCTGTCTTCTTGTGAAGCATGCAAAAATCAATTCTCTACCTGTGAGCAAAATAATTACATTAATTGCAATACTTTACAAAATAATTCATCCAAGTATCAATCTGACTTGGACCACCTTTGTCTCTGATGTTGACACTCATTCTATTTTCTAGTGATCACATGGATAACACTTGCAACTCCACTTCAACTCCTTGGTGTGGGGACCACCTTCATATTACCAGGTTTGGCCACCTTGTGGACTTAGCATATTATTATGTCTAGATGTGCATGGGGCACTTGGTAAAAAAGTGTCACCATGATTTACTTGGCCACATGCTATAGTATATACTTTCTGTCCCATAGTTGTCGGCCTTGGCATTATTTGAAGGAAAAAGGTTGGAAATACCTTTTATTTGATCATTTATATAATGATTTGGTTGGCTTTTGTTTGTTTTGAATCGATTATAGTTTTGAAAGTCATGGCAATGATTATTTTTTGGTGACATGGGTTGGCCCCCTCCCCATGGTGACTCACCCCTCCATGCATTTTTTCGGTGGAGATTTAACTCAGGTTGAGTTTGCTTTGATATTGATGATGAAAACCGGGTCATTGATCTCTGTACCTATGTTTTTATGCCATCGATTTATGACATGCGGTTAGGGTTTCTGTATGCATTGAATGTTGGTCAGTGGGAGGCTAACCATGGTTATTATTTGATCTCTGAGCATGATCTTTGGCCATTTGATCATTGTACTTGGTGAATTTGAGCCATCGATTCTTCTGGATGTGGTTAGGGTTTATTGACTCCTCTTTTCGAACTCTGTGGTTAAGTTGATTCGAGCCATTTGCGACCATTACATTTGATCCTTTAGCTCTCGGGTGAAGCCCTAGAAAAATTTTTGTGGCCGCCATGGTTGATCACTTTGAGCTCGGCTCTGTTTGGCTTATGGTCTTCGAAATCTCAGTGTGATATCTCACTATCTATCTTGCATCGATGAGCTCTGGCTTTCCGATGAAAAAGGTTTCCTACCTTGCGGGATTCTTTGAGATTTCTTGGTCTCGAGCTTTCAAGGTGAAGCATTGTGGTCATGGCCGCATCTTTCTTATGAACTTGAGCTCGATTTTTTGAGGTTTGTCTGGTTTCTGTATCTTTGTGCATCTTATATATTCAGTCTTTTGCTCTATTAGAACTTTCTGAGCGAATTTGGATGATGCTCGTCATTTTTAGGGTAACCCTCGAGCTCGGTTCCCGACTGTGAATGTGTTTTCTGAGTTTTGGAACTTAGTGAGGTTTTTGGACACCATTTATGTCCCTTTCAAGCTCTGTTAATTTGGCTTTATGAAAGAATGGCCGCCATGTCGACCTCTACTGAGCTCGGTTCTATGTAACTAGCATCACTATTTGACGAGGATGGTAAGCTTCTTGATTTCCTGAGTTTTCACTATTAATTGGTCTTTATCATTTCAACTTCCAAAACTGATACTCATTTTTCTTTGCATTTTTGGGATTTTCGTGGTTCCTTTGGGGATTTCAAGTTGAAAACTCATTCTGGGCTCTTCTGCTTGACTCCCAAGTTCGAAACTTCTCATGGGCATATGGATTTCTTGTCTCATCATTCAGTTGCTTGAAAGTTTTGACTGTTTGATTATAAATGGTGAGTTCTTTGTCTGTTACTCTGATTTCTTGATACCCATTAATGGGTTTTGCGATTAAAACCATAAAACTATACTCTTCCCTAATTTTGAATCATTTTGCACTTAGATTCATTCTATTCTTGGTTGATGTCAAAAAATTGGAACAAAACTTGACCGTGAGTTTGAAACCTGCATGTTCTTCTATCTCTATTTCTGGGTTGCTCGTGCTTTTGGGTTTTCTTTGAAATTCTGTCCATTATTAGGAATACCACTTTGTTATTGACTGAGAGTTGCTTCTTGTAATTGTTGAGTTTTGTTCACTTCAAAGCAGATGGGATTGTATTTTTTAAAACTCATAAGTCTTCCTTATTCTGTGAAGCAACCTTTTGATCTTCTCTATTTTAGACCTTGATTATGAGAAAACTGGTAGGCTCGGCCTTGTCATTTTGAGCTGTGGTTTTGATTCCTCATGATGTTTACTTGAATCCTTGATACTTATAGCTTTGAAATGTTAAATACAATTCCCATTTCTGTTGGAACACTATGGTCTGGTATTTGTTGTTACATCTAGCTTGTAAAAGGAAATTGCATTTATTTGAATACTCTGGTGACTGTGATGAGCTTCATAATTTTTCCTTGGCCTCTGAAGCTCTAATATTGTCACTATTATATTTCACATATGTTCTTGTGTTGGCCATAAAGTAGTTTTCTTCTTCTGTAACGCATTTTGAACACTGCCTTTCTGTATTAGTTTCTTTTTCCTTAAGACAAATGTCATCCCCTTTGCAAGTTGTTGAGAATATTATGGAAATATTAGCTATGCTCTCCATATTTAACTAAAAATCCCTTCTTTATCATTGGTGGGTTTGCAGAATTCTGAGACCTTGATAAACACTTCCATTGATCTCTGAGTAATAAGTTTTGTAACTCATTCCTATAGAGTTAGTATTGACTTCAAAATCGATGATATGTTTGATGAATTATGAGTTTGTCATTCTCTATAAGTTTCTATTGACTGTTTGACTGAGTGAAAAATCTCAAATCCATTTGAACACTAGAACTGGATTCACTATTTATCTTTTTAGAGATCTTCATCCTTTACTCTATTCGAAGATAGTTATATCTTAAATCTGGGTTATTATCTCTTTCTGAAGCCCTTTACAACTGTAGATTTTACCTGAATCACTTCTCACTTCTAATGTCATCATGAGATAGCTCCTTTGTTTATCTGTAATGGCTTCTGATCATGTCATAGATGAGTACTACTTGCTTGAATGAATATACTTCAATGACATTATAGTATCTCTGTGTTCTCATATTTGCTTTATTTTGAAAACTGTAACTTAAAATAGCTGAAATTTGTAAGATTATCTTGGAATTTCAATTCTCTTCAGTTGTTTGAGTTATAAAGAATTCTTTTCTGCATTATATATTGTATTTCCTTTCATTACAACTTTGATATGTATGCTGAAAAATCTGAAATGTTGATTTTATAAGGCAAACCCTGGCAAATTTTTTTCAGAATATTTTCTTTAATGCATTTTCAGAAATAGTAGTTATATGTTCTAATCCAAAATATAGAAAATAACACTTTTCATGTTGAACTGATATAGCAATTGAGAACTAAAAACATGATAGTTGTTTCTCTTGATCATGTAATGCTTTTTATGCTTTCTGTATCACTTATTTGATTTGCATAGTTCTTTTAAAGCATGTAGTAATTGAAACAACATGATGAAAAGTTGTAAATGTCCATTTTACATGGTGAAGCCCTATCAAAATTTTCCCAGAATCTTCTCTCTCATCTGTTTCAGTTGTAATCCCTTTTACTTTTAGCTTCAGCTTCTTGAAATCTGATTCTCCCTCTTCTTTACAAACTGAAAAATGTACTTCTATCTTCCATTCTCTCTTCTGAGCTCTAACCTCTTCCATTTGCAGAATGTTTGTTGAACTTTGAGTTGCACTCTTCCTTCTTCTTAGCATGTACTTATGACTTATTTATTTCTCTCTTTGGCATGACATGTACCTGCACACTTAGGAAAACAGTTAGGAAATATTTAGGCTTTTGGCCTCTCTTATGTCCATGTTTTTTCTTTCTTTTACTTTCTTCTTTTGAGTGAAAAAAGCATGCATGCAATTTGTCCTTCAAGTAGAATACATCTCCTACTTAGGGGAAGATTCATATGCATGAAGTAGGATAGTGTAGGAATATGGATTAACCCTGAGCTCTTTATTGATGATTTCCTTGTTTTTTCTTTTCAGGTACCATGCCTTGAGGATGAAAGGAGGCAGCGAGGAGATGCTCACAACGAAGAATATACTTTCATGCATGTGTATCTTTCTTTTCAGTAGTTGTACTTTATTTTTCAGTTACATGCCACGGCTTGTGTGGTAAACATTTGACTCTCCTTGTGAATAAAGCATTAAATTCTGTAAATGAGTTGTATATCTCTTTCTACATTTCTACTTTCTATATGGATTGTATAATGAACTAAACAACTCAGTAACATAATTGAATGTCTTAATCATGAAGGAAAGAACATTGAATAGAACTTGTAACATTCAAGTAATGAACTCTGATTTTCTATGATCTACACTTATGTTTGTTGTTCCAAAACTTTACACTTCACCTACTCTGTAATTGGATGTCCTCATCAAGACAACATAATTGTCCTTCGGGGCTTGTGTTCTTTTGTTGAGGATGGTCATGAAATTGTAGACTATGTGATCTGTTACATTTTGTAACAAAGCACACATAGTTGCAGATTTCATGTAATCTTTTAAAAATAAATTAGCAATAATGACATAATCTGATGTGATCTCCCCTAGATTAGGTATACTTCACCAATGCTATCCATCATAACAAAGTTTGAGTTCCCCATTTTGCACAAGTGTAAAAATTGTCGATAGTAACACCGAGTTTCATCCTACAACCAAAAAAATCTTGCAAAACTACCCTCCCTAATGACATATGTATGCCATATATATGTAGGCAAACAAAAATATAGTAGTTAATTCCAATTCTCTCCAAATTTTTCTATATAGTTTGTATGAATATGAAAATTCGGGGCCAATTTTTTTATAATAAATTTATAATAAACTCCCCAATATAGCTTGGGAGAATAGGTGGAAAGGGAAAACAAGCCCTTTGTGTAATTTTTCCTTCTAGGAAGTTATCAATTTTCCTCTTTTCTATTAACCGCATCAATTTCTGAAAGTACAAAGTGTGTTAGATGTGGGAGGTGTTGTTAGGGTTGGATCCTTGGCGATTCGAGTTGGAAAAACATGTCTATGAAGCTTTTATAATTATTTCCACTATGAGCACATACAAATTAGATTTTTGAAAATTATGGTGTAGATCTAGTGGTGGATGAACAAAGGAGAGATACGATCAACTCTTTGGAGAAATTTGATTTTGTTTTGAAATAGATTTTAGCTTTGTTTCCTTCCCATTATTTCTATTGAGGTGGGTTACGAATCGTGGCTTGAAACATAAAGATATTTATATAGGGGATTCATTCAAGTCTCATGTCGTTGTAAAGGAGGAGGGTGAATTTGTAGACATAACATCATTTCCCCGCATCCAGAGTGGATTTGATGCTTGTGAAGGTCATTGGAAACAACCTAGATAGCACTGTGTAATTTCATTGAGAGAGGGAAGATGAAGAAAGTGATCAATCCCAAGAGCATGTTTACATTTTTAAAGGTTAAGGAGGGATTTACGCACCTAGAGACTGGGTAAGCCATATTAAATATGCCTATTTTTCCCATTGAATGAGGATGGTGATAAATATAGGCTTTAAGATGTAGTGCATCACATGTTTTTAAGCACGTTTTAGATGTTTGGTCTATTATGATGATTTTGGAGTTAATATCCCCTATGTTTCAATCAATCAGATTTATATTTTCTTAATAATATTTGAAATCATCAAATTTATAGAGACCCTTATAAATTGTGTTGAATTTTTCCTTAATATACCATGTTTTCCTATTTTCAAGTATTTTTACTTTTTGTGCTTGTAGTAATTTTCGTTCTATTAATTCAATGCTTATATTATTAAAAAACATAATAATGTAAATGCTTACGTATGTATTTAATGTTTATATAAAACAATATTTATATAACGTTGTATCGTTCACAAAAAGATGACATCGTTATGTTAGATGTTTTGTATCACCTACAATGTGATAGAGAAAATCCATAGAAACATTGCATTTGTAACCCTCTCAACATTTCTTGCACCTCAAATGTAATTCCAAATTTTTAATTTTATTAATTTAAAATATTCAAGAACTCAAGGTCTTGGGCTATTGGTGAGTTATAAGTAGTTTGTAGTCATCAACTCAAGCTCCATTCACATTGAGATCATTAGATGCTTTCAATAAGTGGCCATGGGGACACCTTAAGGTAGGGGTCAAAATTATCCATATGGAGCAAGTATAACATAGAGATGTGCTTTGAATGCGGATCACTTGCAGACATTAAAGACCTAAGCCCACCCCATGCCCCCCATGAAATTTCTCCTCCACCACTCTAGTTCATAACTCTGGTATGATAAAATTCTTCACCATCCAAAGTTTTTACCCAAAGTATTGGGCTATTGGTGAATTACAAGTAGTTTGTAATCATCAACCCAAGTTCCATTCCCATTGAGTTCATTAGATGCTTTCAATAAGTGGTCATGGGGATACCTTGAGGTAGGGGTCAAAATTCTCCATATAGACCAAGCAGAACATACCGGGGGCTTTGAATGCAAATCGCTCGATGGAAACCCAAGCCCACCCCCATGTCCCACTTAGAGAAATTTATCCTCCACCACTCCAATTTATAGCTTTGGTATAGTAAAAGAATTTACCATCCAAAGTTTTGGACTCAAGGTCTTGGGCTATTGGTGAGCTACAAGGAATTTGTAATCATCAACCCAAGTTCCATTCCCATTGAGTCCATTGAATACTTTCAACGAGTGTCTATGGGAACAACTTGAGGTCGGGGTTGAAATTCTCCATTTGGACTAAGAAAAACACAATAGTTCAAATAAAAATCACTCGGTGGAGATTAAGAACCCAAGCCCACCCCATGTCCCATTTTCAGAAATTTCTCCTCCACCACTCCAGTTCATAGCTCTGGTATAATAAAAGTGTTTACCATCCAAAATTTGGACTCAAGGTCTTGGGTTATTGGTGAGTTACAAGTAGTTTGTAATCATCAACCCAAGTTCCATTCCCATTGAGTCCATTGGACACTTTCAACGAGTGGCCATGGGGACACCTTGAGGTAGAGTCAAACTTCTCCATGTAGACCAAGTAGAACACAATGAGGTGCTTCAAATACAAATCGCTCAGCATACATTAAGGACCCAAGCCTACCCCCATGTTCCACTTTCAGAAAGTACTCCACCACTCCAATTCATAGCTTAAGTATAGTAAAAATGTTTACCATCCAAATTTTTCCTCGCTGATGGGCGTTGGGTGGATTGGTTAAGTCAGATGGTTGTATCCAATGCCACCCATGTTAAAATTCCACTAGGCACGAGCCTCGTTCGAGGGTGGTATGCTTGCTAGTTGTGCAAAATAGATCTTGTTTGTAACACTCATGGTGGTTGATCTTCTTTGAAGTTCTGATCGTGACATGATTGGATCATGTGGGTATATTTTGTGATGGAGGATTCAATTTTGATGGTGGGTAATCCTCGAAGGTTCGTGCGAGTGTAGTCATTGGGTTTTAGCATTTTGTCAAAAAGGTTGTGTGGCCTTGGGGATCGGGGCCCTAATTGTGTCCCAGGACTAGTTATCGCTTTGGATTATAAAAGTGAAACAAAGGGAAAATGATCCTCTAACCCTTGTTTACCTATAAAAAATTAAAAAATATTCAAGTTAATTAAGTATGCTTTTATGAAATGCATTGAGATAGAATTGTAAATACAACAACAAAATCGAAGGCTCACATTTCCCAAACAATGCATTGATGGTATAGTGGATTATGGTCCTTCATCAACGCTTATAATATAAGATAAAACATGTCAATGCTTGCATGATGCCATGCTCCACTTACACTCATTAACTACAACATGTGGAGGAAGACATCATCAAATACACACATTTTTAACTAGTCATTTAATTTTTAAAAGATCATAATTAGATTGTTTCCCATTGAAACTATACCAAACATCTTGATTGGAATTAAACGAAGAACAATTTCAAGTGGACATGTCCTTTACTTTTGATTTTTGTTATAAAGCACATCTTGTCTTGTTTTTCTCAATTTTTTTAATTCCCATAATCACTATATCACATATTTGTGAATTACGTTTCACATCTTTTAATAAGTATGTTTCCATTTACAAATTTTTTCTCCGCAATTTTCAAATGTTTAGAAATAGTGTAAATTTACTTGTGTGGAGCTGATATGAAAATTAAAATTATTGGTTGGGTTCTTTTCTTGCATGGTGTTCCTTCCTTGTGAATACTCTATTGAAAGAGATGGAAAAAAATTGTATTAGGTCCCATAGTTCCCCCTCGTGCAATAGAAAAATTTATGCTATGATTTCCATTTCTCTAGTTCAAGTTTCTGGAAAAGGTAAGTTCCAAATCATATATGATTTTTGTTAATGAATTTTGAGTTTCCCATTAATCCATGTATCTATTTTTGCATTAAAAATTTGAAACATGGCCTTTGTCAATGTATATCAAATAATATTGATTGAAGGGAATTTATATGGAAATTTTGATTTGACCCTAATAGATTTAGGGTGTTTATATTGTAGTATATATAATGATATATCATGCATATATATTATGAGATGGAGGACTTTCAATAATGTAGGATCTCAATAGTAAAAATTGGTTGAACAATAAATCAATCCTATCATATCTATGTAGAAATCATTCTTTCAATATGGTGTGTGATGAAAATCAAAGACCCATATAATAGAAACTATGGTTTCTAAGTAGCATATGATGCTTTAATGTATATTTGCATGGAAGTTTCTCATAAATCACCTTCTACCTAGCTTATATAATTTTCTCATTGGTTCCAAACACCAAAACAAATACTCTTAACTTTATAAAATTGGTGCAAGAATCCCACAAATACCATAAGATCTCAATATTACTATATAGTGGAGCGATGGACCAATATTTTCCCCTTCAATTTTTACAACAATTTATTATTTTATAAGGTAGGTCATATGAAAAAAAAGGAGATACAAATTTCTTCATCCTATGCATTTTTAAAAATTGCACTACATGGCTAAACATACATGTCCATAGCCATTTTCAATCTATAATAGATTTTGTAATGGTTTAATGAGGCACTTACAAACCATGAATAGTCCTTGTCTTTGTGTATCTAGGGAGAGTGTTTTCCTAAACCAAATTGGGGTATGGCCAATTTTATTATTCAAGTAGATACTTGTTCATTTCATTTAAATAAGTATAGAAATGTTGCCATAAGGTTAACCAAATGGATTCACTTTTAAAGCACCACAATACCTTACTACATTACCCCATTGTTTATAAGCATAAATTAAAATGTAAGCATCATTACTAATAATATATAATATGCAAAGGAATGATTTTTATGAATGGCCCAATAACCCATTTTTTCCTTCTTGGTAGTTTCATTTCATATTTTTTGTATTGATATGTTTCTTACAAAATGGTATTTCACATGCCACGCTAATCATCCACTTCCTACACATTCAATTGTAAAATTAATCTTTGTTGTCTATCACTGTGGCCATTATACATTTAGTAACCTTCAACATGTTTTTTATTTTCATGGAAAATTTGTTCTCTGCACTAATTTATATTTGAGATGAGTTTGTATTTAATATTTAAATTTTATTGTGTGACATTTAGGTTGAGTGTGACAAGATAATGTCCAATTCAATGGGGATTTAGGTCATGGAGGTGAACGTTTGGAAACATAATGCATCTGGGAATTTGGAAATGTTTTTATTGACAACATTGTGGATATTTATGGACAAGAATAATCAATGTCAATATAAACAACAATATCGATTTGTAAATAATGACATTTCATCGTAGTCATCAACATACCTAATTCAAATGCGAGGATTTGAGATAACATATACAAACATGGATGTGGAGAACAACTTTACTAAAATACATTATGAGTGGTAAATGTTATATACAACCTTGCGAAAAAAATGTCCATCAAAGGCTCAAGGGCACCCTTAAAAAGACATTGTTTTTATGGAATAATTTTCCAAATATGGGTGCTTTAAACCAAATTAATCATTTTGCATTTTCGAATATTTTAATAATTTTCCCATCTTTTACATTAAAATTGCCTTGATTGATACCAAATTTGGTTTGGAATTATTAGTTTATTTTTCTCAATTTTATGTAATTTCCCATAAATACGTTAAAATTGGTTTGACTATTAAAAATCAGATTACAACTGATTGAAATAACAAGTAACTTAATAAAAACATAAAACATTATGTTGCAAATTGAAAGCGAGTTCGTCAACTTGGACTATGTTTCCGACTCTAAAAACTCAAATTGATTGATTAAAATGATGTAAAATACACCTTCTTACATCAATTTTCTTCCTCAATAATGATTTATCTTTCCCAATAAGGGGTTAAAAGTTATTTGTATTGTCTCTAAGAGGTATTCACAATGGACTCTTGGTATTTAACTTATTACTCCTACAATAATAGACAATAAAATTGCTTTATTATCCTTAAGATGGGTAAAATTCAAACCCTTCAAATAGAATGTTGGCCTTTAAATATTTTTTCTAAAGCCTTTGGTCAATTGGATAAACCTCATTATTTTTACTAAAAGATTCAGGTTCAAATACCACTTCAAGTGCTCCATTTTTAACTTTGTAGGCTGATTTTTATAGGAGAAATACCATATCCTTAGTCGTAAGCATTTTTAATAAGTGTGGCATGTTGGTTAAGACCTAAAATAGGTCGAGTGAATAAGGGTCGAGCCCATGCAACACAATGGCATTTTTTATGAGGCTTTGCATTGTTTCTTATGGCGCTTTACATGTTTGAAATCCGACATTAGTGGGGATAACAAACAAAAATTTATTTGAAAGATAATATCTCCACCATGATACTTGGTCTTGAGGACCATTATAAACTTGTGACTCTCCTTACTCCATGTTTGGAATTCAGTTTGTTACTTATGTGTGTCAAAAAATGTGTTGGGAACTTGGAATCTTCATTGATGACTTGGTCCTTATATGTTTGCTTGGTTGTGTGGAGGTTTGTTGTAATGTCGTGTAGTGGCTTGAACTTTATCCACAAAGTCGTAAGTGTTTAAATTTCTAAATTACATGGGATTTAGTACCACATTCACCGATATGAGGCTTTCAAAATAGTTTATAAGAAAAATCATGTCCAATGTAATATGATGAAAGGTGGCAAGGCCCCCTCCTTGTTAAAAATGGACCCCACCAACAACGAACCCCCAACCGGTAAATAACATGGACCCCACACTTGAATGTTGAAGATTGGAAGTCATAAACCAAACACAACCCATTTCCATTCTCTCTAGCGTGTGTTAGAATCTGATTGGTCCACTTGGCACGTCTAGTCAACATGATGACATCAACATTGTACTGTGCACATTTCTTACATGTTAGAATTTCTTCGGGAGGCCATAACTTTTGCATACGAAGTCGGTTTGACCCCATTCAAAATGTGTTGGAAAGATATCGACAAGATCTTTGTTGTGCAATAATTTTTGTATATATTATAGACCATTTTATAGATTTGGTGTGGGAATCCTCTTGGATCACATATGGATTGATATAATCTTACAAAACATATCATTATTGTGAAAGCAAATACTAGTGATTCCAAAAATGTTAAAAAAGAAAAAGAAATAATCGTGTCCCATTTTTTGTGTCCATTTTAACTATGACTCATGATGACATTCGTTGATTGAATGTTATTTTTTGGCATTTTTGTGTAGAGTCTAATGTTAATCCTTGGACACGATCCAAATTATTGGAGTAATTTGGTGGACAACACACTAATGGTGGCACTTAATGTGTTATAGCAATAGATTCATAATTATAGAGTTATAATTGCATAAACAAAATAATTTCATTACAAAAGAACTATGATTGAGGAAATAAATAATTTTATTTGAATCGATTATATATACAAATTAGGTAAACTTTGGAGAGAATTATACATGTAATTATTTTAAATTTATATGGTGTGAAAAATAGAAATGTTTATAATAGATGTATGCATATAGATCTAATACAAAATTGGAAAAAATTATAGCAAAGATGTATGCCTCAAAAAAATTGTGTCTTCATTTGAAAACATCTTCTTTATAGTGGTACAATGCAGAAGATGGAAAGTTTCTAGGAATAGAAAATGAAGGGTTCTTAATGAGAACCAAAAGGATATTCTACATGGATATGACAATCATCCACCTTGATAGTGGATTTGAATGTAAGAAGTGTCAAAAATCTAAAAATTATGATATTATTAAAAAAATCAATACTCCTTATCGAGATCATATCTCCTAGCTTGTTGACCTAATTGGTGAACTAGGGGATGTGTTGGAAAGATGGAAAATTTGGAAGAAAAGGTATACAACAAAATGTTATGTATTTCATTGTACCAAAAATACTAAAAATGTTCTAAAGACCCTAAAAATTACAAAATACAAAAGTCTGTACAAAAAATGCCAAAAATAGATTTTTAAGAAGTTCTAAAAATAAAATTTCAAAAATATAGCTCTAAATGTTGATACGTATAATTCCTACTTTGAATGCTCATTTTGATCAAACCAAATATTGTTCTATAGGTAATGGCTCTACAAGTTTTCATTTCGGTACTAAGTCGTGAGACTATGAAGAAGTTGTTAATGTTCTTATTCAAAATAATGTATTAATGTATGCTCACATATATATCAAGGAAAATGGATACAAACTCTACTCAACATTATTATTTTATTTGACATGTATCAAAATCATGTCAATGTAGAATATGAAAATTTCTCTGGTTGCAACATTTTTATTATTTATAATGGTGCGATCTATGTTTTCTTGGATACCAATCGTTATCATGCTCCAACATAGAAGATGTATGTTTCTCATTAGTTATAATGTTGTATTTCTTACAATACCTTTAAAAATAATTCCAACATAGAAGATATAAGTTTCTATTTGGTTGTCATGTGTATTGGCTTATAATAATGCCAACTTTGCTTTCCATTGTGGGTGTAAGACCATCTTTGTACTTTCTTTTTCTAAATTGTGTGCAAGTATTTAATATTGTTTATTTATTAGTGCATTTATTAGTTAGTAATATAATAACTTTATTAAATTTATATAGATTTATTATTTAATGAATATATATTGTATATTATTATATTCATTAGGGTTAACTATATAAAAGATTTAAAATTTAATCTATTGTTATTGTGTTGTAAACACCTAATTTTAGTGCGAGTTTAATTAATTCAAATTGCATTCAAATAGTTTATAAAATAGGATCCTTATTTTTTTTAATTCTTATCGTTATGATAATGTAATACTAAAATTATGGTTGAATATAACTAAGCATATTATAATTGTGTCAAGATGAAATAAAGTTAGAATACTGATAAATAATAATAAACATACATATCTTAAATCATGTCTAAATAACAACACCTTGCGATAGCATGGGTGAGCTAAATAAATAATGTATAAGTTAGGGTTGGGAGGAGGATTGCACTAATTCTAGACTAAGATGGGGTGGCAATGATATGAAAGTGTATAGGGCATTGTCAAGTTGCCCTAAAAACTCTAGAGATGTAACATTTGTAAAATCTAATGATGATTTTGAGTGGATCTCGCCTTTGGAAATGTGTTCCTCATGTCTCGCAGATTTTTCTATGATTGAGAATTCACAATTGCACGTGTGTATCTAATTATGGTTTCTTGTTATTATTATTTTCTTGGGGACCTAAAATGGGTTAGTCAAGTGGGTCTAGTGGCCCCCACCATACCTACATAACAATGTTCTAAAGAGGCATCAAACTCTCATAGTTCCCCACCCAATGTATATATGTGACATATATATATTACAATGTGTTTTAAAATGAAAAACCTAAAAGAACCTATGACACTTGAAATGATCATTAGTGTGTGAAACGACCTTTACAAATCAGCCTAGGAAAGCATGTGATATGTGTGCATACTTAGAGATGGTTGATATATTTGAGAAAGTGATTTAACAATTGGGTTTTTGTTGTAATCTCTTTAGTATTCCCAAACATGTGAGGAACCTAGCATGGGTTATGTGAATGTGACTTTATATGTTACTTTGCTATGATAATATTTCCCACTCAAATGACATGTGGCCAAGTAGGGTAACTTGCAAAATTGAAATTGTGTCTAATAGATATTTGAAGGAAAAATTTGACCAAGTGTTTTTTTGTCATGTTCGGTTTTGTCCGAGTGAAGTGTGTGATGTAATATGTTAATTGGAGATAGTGGCCATATGTATGAATATGTGTTCTTTCTAAAAATGAGCATTTAATTGGTATATGATGGATAGCAAGTGTGATCTAGTTAGTGGTAGTGATAATTGATCAATGTGTGTGTATAAATCAGTCATTTAAGTGTACAAAAATTCATGGGCTAATATAAATGCCAATGATTAATTGCCAAATACCATAGGTACACATTTAGGTATCTAAATTTTCACCATATTAATGTAGTAATTAATATTTTATTGATTTTTGTTTTGTGAAACTCAAATATCCCATAAGAACAAGGAATACATGAGATTGGAATTTGTATGTCCCTTTATCTTGTGTATGTATAGCCATACATGTGAACCTATTTTCCACATAAAAATTGCATTTTAAATTCCAATCAATATACTTATACAAAATCAATGAATAACATAAACTGAAAATTGAAGCATGAAACTTGTACACTTGTTTGCCCTTAGTGTTGTATGTGAGGAAAGAGTGAACTAAAAAGTAAAAAAACATAAATTGTGTACACCTATTTCCCCCAAATATGATATGTGAAGTAAGATTAATTCAAACATAAACCTTGTGATTGAACCTATTTAATGAATCCATTTGTATCGATTAAGCTTGTTAATTGGTGTTGTCTCTAGCAAGTTTTTCTTGCTAAGTGAAGCCTTTCGGTAGTAATTGAGTTTACTAAGTTAAGCCATATAGATGTCATGATGTACTATTCATGTAATGTAGTTATGTAATAACTATGTGTATATAACCATATAATATTAGTATGAATGTGTTTGAAAAACCCCATAATATGCCCACTTTTGAGATAAAGTATGTTGTAAAGAATAACTCGTCTCAAAAGAGAAAGTGTTAGTCATGTAAAGCTGGAGAAGCAACATGATCAATGATATAAACCATAGTGAATGTATCAAATAATATGGTATAATGTGTATATATCATAAGATAGAAGTAATGGTTCGTATAATTATTTAGTAGCATTTGTGAAATAAAGCAATGTAATATCCAACTATGTGTATGATAATAGGAGTGAACATATCATGATAATTTTTGTGGTAGATTTAGTATTTACGCACAATCCATGTGCAAAATTTATAATATCAAAGCAATGTAAGCTAAACAATGTCTATGTATCATCGAATGAATTACAAATATCATGAAAGTGTTCTAGCAATATGAAATAATATGACATAACAATAATATAATGAGTAACATGATCTAACAACACATGAATCAATTCCTAATATATACATAGTGACTTAAGACATAACACGATGCAATATGACATGATAGGCGCATCAAAAACAGATGTGAATGACAATACATGATGTACTTGACCAATTTTAGTAGTTTTAGTTATTAGTTCATGTGTGCAAGAACAAGCATGCAACACATAGTGGCATAAAAAACGTGTGTAATAGGAAATGATAATCATCAAGTAGTGAGGAGTGATAGAAGCAATCAATGTGCACAACGCAATGCATAACAAGTAAAGTCATAATCATGAAATATAACAATCATTGTACATGGAGTAATATGTAACAAACAATGTGTAATAATACATGTCATAATCATGTAATAAAAACAATCAATGTGCATAGAGAAATGTATAGAAAATAATTATCAAAATCGTAGTGTTTAGTGATCTAAAGTGATAATAATAACCAATGGTATATCAGTCAAGATGTTAGAAGCCAATGTGTAGGAAGTGATGTCAACAATTAATAGTTGTAGTGTAAATCACCGTAGAGCCTAGAGCAAAAATGGAATAAATTAACGTGTGTCATACAAGTGTATCTATAATCCATGCATATCAATCATCGTGTATAATACATGCATATATCAAAGTAATGTATATTATAAGGTAAGTATGTCGTGACAATGTGTTTCTAATAACAATAACACAAGTAAGCAATATGTTATATGACGTTTGTTTGTGTGAAATTTGTGCCAAGTAAAATGTCATGGGATGTTTATTTCATTCTAAGGATATATCAAGTGATGTATCATATGAAGTAGGAGGGGGCCTATGCGCTTGATGTGAATGAGCATAAAGTAAAATAATAATGGAAACCATGCATAAATATCCATAGTATATGAGAAAATGGAGCATAAAGCATATAAGTGTACCAAAAACACAACATAGAGCACACAAGTGTACAAAGAAAACACAATATACAACGTAAAAGAATATATCAAACATAAAAAATAACATGTAATTTCACGAAGCGTTCAAAGAAAACAATACCACAACTCAAACAAGTGTCCGAGGAAAGCAAGGAAGACCCTATCACATAGCAATCACATAAGTGCATATAGAAGTCAATGTCATACGAAAATCAAAGAATATGAAATATAATATCATGAGGTAGTCATATCAAACAATTTCATACATTAATCAATAAATATAACAAACAATAACACCGAGTAGTCAAATCTACTAATGTCGTATAACAATCAAGGAAATTAACATGTAAGTACACATAGTAGACAATTTAACCAAAGCCATACAATAAGTAAGGAATATAATGTGCAAGTGCATGGAGAAGTCAAGTCAATCAATGCTAAGAAGCAATAATGGTGAAAACAAGTAATATAGTGTGAGTAATCAATTGTGTAAATAAGTAATGTAGTGTGAGAGATCAATAGCGTAAACAAGTAGTGTAGTATAAGAAATCAATAGTGTAAGTAATCAATGTAGCTAAAATAGTACACATGGGCCAATATTAGTGAAATAATAAGAGTAGTAAATCAAGTAAGCACATATCATTGTCAAATATGTGTCTAGGAGTAAGAAATGTGATCATCAAATAAAAATATAGTATAACCCATGTCGTAAGTAGTCTTTGTAGTATAATATGCGTAGTGGACTAGTGCGAGAGAAATGGAATTATTATAAACTTGGTTTCATATATATCCCCACGGTGTATGTATGGCCCCAATGTGGTAGGTATCCCCGAGATAGAAGGCTATACAAATTCATCATGTAATAAAGATGCGATTAAAATAATCGCGGTGTATAAGATGTCCCCGAAAGTGGACATACCCTTGGGTGGTAATGTGTACAATATCCATATGTTTTAAATTCTTAGTGTTTTTATGAAGTGAAAATGCTAAGGTAGTTTAGATAACTCAATTCGAATGATCAAATGGATCCAAGCTAGGAAAGGATTGAGTTTGTTTCATGTAGGTCTTGATTTGGTACTTTTTAAATGTTAGATTGCTTTTAAATTTTGAGCATAATAGACATGAAATGTAAATTTGATACTAATGTCCCTAGGGTAGTGTTAAGAGAGAGAAAAATTAAGGTGGAGTATCGAGTAAGTATTGTTCCCTTAAAAATTGTATCAAACACATGAGAACGTGGTGTGTCATTGGGGAACATCCTAGTTAAGAAATAGGGGATAAAGTGTTAAATAATCAATAGAAGTGATATAAGGTGTATGTGAGTGAAGTGTGATAATAGTAAGAAGTTAATCAATGATCTTGTTGGTGTGATAACCTATGTCATGTTGTGGTAAGTGTGAACAAGTCATGTTTGGTGATGGATAATGCTTTAATAAATGTATGAATGAATCATACACAACATGATATTGACTACAGACACCTTTAATGAGATAATGTGAATTTATACCGAGGTCACTAGAAGTCATAATAATTATAGGCTCTTAATGTGAATGAGATTACATTGGTGTCTCATGAGAGTCATGCCCACATGGTTGTTTTCAAATTGTTATGGTTCATGCACAACTAAATAACATAGAATGTGTACAAGGAGTAGAAGTCACAATGTGTTTGAGTTGATGCTTGACGAAATATCGTGAAATATGTAGAGGTAGATGATTAATACTCAAGTATAATAGGTTTTAATAGTAGTGTCTTGGTAGGAGGCATAGATTGTGCATTAGGTACCAAAGGAGATGTTAGAGTAGAGTGAATATAGTACTCACATGGTATGCTAGGGATGGCCACTACCATATTTTTGTGCATAAACTTCAAGAATTGATGTGGTTTTAAGGGCATAAGATGTATACCATCTATCAAATGACATATGAGTAATGTATTGACTATTTCATTAAAAGATATTAGAAATAACCATGTGGTTGTCCTCATCGGTCCAATATGTATAGGTAAAACTATGCCTCTAAGGGGTTGTAGTCATTTTCATCAAATCCCTAAATTGTCTCAATGGTGCATATAACGACTAGTGTAGTATGATGAAAGAAGTGGCATCATGAAAAGATTATGGCTATATTTTTGTCTATCACGATACTTTGAATTGGTTATGAACCCATATGTAATCAAATGCATATAGGTTTATATGATTCATCCTTATCATCACAAATCTTTGAATCATAGAATGCAATAGATGGTATAGCTGATTATGTACTATGTCTAAAACCAATGATACTATTGATTGGATGGGAATCAACTAGATAGGTTAGTGGAGGAGCTATTAATGATAAGCCATTTGAACTTCGTTTGCCTTGTTTTTTAGCATGATTAGGTAATGAATCAACAAATAAGCATACACATAAATCAAGCTAAGAAACTAAAATGTTTGTGGGTGGCTCAATATCTTGTAAATAAATAGTATTGTTTTTTAGAAGCTCTTGGATTTTATTTTATAATCTGAAATATCAATTCATATAATTTCCTTTGCATTGATGATAATCAAAAGTGTAGTGGTCATTAAACCTAGGTCCTTGTTTGGTCGCATCAATGATTTTATGTGATAATACAATTATATTATATTACACTCAAGTATATTTCATAAGATAATGTGATGAAATTGTGAAAAATGGTCATATAACGTTGTGTATAAGTAGTCATAGTAGTTATTGTAGGAGCAAGTTGTGCAACATTAACAGTTTCAACCTTCTTAGTCTCAATCAACTTACCCTTGTATGGGGATTTTTCTTGAAATTGGTTTTGTTAGATTATTGTGTGGTTTCATAAGTCAACATGTTGGTTGTCATGAACTTAGTTTCATATATTTTAATTTTTTTGAAAAAGTTCATCAAAAGATGTACGAGTTAAGAGACACTACTTATTCCTAGAGTTTTGAGATTATACTAGTACTGAATAGTTTAATCAAATCATTCTCATTGATATGCTTGTGTCCAAGTGAAAGAAAGGTCTTAAAGCACGAGGCATAATATGCCGCTCTTTCATGGGATTATTTTTTAGATTGTTTGATTCATGCAAAGCATAAATGTTTCCCAATATTGATTGAGAAATGTGAAAGGAAACTAACATCTAGAGCTTGGAATGTCCATCTAGATCTTCAAGGACATGTATATGAAAAATCAAGTACATGTTCCTTGAGTAAACTAGGAGAGAACTTGGTAAGTAAGGTATCATCATGCATGTAGTATGTAAAAGAGGCCACGAAGGTATGAAGGTGTTGTTGAGGATCGATCTTGTCATTATATAAGTAAATATTTTGTCGAGTAAAGTAGGGGGTAGTGGAGGGTTAATAACTTCAAGTGTTAATGGGTTACTAAGTAAACCCAAAGTGGAACTTGTGGTGATATATGATCGACTTGAAGTTATTGAAGATAAAAAAAAAAAGGAACAATATCCATACATGATGGGGTTCGTTCTTTTGTGGAAGCCATATAATGAGCATGAATGGTATCTTGAGGAATAATGTGTGATGCCCCTATAGTTGGCTCATTAGGTGTATGTGAAGGTTGATTAAATGCTTGAATAGTAGCACATAAATGGGAAGAATATACCGTAGATGGTGGATTTGTGACACTTGAGGGTTCACCTTGGGTTTTCCCTATCTTAGTTTTTTTAACATTGCAATTTATAGTTGGGAAAGCGATCAACTAAAATTTGAATAGTATAAGTTAATCTAAACTATGAACAATTATGAAATAACTTATATGAATTGAAATATAAATGATAACTAATTTTATTTGATATTTAAATAAAATGAAATAATTGAAATATGAGGTAAAAGGTACTAACTTGACTCATACTAGAAGGAAGCATAGAACCCGTGAGGCCGCCCCACGTACCGACTCTCTTTAGACAATGTGGCTCATGTACCTTGCCCCCAAGTTTTAAATTTTACCCTCAAGCAAGTTCCAAGAAAGTTTTATTTGAAGAGAAATTGCGACAATAAAGGTTAAATTACATGAATGAGATGTCAAAATAATCAAATTCAAAATTCATCAACACCATAGTTCACATACTCATATTTGGCAGTCCAAAAGAAATTGTCTCAACGAATATTTGGAAACACAAAATACACAAATTTTTTTTAAAATATAGATTTTATGCAAAATATAGCTACAAAATGTCTCAAATGAGTCTATAAAATGTTGGGGAAGCTTTTTCTATTAGATTTAAATACAAATATAATATAAAATCGCACCATCATTTTTTATGAATTTATGATGATTGTCGTTGAAAATTATCATCAAAAATTGCATATCTATGTAAGTTACAAATTACAATAATTAATATTTTCCTCTTCTATGTTTTAGAGAAATATTGGGGAGAGGGTCTATTGTCTCTACTAGTCCCCACACTCGGTTGTAATTGCTCACTCCTCCTATAAGTTCACGAATTCCACACCACCTTGGTAGTAAATGACGATGGTTCCTCTACCGCATGTTCAATATCACTTACAAAGATGTCACCCAATGCAGTATCTTCTTCTTGTGTTATTCCCTCCATAGCTTCTCTCTCGAAACCAACAATCTCATCTGCTGTGAACGCAGTGATTTCCCCTTCTTTTTTAGTCCAATCATTGCATGGATAAATCTCATCCAAGTCAATAAGCTCATGTGATGTTGCCTCCACCTTTCTTATGTGAAGTCGAAGATTGTATTGTGCAAAAACCAAGCCATTAAGGCATTTTTGAGTCAACGAGTGTTTTTTTGTGTGAATGGCCTCAAACAAACACCAATTACGCTCACATCCATAAAAATTACAAGGTTAAGAAAATTTTTGAGGGATAGATTTTGAAGATGTGAGGTATTTCCTCCCAATTCTCCCACCACGAACATAACAACAAGATAATCAAAAGTTTGTAAGTAATTAATAATTTTAGATTTGTAATTTGTAACATATAAGTAAACATTCTAATTTTTGTTACTTGGTGGTTCTCCTTTAGGTAGCTAATGCCAAAGAAAAGAGCCTCTACTTGGCATGCTTATAATACTTCATATTTAAAATAAAGAGATCCCTTGTCTCAACATCCGGTATCAACCTCTTAATGCATGTTGAGAGGCCCTCCATAACCTGCTTGTGAACATCTATGAAGCCATCAAAGAAGAAAAAAATGGGGTTGAGGTAGCACCCCATTACACAAATAAGTTGGTGGAGTTTATTGTTCCACCTTTGATCAACTATCTCCCAAAAGGGACTAAATCGGCTAAATCCCTCCTAAAATAGTTTTGGATGGCTTCTTTGGCCTTATACATGGACTCATAAATGTATCCTATCAGTTTTTCTCCCCATCAACCAAACGCAAAACCATCACCAACAAATTTGAAACCTATGCAAAAATTAAACTTAAAAGTTACAAACTTACAAATAAAATAAATAACAATATAAAAATATAAATTAAAGGAATCAACTTGAAATTTAAATTGAATTTTGAAGTTACCTTGATTATATTTATACCTCTCTTTGTAAACACATCAAAAATATCTTTGAGTCCTCTCTCCATCATCATTCTTTGAATATTTGTGATTTTTAATATTGTGAGTCCAACCACGTTTGAATCACAAATATTTGCCTCAATGATGACAACAAACTAGAAATACTTTGTGGCATCAAGAAGTAAGTTGCAAACCTTGTGACATTGACTTGTACAAGCTCTTTTCCCTTGGTGTTCTATCTCTTTAAGTTGAGAAATCAAGGGTGATTATATATGTACTTGGTTAAATTTCTTGAATCTTCTATAACCGATGTCACCCAATCAATTTTTCTTATATCCTCCAAAATAAGGTGAAGGCAATGAGTCATATAAGGGGTCCAAAAGGGACAACACGTCTCGAACCTAAAAATGTTCCTAAAATCTGATCCATGTTGGGTAGTGGATATGCTCTTTTAATGAAGCTTTGTTAATATCTCTAAAGTCTACACATAGCCGGATTTCTCCATTCTTTTTCCAAACAAGATTAGCTACCCAACTTGAATGTTTGACTGGAAATATAATACCTGATTCAATCAGCTTGGATAACTATTTTCTCATCAAGGGTTCAATCTTAGGATTTACAGGCCTTTGTTTTTGCCTAACTGGCTTAGAATTTGGCTACAACTTTATGGTATGCTGAGCTAAAATGGGATAAAAACCTCTCAGATCTTGGTATTTTCAAGAAAAAACATCCTTAAACTCTTTATACAAATTAATAAAAGACTATTTTTCAGCTAAGGAACATACCTTTCGATAAATAATTTCTTTTCATCATCAACTAAGATCTCTTCATAGTTATCTGTGTGAGTTGAGATCTTCCATTTATCCTTTCTTAATTGATCATTAGAACTAAAAATATCTTCTAATGTGACCAGTCCTTGGGGAAGCTTGTTTTTCTTCAATTAAACAATCTGGTCACCATATAAATGCTTGATTTTTCTTGATTTATTGTAGAAAATCAGCTTTTTCTTTGCAAAAATCTACAAATTTGCTCATCATCTTTGAAAACTTGCCAATTTTCTTCATTATCAGTACTGAAGGTCTGATAATCAATTTTATATGTGGTTGTACTTTACTATTTTTGATTTGTTCTAGCACCTCAAAGCTAGCACCAACTGCTGCAAGTTTGTTTGCATGTTTGTTTTCAGCTCTTAGAACAAATTGCATATTAATAGCATCAAAATCATCCATTAAGTCTGAAACTCTATGTTTGTAAGATTTTAAGTAATGAATTCTTACACACATTAAAGTTTTTACTTGATTAATTACTAAATCGAATCACCAAAAACTTGTAACATGTTGATACCTCTTTTTCTGGCCCATTGTAAGCCATGAATTAATGCTTTGTATTCAGCTATGTTACAAGTACATGAGAATTGTAGACTTAGAGCTGAAAAATACCTTTCATTTGTAGGGGAAGTGAGCATCAAACTTGCACCTTTTCCTTTTTTTTCTTGGCTCCATTGAAATGAAGCTTCCATAGCCCTTCTATTATTTTTTCTATTTTGGACAACAAGGGGATTGGTGCATTTTCTTCATGCAAATAATAAATGCCAAATAATCTTCTTCGCTTCTTTGAAAGGATCATAAGCATGTTATTCTTGAGTTTTTTCATCCATAAATAGATTAGAAACACCATCTAATGTAGAAACATGTGTTGTAACGTCAAAATCAGATTGATCTATGGCTGCATAATTTGTTGCAACATTTGAAGCATGAGGCTCAATATGAAATCTAGCTAGAGGATCTAAATTAACAGTAAATTTAGTTCCATACCTTGTAGTAAAGAATAAAAATGACCAATCGAAGAAATATAACCTCCTATCTTTTTTGTAAAATCTCTTGATAAGCATAAGGCAAAGTAGGGAGGTAAATCTACAACAGTAACATCTTGTAAGATAGAAACATTTGGACAAGCATGTAAAGTTACCTCCAAATTTCTAATGATGCCAACTGTGTTAGTTGATGTCCCATCTAGCTGCAACACACTTTTCTCTGTAGGTTCATACTACAGGCCTAATTTTTCTACAATTGCTTTAGGCATTACTATGCTGTTTGCACCACTATCAACCATGCAATTATGAACTAAATGATCTCTAATAATCAAAGATAGATAAAAGGGTGGTGGATTTTTAATATCATGAGAATTTAAAACTTTTGTACCATCCACTTAACCTCCTTCATGTGATCTTCTTCGCATTGTACACCAGAACCATATATGCTTTCTAAGCTTCCTTTTTTGTTGGTTTTGAAGAAATCTACAACTTAGCAAGCTCATGAGCAAGTAACTCCTATTGTCCTAGAATACTCAAGAGCATCCCATAATGAAATATTAATATTATGCTTTTTCATTACCTCAAAAATATTAAAATAAGCAACAATATTTGAAAAAGCTTCTATAGATTTTAGCATAAGCTTTAGCAAAAATTGACTCTGCTTCAACAACTTTTGAAATCGAGGTATGAATAATCTTCTAGGATCAGTTGTAATTATTTTTGCTGCTCTTTAGGAGCTAAATTACTTGTTATTTTTGAAGGAACAATAGAGTTGTTTGCTATTTTTGACTTGTAATTTCTATTTTATTAGTGACTGTAGGAAAAACATGTCTATTTTGTTGTTTTTCTTTATCTTGAGCCTTTTCTTGAGACCTAGTTGTGACTGTAATAAATTCTTCCTCTCCAAAAATGACTAGATTCTATTTTGGTGGTTTCTGACTCTGAGCATCTTGTTTCCCACCCTCCATTTGAGGCATAAATAATGCTTTATATTGAGGTTGTATGCAACAAGGCTTATATTCAGGAATGCATTTAGACAATTAATAGCTGAATGAGGTTGATTACAAGGTGGACACCATTCTTCTGAAACCATATTAACTAGAACAAGAGTGCTAGATGAACTAGGAGCCTTTGGATCAAATTGCCTTGGTTGATATGGATGTCTATAGTTCTAATTTTATTGAAAAGGTTTCCTATTCTGCATTGATTTTCTTTGGTAAAAACTTTGGTAAGGCCTGTTAGGTTGAGCTAGTTTGTTCTTAATTGATGTTAATTTATTTCCCATAGTCTATAAAGCCTTAAATACATCATCTGATGGAGTTATAACAACATGCTCTAAAATGGTAATAGGTTGTGGAACATGTGCCAAATCTACCATAAGAGGCATTGAAGGCCTTGGGGCTAATTTACCAACTTGAATAAGGTTGTTTTCAGCCCTAATGGCAATATCATAAGTTTTGGGAGAGTAGTTCCTCCCATAGAATAAATCATGGCTAAAATATCACTATTTAAAGCTCTGAGATAATATAGAAATGCATGATTAGCTTGAGGCTTAACACTGGCTGGAATTCTTTCCCAAGTTCTAGCAAATTTGATGTTAAAACTAGCCATGAATTCATGAGGAGATCTTTTTATTGTAGAAAGTTGTTCTATGAGAGATAGGTGATTAGAATTGTCTTAAAATTGCTTAAGTAATTTCTCCCTAACTCATCCCAAGTTATTATACTCCCTATTAGTAGAGTTATGTACCATTGCAAAGCTTATCCTTTAAATTATGTAACTAAGAGTCTTAAGGATACATCTTCATGAGTTATATTATGAACTACACAAAGGGTTGCAATATATTTAATGTGCTCTATAGGGGTAATTTGATTTTCACTAGTAAATGAAGGTAAACCTTTCAGGAGAAGTGTAGGTATATCATGATAGACTTGAATTACTAAAGGGATGCCATTAGTAAAGGTCACAAAATTTCTAGGTGGTTGTAGAGCCATTGGAATAACATGGATTTGAACAACAAGATTAATACATGGTGAAGGAAGAGGAGGAGGGTTGCACAAAATGTGGGCCTATTATAAGGTAAGGTATTGCCAACTCTTCTTCTTCTTGTAGAATTCAAAGGTAAAGAAATAAAATTAGCAAGAAGTCCTCTTACCAATGATCTTGTAGTCACTTTAGGCATGGAACATGTTGCAAAACTAGTCTAAAATCAGCCTTACAGAGTCACCAAATAAATATTTTGATTTTTAGAATAAATTTTGCAAGCTTGTTTCTCCAAAAGTGACTTTCTTTCATTGTAAATCTGTTGTAAATTGTTGTAATCTGCTGCAGATATGATTTGTGTCCCATCGGGCGTGCCAAAAATTGTTATCTCTCGAAAGTACACCCTGGTTGAGAGATGACAAGTAGGGGTTCTAAGCTTTCTTGATCTCTCACTTTCGTAGATACAATGGAAACACCTCAGGTCTTGTGGGTATACCTATTGTTGAGGTGAGTCTCAGTATCAAGGCCGGTTCCTTATTGATGTATCCTAAACTAATTTTTGGGTTTTGAGGGTAAAAAGATGACTATAAATGAAATTGAAATGGGTGATACACCAAACTTATTGAGGATTTGGTGAGTATATGCACAATAAAATTGAGAATGAATTTTAGATGCACAAACCAATGGTTTTCAAAAAATATTAAGGCAAAACACTTATGTATTGAGGGATAAATCACAACAACACAACAAGCTAAACATGCACACTAAGACTATAAAAAATACTAGATTTGTAGCAAGGTAAGATGATTAATTAGGGAATTAACATTCAAAAGAATTAATGGAAAGATACACACCACTGTAAATAATTGGAAAGGCCAAAATTAGTTCTCATTCAAGGAAAAACTGGTAGAAATATGCTTCAACACTCATATGTCCAAAAAGTCCCCTTTTTGCCTTGCTAGTGCACACAATATATAGCAAAAAATACTTCACCCAACCCATCCTAAAAATAGACTAAATTTGTACTCGCCCATGCATGTTAATTTTACCCCTTTATCATGAATAAATAAAGGAATAAAAATAGACATGTTGATTACAATGAGGCATTAATAGCCTTAGTTTACAAAAATACACTTAGTCAAAGTGTAGTTGACTGTTCTATTTTTAATACAATTAATATGCTTGGGTGAATATTTTGGCTAATATTATCCACTTGCTTGTTGTTCAAGTCTTCTCCAATGTAAGTGCATGATCTTTGTCTTCTTGTACATGATGTGACACTATGTTATTTATCCTCTTGCATGGTATTTTGTCTTCTTCTATGTTCTATCCTCTTGTGAAAGCATGCAAAAAATAATACATTCTGTAGCAAAAATAATGCCTTTAATCTTCAATACTTAGCAAAAATTATTCAACTCCATGTGGGGACCACCTGTTGGCATGTGCAAGAAAATAATACCTTTATTTTGTGGAAAATAAGGTAATTAGGACATCACTTTAATCATTTAAGTCTCTGATGTTGACATCTATGCACTTCACATGCATATCATAATACTCATGTGCAAGCAAAATAATGCATTTATCTTCATCCTTAGCAAAAGTATCAACCTTATTTGTGGGGACCACTTGTCCATGTACACATGCAAAATAAGATCTTACGCTCCACAACATGCGAGGCTACCTTTAGTAAGGTTTAAGGTATTTTGCAAATTTTAAGGTATATATGTCTTTGGCTCTATTTACCATCATTACTTGGCTATGGCATATATCATTGTTACACATTATTGTTTCCCCTTTGCAATTATTTTCCAACTTTTTCATCCTTATGAAAATAGACCCTTAGATGTCAAATACTAAGGTCACAAGGTTTCGATTATGAGTGGTCCCCTTTGTAATCCTCAACATGTATAATATTTCCATCTTTTTATTAATAAATGTTTTCACCTTTTGATTTGGTCGACATGATATACTTTGGACTTTGATAAGGTCAAATGCATTACTTATTAAATTAATCGGGGTTGTTCCCCCACCATGATGACTTGAACTATGACCATTATGTCGATGGCATTATCTTAAACCTAACCCTTGAGTTAAGGTTAGGTTTTCATTGTATGCATGACACATTTGGTACTCTTTAACACTAGTTGGTACTCGTTAACCCTAGTTGGGTTCTACGAACTATGGTTGTGTTGATGGCATTTAATTGTTGATTGCATTCGACCCTTTAATCTTTTAGCTACTAATATGATCCATTGATTGTAACTTAGGTGAGTTAGGGTTCTTTTGTAGGGTTACATTGATTTTCTGATCGATCCTTGGCCATTTGATTTTATCTTATCTTTGAAAATCCACCATTGATCTTATGTCTCCATCGTTAGGGTTTACAATTTACAATGAATGATAGTCGGTGCTCTCTGGACCATTGATATTTGTACCATCAATTGTGGATCGTTGATCACTATTGCTGATAGGTATGAGTTTGTATTGGAGTTGGCAAAAGATTATGATCTTTGATCATGTTACTTTTTATCTAAACCGTCGAGGCTTTTATTATTAGTTAGTTGGCTTGTGGTTACTTGATTGATCGTTGATCTTCGTACCATTTTGGATCTCGATACTTTGATTGGGAACCCATCTCAAACTCATATGGATTTAGGTTTCGTAAAAACTTATCGAGCTTAAAACTTAGTCATTTAGTTTTCTTGTTGCGAGAAGCAAAACCATGCATAACTTTTAACAATATGTCATTTTTGATCTTTTGGAGCTCAAAATCATGCATTTCTTGTCTGTGAGGATTTGTGACTTGAATAATGTATATTTTTGTCCTTTCTACTCTTCCTAACTCTGAGAAATATTTTTAGAGTGGTGGCTGCCATTATTGAACGTTTGAGCTCTCTTTCTCTCTCAAATAAGTCTTTTGAACATGAAATGAAAGTTTTCAATTGGAAGCTTTGTGGACTCGAAATTTGTGGTTTATTGCTCCATTTTGAGCCTCTGTGAAGCTATATAGATTTTAGAGCTGATTTCCTTGTTACTTTGATTCTATGTGAGTAGGCACATTGACTTCAAAAACTTGTCATTTGATATTTTTGAGCTTGTTGTTATTACTGTGAAAGAGTTTGTGGTCATGGTCACCATTTTAAAGGTGTGTTCCTTTGTTTGAAACCATAACTCAATGATTTCTCTTTTTTTTCTTCAAGTTCTATCATAATGGATTTTTTAGATAAAATCCTATTAGGTTTCTCTAATCTATGACTTCAAATGCACTAATACTTGTCTCTTTTGCATTTATTTTGTGTTTCTTGAAAACTCGAGTTCAAAACTTTTTCTAGACATTGTTTATTTTTTTATTTGATCAAGAAGATTTTTATTTTCATACTTTTAGATCATTTTCGTGATCTCGGGTGAGGATAAAACTCTATTAATGATGGCTGTTGTGTTAAGATATGTTTCTTTTTTTATTTGGCTTGAGTTTTAACCTTGTTGTAATGAACTCGTACATTGATTCAAGAACTTAAAGCTCTTCTTGTGAAAGAAAACAAATTATTATTCCTCAATGCCTTTGTAAACTTTTCTTTTGCACTTATTCGCATACTATAGATTTCATGCTAAGGTACTTTCCATTTGAGCTTCTTTGTTTAGATATTTGATTGTTCTTTTATCTCGAACTTGATGAGAAGTCCATATAGATGTTGAAGAATTTTTTGAGAGAATTTATTCTTTTGAATATAATGAAAACTTGACATTTTTAAAATTGCATCCCTTTAGTAACTTTGTAGGTTTCTTGAAGCATTTATGACATACAAATCTTGAACTTAACTTATGTTGAAAGCTTCTTTCAAAATGTGTGATCTTGAAAACCTTAATTATGTATTACTTCCTTGGAAGCTTATTTTCTAGAATACTTTAATGTTTCCATGTAATGGCTTCTGGACTGAAAATAGTGCCTCATTTGTATGATAAAGCTGAATTTTTTTATTTCTGAACTCATCCTTATTGCACTTTAAAATGAAACCATTCAAAGTGACTGTACTTTTGATTTGTGTCTTGACTTGTATTCTAAGTATTGATTCACTCACGAAAGATATTCCTTTGTTGTATTTTTGTTCACTTTGTGGATGTATCTCAATATTCTTAGGATTGTTGTAAATGTCTTTAGGAAACTTGAAAATTTTTCTATTTTTACCCTCTTGATCTGATTTGAAAATTCTCTTGGAACTATTTGTACTTGTTTCGAGATACATCATGATCCTACTTTTTGTGCTTGAAGCAATTTTAAGGTAAGCACAAAATCTGCATCAATCTTGTTCTATTCTGAAACACTTCTATACTTTGAATCATGTACTTGCTTGATACGAGTTGAATATCTAGTCTCTCAATTTCTTAAAATGTACTTTTTCCTTATTGAGATGTCCATCTTACATACCTCTTTTATAAATTGTACCTGAATTTGTACATGTTAAATTGCATTTCATTTGTTTTTCTATTAAATTTGACTTTGTTTCATTCTTGTAATATACATTTTTTGCATATTGCAACATATATGTTTGAATCAAATTCGAACTTGAATTTTTTTCAGTTTTTCAAAGCTTATAATTTCACTTATTCATCCTTTAGTATGAACTTAAACTATAATAGTAATTGAACATTTTTCTTTAATTCATCTTGGAATACAACAATCTTTGATTTGGTTATTCTTAATATTTCATTCTATGATGTTTCGTATAGTCTCATCAATCTTTGTAATGTTTATTTTGATATAATATTGACACTTTAATGCTCCATCTACAAGGTTGTTTTGATCATGTATACATCTCTGAAATAATCTCATTTCCTTTCAACTAGTTGAGCAATATGTCTTGAGCCTTAATCTTGTTTTCCTGAAGGCCACAAGTTAGATTTTACTTCTTCATTCTTTTTGGATGACTATACTTGGTCAATTGCTTAATGGCATGACATAGAAAACTCAAATCTACCTTATTACTTTCTATTTTTCAAACTTGTGTATCATTTATCTTTATTGACACAACTATAGCTTTTCATTCATGTAGCTTTTCATTCATGCAGTGTAATTGATTTATTTTCCCTAGAAGATTGTTGCAATTTGTGAGTGGAAGATGTAGTTTTGAATGTATATGTTATTGCTTGAGTTTCTATATTTGCTTGATAACTAAAGCTTGTATGATGTAATTTTCTGAAATATGACATAATCTTGGAAATAAAGTTGTTTTTGTACTTATCATTTAAGTTCATATTCTTGATTTTGTTGAATTTTATACTTTTGTATGCCATTGTCAAATTTTATATCTTTTGAATAGGTTCTCTTTTCTCCTTGAACATTTAAATGCATGAGTGAGTCTTCTTTTGTAGTCCTTGAATTATGTTTGGTTATTGAGTGCAATCTATACTTGATAGTACATAATTTTAAAACATGCATTGATCTCTTCTGCTGCAACCTATACCTGCACACTTAAGAAAATAGTTAGAAAATAATCAAGCTTTTGGCCTCTCTTATGTTCATAGTGACTTTCTTTCTCTTTCTTTTTTTGTCTATCATGATTCTTGTGAATTCCATGAGCTTCTGCAAGATAGTGCCTTCTCAATTCCATGTATGTTACTTGATGTACCTTATGCCTCTATGATATTAGGAAATCCATTTTCATGAAGTTGGACAGTACATGAGTATAGATTAAACCCTGAGCTCTTGACTTGATATGCTTTTCCTTTTATTTTTAGGTACATTATAGTTGTTGGATGACAAAGAATGGAAGATGGAGTTGGAGCTAGAACAAAGAAGACTAGGAGAAAACCCAAGGAAATGATGGGTTTCTTCTATAATATTTTACTTTTAACTTTATGCACATGTACTTCCTACTTCAGTAGTTATGAGTTACATCCCATGGCTTGTGTGGAAAAATTTAAATTTCTTCATGAATAAATGACATTAATTTTTGTAATCTGAGTTGTATACTTCTTTCTGCATTCATCTTTATGATATGATATTGATTGTATAATGAAATAAACAACTCAACCACATGATTAATAGTATTTAAACATGAAGAAATAATGAGTTTTGATGTACATGTAACTTAATAATGAACTCCCCTTCATGCAAACTGTAACTCTGCTTGTTGCTCCTGAATATAACATTTCACCTAAATTGTGATTCCCGCCTTCATCAAGGCAATGCATTGGTCCTTCGGGGCTTCTATGTTTCCTTCTTTGAAGATGAACATGGAATGGCAGTCTATGTGAGGTGTTACATTCTATAACAACACACATAGCTCTGATTACATGTAGTTAATCAATTCTGCAACTAAAAACACAATAAAATTGTATGATTTTCCCTAGTTAGGTCCATTTCATCAATTCCTTCCATATGAGTGAAAACATTGTCAATCGATATTTCATCACGAAATGAGCGAACACCAAATGATTTATCTCATTTAATTTAATTAATCAACATGTAATTAAACTAGGATCAATAATTTACTAACCTATTAAAATAACCATCTTATATCATCAACTTAGTAAACTTACGTAATGTCAATTAATTGAAACCCAACATAAAAAAAGGATCTATCTAATAATTTGTTTCATAAATAAAATTTATATCTTCACCATCTTATTGCCTTCTACGAGGTCTTGTAACTAAAATTATCTAATAACCATCAAAAGGTAAACGAACCCAATAGTTATAATTTTCTTGTCATTATAAAATACCGAAGAAAGAAAGAAAGATTTTCCTTTTTTTTATTTTACTCTATTGATCAAATAGTAACTTAATTATGATAATAATTTAGATAACTAATGCTCTATTATTGTTCTTGTCCTATTATATTACCAAAAAATAATTTTTAGATCTCTTTTTATACATAATGCAAGCTTTATTATTTTATAAGTATCTTTTTAACTTTACAACTTTATCAACAATGAATGATAAATTTAAAAGCTAAGAGTAATTTTCAATACATCCCATGATATACATTGAAATAATCAATCAGTAGTTTAAAGTTACATCTTATATCTATATGCCGTTGAATTCCCCTTATAACCTTTGCAAGTTCACTCTCAGAGAAATTTTCTGGTTAAGACACATAGTCGTAATTACCTATTGTAAAATCTGAATAGGAACAAGAACTATTTTAAGGAAATAAAACTTATGTAGAGATACGTTTATTCAAAGATCCCACAAAATGTCTTGGGAGACACAACAATTGTTTGGAATAACTATTGAAATTCTAATATCTGGGAAGGGCGATGACCTGGAGATAGGTAGTCCCTAAGAAATATTTCATATCATGTAAATAAAATCAAGTATCAATTCCATATATACTAATTGAACACATCCAACTATTAAAATAACATTTTCCAATCAAAAACCAAGAACTCGTATCTAAAACCCAGTTTGGTGTTCCATCAAGGTGACAATATCCTCAAGTCATCAGGTTCAAATCGAACTCATTTTACTATCTAGAACAACTACTATATTGTAAAATTTTCATAGGAGAATAACCCCAAGATTCAACTTAGGAAAATACAAGTCAATGACCTAGAATTTTTAAATCCTTAATGTTTAAAACCTTAGCCAAGTTCTTATTTTGAAATAAATGTTTATACAAATTTGTCCCATTAACTACCGGACACATAATCAATCAAAGTAAACATATCATACCCAATAAGTATCTTTTGACGATGGGTTAGGTACTTAATAACCCAAACAAAGATTATAGTTCAAATAAATAAAAATAAATCTCGATAATAAAATTATTTATACACCCGAGAAAATAATAACTCCTCATATTTTTATTAAATTATCACATAAGTCATTCAACCATTTTGATATGAAATAAACAGAGTAATGAATATAAATCCATTCCTCATGTTTTTAGGAGATTTTTGCAACTTTTTCTCATCTTCCTTCTAACTTAGCAATCAAGTATAACAGAGGAACTCAATAATTTCCAACAAAAAGACCCCCAAAATCATTATTCTTATAAGAAAATATATACTTATAAATCCCCTATTAGATGCATTTCATTTTCTTCTGAGAGATAATGACTAAAAACCTCAACCTGGAATTCATTTGAAAAATTCCATGCACAATCAAAAAGGACCTCAAACCACAAAATGATGAAAATAAATAATAACTCCCATTTTCATGTGGATTAACTTCTTTGGTAATCTTGCAACTCTTGAGAAAACATTCAATCAAACATTTAATGTCATTAAAATACATAGTACCACATCTTGGCTCAATAATGTGATGTCGCCCTCTAGATTTGGCACAGTTTCGAGTGGTCACATCCAACTATAGTTTAAACTATAATCAAACATAATGCATGGTGGTTTTATCAACCTTTAAATAATAATTGAGAATCTTTCATGGTAGAGCGATTTCATATAAATAATCATCATTACCATCTTAATGTGGTGATCAGTCAAATTCTTTGTTTAAAACAATGTAATATTAATTCGATGTGCATGGTAGGGTAGATTAGAACACTTGAGTTAACATGAAAAAATATTCCTTAAGACAATATAATTATTAAACATTTAAATGCTAAACGAGTATAGTGAGGTCCATGCAATAAAATACAATCCCTATAGTCATTTTTGAATAATCGGGAGCGAAAAATGTAATCAAGATCATAAAATTCTAGCACTTATAATGTGTATCAATAAGATCGTGTTATTAATAAATAATCGCAACAATGACCACTTAGCACGAGTCTCGATTGGTCCAAGGAAAAATCAACACAAACAATTTTCACTCCAACGTGTGATCATAAGATCATCTAAGTAAACATCATACGAGCTAAGGTTGATAACCATTGGTACAATTATTAAATATGCCAAGTACATAATAAAAGATCAACAAATTTAACTTAAAGTTAACCTTTTAACACTTTGAAAAAGTCTAAGTTCTATATGTGATATATTTAGATTACCAATAAAAGTTCATTATGGAAACTTATTAAATAATTACCTTGACACTCCCCTCTTTACCTATAACTTCTTGGGGACCATCTTATTATTGTGCGATCAATGACTGTCACCATGTTAATACGAGTTAGTAGCTTTTAACATGCATTAATATTTCCCCCAAACAAAATAATACATTACAATTGTGTATAAATTCATCATATTTGTAAATCACGATCCCAAGCAAGTAGTATGTACCATAATATTAATATCAGGTCCAATAACTAAACCTTACATCAATGTACTAAAATAATCACAGTAAACCAACAAAAGGTGGAAGAAATATATCACAAGTACAACAACGAAACATGTCTATCACCATTACAAAATCATTGCATACAACAATGAGATGAAGAACAATCATACTCTATGGTCATTGACCATGATTAAAACATTCAAATGTATATGCCTTCAATTCTTTAGACCTATGTAATACAAAAAAATGTAAGGAGGTCAAAGGCCTTATTATTTTCCACCAAATTATTTGGTTAAGGGCCTGATGAAACAACAATATATAATTATATGCCATGAGGTCCTAGACCTATATCACCACAATAGTCACCTCTTAATGACAAATAAAACCATTTCCTTCAAGTACATATTTACTAATCATCTGCAAACCATTAACTTCAACTATAAGATAAGTAAATCTCATAAACAGTTTAACAACCAGATAGCTCACCGATATTATGAATCTTTGCACACAAAAATAAAGTAACTTATATAATTAAGTATAACAAGAATAAGTTATAAATTTCAAGTACTCCACAAATTTTCAACAACAAGTGTTGTTACACAATTGGGAATTCAACTACATGTAATTATGTATATCCTTTTCATCATATACATACACACGTATAGTTGCATACTCATCTATGAAAAATTCTTATCCCCTACCTTCGTAGACAACTTTCCATACAACAATGTAACCTAATGACGTAACAAAATGAAAATGAGGGATGTGAATGTAATTCCCCCTTAATGAATCATTATCCTAATGATATAACTCATTAATAACCATATGAATAATCTAACATAAATTAATATCATTTAATTAAGGAGAATGGTCAACATTTTCATCGAAAAAAACATGTAATTTTTCTAGATTTGGTGAATCTACTTTCAAAATTATTGCTTATAACAACCTTTCAACCAACAAAAATTGTCACATACTTAGCAATATGACAATAGTTTTCATTACACGTAGTCATAATATGTAATATTATCTAATATATATAAAAGATAGTCAAAGTCAAGTTATATATCACTGAAACAAACAAGGAAAACACATTTTTATCCCACCAATTCTTCCCACTGTTTTGTTGCATTATTACACTTGTATTTCCATAACTTACTTTGTGTAATTCCCTTTTAAAGTATTTACTTGTAACAAACATTTTGCATCCTAAACACTTCTTTCTACACAATGATATGGAACATTATGCATTTTAGATAATTTAGGTTAAAAAGATAACCTTGCAGCTATTGGAATTGTTTCCCCAAGACCTTCAAAGGATTTACAAACATCTAAATGATAATAATGGCATACCTGATGGACAATTTAGTGTTCAATTTGGGTTTCACCCCTGGAAGACTTTGTTCTGAAAACCCATATTTTCAAATTTTAACTAGTCATGATTTCATTGTTCTTATAAGCCCAAAAATGTTGCATAATGTAGTTCCTTCCTGATTTATATTTTCAAATTCCTTGTTAAAGGTACTTATACTTTTTATGTATATTAAGACTTATTTAATTTTTGCACTTCTCACTTCATTTTTCGTATCATCAAATCCATTGTTTATATAGTTCTTATATGTTGATAACATATACCATTTCCAATTGTTTCTTTACTCCTTACAAAACAAATATGTGTTATTTAGGTCACTTAAGTAGAATCATGCTTCTGTGACTTTGCATATTAACCGTTAAGTACTCTTTTCCTTGATTTTAAAATTTGCATCTCATATTGGGACAAATCTCCAACCGACTATAGTATCTTGCATTAAAACAAGGTTGCGTGAATATTCTTTTTATCCCTAATTAGTTGTTTCCGATTTCATAAAGCTTTCTAGTAGGTACTACCTCAAGTCTTGCAAGTCATACATTATGACAACAAGTTCCATGTGGTGGGGAGCATAATTCAGTTTAAGTTCTTTTAATTTTCAAATTTTATAAGAAGTAACCAAATTATTTTGTAGAAGTGTTCTACCCAACCCCTTGCCTAAGGAATCGATTACCCCGGAAAAGTTCTTATTGGGATCCGGAACCTTCGAAACAAGTGTTGTTAGTTTATTTTCAACATAATAAATGACATTTCTAACTTTTCAATTAACACAAACACTTTCCACACTATAGTTTTGGAAAAAATGTATCCTCTAACACGTCTACTCTATTCTTTTAACCACTTATAAGTAGTTTATTCATACCTACTTCAAAGCAGGTCAAATTTTATTCGCTATTAAATTGCTTATAAAAATATCATGACATGATCCTTATTTCCAAAAATCTATGATTATACAAATTACAACTAGGAAAACCTTACTTAGTAACATTTCGTGATGGATGCATTTAATTCATACAAAAATCAAATCCTTTTCATTATATTTCAAAGGATCAAACATCATTACTAAGTTGAAATTAATATAGTTCTGAAATCATTTTTCCAAATAATAATGATCTCATGCAAACATCTTCAATAATAATTTGTCAAGTCACGTCTAAGCTATTTTATTCAAAACTTCCTTAACGATAAAATAACTTCCTACGCGGCTCAAATGAGCTAAGAACACTCTAAATATTCTTGGTGATCTTGCGAGAGATATAACCTTAGACAACTTAAAATATGTTATTAAAGGAGTGTACATTCCTATGACACAATAATCTTATTTGTATATCTCTCCCCCTTTTTAGAAAAAAAGGCTCTACCTAGCTTGACCCGAGATCTAAAATAATGGGTCCGATGGTTATCATTTGAATTAAATTTCAATAGGATATATACACAACCATTCAATTGTAAACTCGAGTTACTATAAATATAATACATAGAAGGTTATCAACCTAGGTATTTTATAACAACCATGTCCTGAGATGATAATACTCTAAGAAAATCAAATCACTTGTAAAAAACCATACTCCTTCAGAGATCAATAGGCTACAACCCAACCTTGTTTAGTTGTGATTCAACACAATTCTAAACTAAAAGGGGATTATTTTATATGAATTATAAAAATGCAACAAATCACGCATGTGACATCCGTATAAATCCCCATACTCAAAATATGTTATGAAATATATAGTGCTCCACATGTAAATGATAATTACATTGGTAATTATTATGGTTATTGTTAATATGTAAGTAAGTGGTTAAATCGTATATATATTGTTATAATAATATATATTATGGAAATATTATTTTAGGTTGGTTGAGGTTAACAACTTTCACCTTATTTATAGGATTGTAATCTCCTATATATTTGTAACCTATATTGTTCAATATTAATGAAGCAATATAGAATATTATTGTTGTGTGTATCCTATGGTGTAACATTTTCAAGTGGTATCGAGCAAGTTTGATCATGTGTGTTGGCTCTTGGAAATGCATCCCGAGGGAAGGGGGCTTCACAATGAAAAGGTAGGGTGAGGAGGGGGATCCCTGATATGTTTCAATTTGTAGCCGGGGGTAAGGTCTCCTTGGTCGCCCGCCAACCCTTCCTAAGGGGGTGATGGGAGGCACCGGAAAAAGGGTGTAGTTGTGATCCTCGCTTCTTTTCAATGTGCCAAAGTTAGGGTGATAGGACCGAGAGTGTGGTCGGGGACATGTGGAGTTCGGGCACGGAGTCAAAATGGTGCTCCAAAAAATCCAAAAGGGGAAAATCAGGGTTGGGTGTAGTGACTAAATACAAGGTTCGTTGAGAGAGTGGTCACAAAACACTGCAACACTCGGGGACCCGACGCATACCACGTAGGGAAAGTGTAGATCCAACCCAAAATTCTTTTTTCCAAATTTTGATGATCAAATAAAAAATGAAGTAATTCGGGTCATATGTGATAACAAGATGGTTATATTGAGTTAATGATATGTTCTTTGGGCGGGTCGGTTTGGTATGAATAAAGTGATTCGAAATCCCACCAGATGAGTTATGGTTTTGCTAAAAAGTTGTATGGGTTTTTTAGTGAAGATGGAGGGAGCTCCTACAGAAAGGAAAGGAAAAATGGGAGAGAAAATCCAAGAAAACAAATGGTGAGGAGCAAGAGAGACAAAGATCTAATGATCACCCACTCACGTCTCTAGATGAATGCTAGCGAGGAAATGAATGATCCTTTACAAAAAGAGATTAATATGCGGGAAGAGCTCCGGGAAATACAATATCCAAATTCCTTACAATATAGCTCAAGACACCCGAGACAAGATCATAGAAAGTGAGATCATGCTAAATAGTCTAGATCAAGGGACCCCCAAGAAATTACAAGTTATACCCCAAACCCTACTCGGTTTAAGGAGATTTTACAGGCTTTAGAAATGAGGCTTTCAGGTACCCCCAGAAAACATTAGATACTTACACCCTTCCTAGATGAGATCCAATTGATCTCATGATATGTTCAAAAGTCTAATTACAACCATGACCCACAAAGAATTATTGACAAAAAACACAATGTAGTGCCCACATTTTTATAGCTCCAGTTATCTGTTGGTTCCTTTATGCATAGACATGTTTTGACTGAGACTCTGATATATTTTGGACATTATGCTATGTTATTTATCCTCATGGACATTATGGTATTTTGGGCACGTAGCGCCAATTGGACTAGATTAGTATATTGATATATTCCTTATGATGTTGATGACACTAACAGAGTTACATGATAGTGAGATTTATTGGTTAGATGTTGATTTCTTGTAGTCGATTTAATCAATGATATAGTCTTTTGGATTTAATAATGGTAACTCATGCTAGCATAGGTGTATGTCATTGTAATTATATCTGTGGATGATTCATGGTGAACTATGTGTATAATTGTATGCATTGCACTATCAATTGTATAATGATGTTAGGATATTATAGGTTTGATTAATTTTGTGATGAGTAGATGATGTTTATTGTATTGGACAGATGCGGTTAATGTGTGCAATGAGTGTGCAGGTGACAAAGGTTATAGGAGAACGTGGGTTTCAGGCAGCTATGCAATTGTGCACAAGTGGTCCTAACCATGCTAAATGTTTGAGGCCTTAGAGTAGGTGTATTAATTGGGCACCATGAGTGAACCCTCAATTGTAATGTATTTATGTCTTGTAAAATTAATTATGTTTAGGGTGTGTTTTATTTAAGTAAACTAGTTTAGGGGTTTAATAATCTCATTTTAATTTAAGTGATGGTTTTGGGTAAGTGTGTGTGTGTTGGTAGAAGGGATTGGGGCCACATGTGAACCTTGGGTGGACCCCACACCCTCTACCCTTGTGCCCAAGTATGCCAAACCCGAAATTGAGCTATTTTGGGCATTTTTAGTGACCCCTTTTTAGTTTGGGAGTTCACTTAGCATGAAAATGGGCCCTTGGACCCTACCTAATAGGTAGGGGGCTTATTTTCAACGTTTGAGAGGAGTTTCCTCCCATTTTGCCTTCCTTTGGTCACATCCATGTAAGGTGGTTGGTTTGTGTGTATTTGTTAAAAGTTTCTCCACTTTGTTTTTATTTTCATTTTTAGTATTTTGGGTGATAAAGGTTAGAAGGTGAGTTTACTTTTACTTATTTGGTTTTTGGAATCTTTGACTTGTGGGAAGGGGGAGGGTGACACATGTCACTTTCCTATTGGTGAGGAAACTTTTGGGTTCCTCTTGATATTCTTCCTCATGGTGAAGGAAGGGGACTTTTTCCTCTTTTTTTTGGACTTGGAGAATTTTTGGAGCTTGAGGATTGCTTGGACAAAGTGGGAAAATCTTAGAGTCTTGGAAAGCATTGTAGAGGTAGGATTCTTAATCATTTTCTTTCCTTGTTGTTGCTTATATTGTTAGCTATGCAATGGTCAATAAAATAATGTGTGTGAAATGATGTGTTGTAAAGTTGTATGAAGAATGTAGTTTGTTTTTTTGTTGCTTTTGTTGTTTTTTTTGTTTTACTCTCCACCATCATATGGCTTGATGGTTTTTGGAGAATGTAGGGGAAGAGAGAGGGATCTCCCTCTCAAACCTCATGGCTTGTTGGTCAAGCCATGAAGGTTCCTACTCACCCCCTCATATGGTTTGAGGTGGGAGAAAGGTTCATATGGCTTGAACCTTTCCCCATTCTTGGAGAGGAAACCCTTTTGGGTTTGAAAATCCTCCCAAGAAGGATTTCTTTGACATAAAGGAGGAATAAGGAGGATGAATGTTTAGGAGGAATAAGGGGTTATTAAACATGCTTTTGTTGGTGTATCCTATGGTTGGACACCTTTTTTTTTGGGCATCCTATTTCTTCTCTTCCCCCTTTTTGTGAGGGTGACCTTGTTTCTCCTCATGTTGTTGTCTTACCATGTGTAGTTTGTCTAAGTGTTTAAATGTTTCTATGTATTCTTGTTGTGTTTATCCCCATTATACTTGTGCACATTGTGGATGCTAGTTCCTCTCTCCCATGGGCTTGGGGGAGGCTAGCATGTTTTCCAACCATGGAAAGGCATGTGATGATGCCTATTGGTTGGGTGGTAAACAAGCCATGTCTCTTGTTGCAGCATTCTTAGGAGAACACTCAAGGTTGGAGACTCAAGGATGAAGTTTTGTTGAAGTGGTGACTTGTTCTTTTATCCTAAAAAAATCATTGTAAATATTACACCTCCTTGTATCTATGTGTTATATGGCTGATTGTGGATAGCCTCATCTTGTAAACTTATCATTTTTTTGGTGATTTGGGAAAACTTGTGTTTTATGGATCTTTGTTATGTAACTTTTGTTCAACCTTGCAAAGAGGACTTGATTTATTGGACTTGAATGTGTTGAATGTCTTAAAAGCCATTTTGGAAATTTGTAAACTAAACTATGTTGAAGAAAGAAATCAGTATTAAAGGATCCCTTCTTATTTTTATGTTTTAATGGGATTGGAAAAGAAAATGTTTTGTTAAAAAAAAATCTATGAAATGGCATATGTATATTTTTGAAAATAAATCTGAAATTTATAAGTTAAGCATTCTTTTAAATCTACATTTTTTTATGGCATTACACACATATCATTTCCGCCCAACATCACTTTAAAACAAAAATAGGGAGAATTAATATTATTCAAGACAATTTCATCATATATAAACCATTAAACATAGGAAATTACAAGGAAAAATTATATTGATGATCTCAAATTTTGTTAATGATTGTACAATATGCAATCATCTTAACAAAAATTCCTAATAACTAGTTTAAACATAGGAAATCATTCATCATGACAAATCCTTCCTCCGGTTGGGAATGCCACTTTGTGAATTCCCACCAAAATTTCCTCCTTAAGGAATTCCTACTAATTTTCACCCTCCTCCCCCTCTTGATTCTTCTCCTTTTCTTTTTCCATATATAGATCATCTTATCCTCTTAGGGTTTTAGAGCATATTCTTCAGATACCCAAACTAATTGTCGCTTCCTCCAACTTCCTTAGGTCGCCATGAAAACAAAAACATCCATTCTCAAATGGCTCAAGCCGCACAAATTGCCACCGTGTCATGCGTATGTCATTTGATGGCATAGCTAAATATTTTCCAGGTCATATGACATTTAACACTTAAAATATTTTCCACATGTGTATGATCATGATGTGGCCAGAAATATTAATGTGATAAGACTTTCTCAACCGTCTGCAGTAGTTAATCCCTCTCTGGTGACACATTCCCATAAAAATTATATCCTTTATTTAAAATCCTCAAGTACCAAATAATCAAATTTTGATTTGGTATTAATAAGGGAATTATTTCTTTGCCACGTCAATGCCACCACCATGCCTATTTAAATGGTCCATTAACTCTTTCCCTTCATTACCTATCCAGTTTGAACTTCTCCACACATTTTTTCATACTTGTATCCTTCCCTATCTTTGCATTTTCTTTAATAATCTCAGTATATGGCTTCACCTTTCCTTAGTGCAAATCCATCGGGGATTAGTTGGGCCCATATGGGTCAATTTTTCAACTCACAGGGCCCAATGAGGCCCTAATCCACCAAGTGTTTAGTCTTTCGAATGCAAGGAAAATCCCGGGATTTCCTTCATCAAGATACCCTGGTATTATCTTTCATATACAACCTAGCTTAAATGTGTCCTTGTTTCCCTATTTTTCAGAATCTACACTTTCATTTGGTCTACCTAGCATTTTAGCTGACTCCTGAGGACTTGAGGAATCACTAGTCTCACCATTTCCCTACTGTCCACTAAAATCACTAGCACATGATGAAAGCTTACTATGCCCCTCCCTTTTGGAAACCGAGCTCCATTTTTCCACTTAACCCCGGGAGAAAAATTATTAAGGTCCATCATCAGGAGGTCATGCGAGTAGATTGGAGGAGTGGATGGCTACCCTGGAGTCTACCAAGGAAGAAGTTCAAGTTGCAGTTGGGCTGTAGATGGTCTTATCTCAAAAATGTGTACTCTTCCCGAAGTCTCAACTAGTGGAGTCACACCCGCTCCAGAGGCCCGTCCAACCAAAGGACAACCTCCTAAGTCATATAATAGAAATGGACTCACTTTTCCTAAATGGGAAAACACACTTGAGCGGAGGAGGGAGATGGTGGAAATTCTAAATGGGCCGAGGGTGATAATATCTACGTTGCGCAAGAAAGGGATGTCTAAAAGCCTAGCAAGGGCCATTCAATTTGTGTTCGGTGTCGAGGCCCATGATGAATTTATTCGGCGCCAAGACCAACTCGAGAAAAGTGTCCCTGCGTATTTGATGTAATGGAAACCTCGATCATGCCGCTACCATAAAAATGTATCTATTAGATGTATCTAGTTATATCATTTTGTTTGTACAATATTATATAGCGGAGTGTTGGGGCCCCATAAATAGAATCCCCATTTTGTTACTGTAAAGTTTGTTTCGGATTGTTATTCTGTGTATGTGTAGTTATTATTCATTTTCAATCATACTTTTACATTTTCCTATTTTACTATATTGATAAAGAAGAACACCCTTAAAGAAAATATTTCAATTGACCTTCATTCCTTAATGCATCACACTTAATCGCATAGATCATGGAAAAGAAAAACAAGTCCTTATCACTCTGCTCATCCTTACAAATGGCAACATCGAACCCTTGATCTTTATCCCTTATCAATTCTAAAATAGCAAGTCGGGCCCTGACAAAGATTCATTTGACAAGTAAACCGGCCCCAGTCCCAAAATGTAACTAATTTATAATGACTAAACGAAACCCTCATCTCAAAAATTAGGGAAAAGTTTCCTTTATACTATTTTGGATGTGACCCAAAAGTAGGAAATATTTGTTCCCTTTTTATGATGGGGGTATAAATGATTCGTTGTTTCGAGGATCTCTTTAATTTACTTAGCGATTTATGTCACATGATTTTAGGAGATAACTAGCCTCTAGGATTTGGGGTCAAATATTATTTGTTACCTTTGCACTTTGGTCAAGTACACCCAAAATCCTCGACCATACATCACCGATTAACCCATAATATCTTGGGAAATTTTCAAGGACTTCCCACGACGAAAGCAGAACCAAATGCACAATCATACATCTAGATGTAACACTCATGAAATTCTAAGAAATAGATTTTGAAATTGAGCTGAAATTGATCCATCTCTTTAGGAAAATTTGCTAATACTCCAAAAAAAAAGGCTAAAAATAGGACAGATATATTTGGGCACCCGGCCTCGTGCTCAGTCGTGGCTATACTCCCCCTGCGGATGTCCAAAGAATGTTCAAGACAATACTAGAAGAGGGAGATCACTCACTTCTCCATTGGGAAACAGAGTGGTAGATGATTTTCAAAACTACAAGTCACCACTAAGAGAGCAACAAACAACAACCAAAACAGAAAACATCAAAAAAATAAAGAAACCCACTATACGATGTACATGAAAACAAGTGGCGTTTGAGGACCCAAAAATTTTTACCACAAATCCGTCAAGATCCCATATGATGCACCTCTGTTTCATCCAATTACACATGTCACCGAGCCCATCTTTGTGACCTAAGAACAAATCATCTTGTAAAAACAAGCGTTTGTCTCCATTCAATTCTATAAACATGCTCGCCCCCAAGGGACATCCCAATCATACATAGCCACTCTCCCATAACATACCGCAAAATACATTGATTTGACGACTTCGCATGTGTTCCTCAAGGTGTTTTATGAACTCCTCTTTCTCAAAATTAGCCAAATCTCCATTCATCTAACTTTTTTAAACCCGACATATGCATTAAGACAATGGTCGACATACATGCCCCTATTGGCATATGCCATACCTATTTCAGAATAGAGATCATCCATTTTTATTGCATTTTCCTTTACTAATAGGAGCCAAAGCACCATGCTCCCTATGCACCTTGACCTCATATGTTGAAAAGGAGGAGTTGATTTGTATTCATTGCTTCGTAAGTACTTGATTGTCAACATCTCCAGAGAGACCAGTAACCAAATTACTAAACTTGTGGCATTCATCGGCTAATACTACATTTTTATATTATTTTGCAAAGAGTCCTCCCTTTCAACCAATTTTACTACAAAGACTTCTAAGAGACCGTAGGGGTATCAACTTATCAACATTCTAGGTTGGTAACTCATCAATAGTCGAGATTTTTCTTGTGTTCCGCATTATTGCATTAGCAAAAAACATTTGTCTTCCATTAAGGGGATGCTCCCATTATATTTAGTAGTCATTTCATTCTTTACGAGAACAAGATTGTGATCAAAGGATATGTAGCCAATGTTTGAAATAAATGCATTAAAACCCTTAGAGAATTCACAACATATCTTAGAGAGAACATCCCAGAACTCCTCAACTATTTGGGCAAGCAAGATATTAATGGAATACATCTCGCATTGCATTGATTTTGGGACCCATGTAATAAATATTTCTCTTCAATTCCCAATCTCTCATTATTAACATCGGGCATATTGTCCTTAACACATGATGCATGGGATATAAAACATTTGTCACACCAAACACATGCATAAGTAATCTAATCATTCTCGATTAATACAATTATCAAATGATACTTTAACAATTGGAACCTATATTGCCATGTCAGGCTTTGCTTCAATCTTGAAACTCATGAATCTCCTTCCTTCCCCTAAATGTAAGGAATTTTCATTGTATTCACGAAGGAAAGAAACCAGATCATTACTCGATTCCTCCACTAGTAATATTACCATTTCTATCCATGGGAATGAACAGAGCTATGAGGTAAAGAGTTAAACAAGTCTCTAACACTCCATGTAATGTTTGTAGAAATAACCTCATGAAAATATCTTCATATCTCACTTGGTATTCATGCATCACTTTCTCGAACATGGAAAGGTTTTGTTCCACATGGGTATTACAATATCATTAAAATACGGGTTGTTTGAGCTTGATCCCAGCCTAGGATCTAATGAGGGTATCCACATATTTTCTCAAAGTTCAAAGGTTTGAATGAACGTGGTCTAAAAGGAGCTTTAGAAGGATGACAACCCTCATTACCCTCACAAATACCCATGGAACATTTCACAAGAAACTAATTCTTATAAACACACCCTCACCATGTAGAAATCAGATGGCACAATGGTAATCACCACATAAAACTGAAAAAAATATATTCAGTCAAATCTTGTCAAAACAGAAAGGACCACTGGTCTACTACAACCAAAAGGACAACGGAGTTGCCACTAGAGTAAAACCTCTATAAAAATGAACCACATGACATCAAAAAGGAAAAACACAAATCAAAACACATTTCCATATATCATGAGAATCAACGAGAAAAATGTCGATTAGGAACCCAAGTGCGTACGAGAGGTTCGATCTCGGCAATGGCGCTAGAAAAGGTGTTGGCTCCCAAAATGCACCCTATGTGGGGATGGGAGCTTCACGGAAAAAGGTAGGGCAAGGAGGGGACCCCGATATGTGTCATTTTGTAGCCGGGGTAAGGTCTCCTCTCGGTTTCCCACCCACCCTTCCCGGGGGTGATGGGGAGGCACTGGACAAAGTGTGTAGCATGTGATCCTTACTACTTTTGACCATGCGAAATCCAGGGTGAGAGTACCATGAGTGCGGTCAAGGACATGTAGAGGTCGGGAACGGAGTCGAATGGTGCTCTAGAAACTCCAAAAGGGGCAAATTGAGGTGGGTGCAGCCACTAAATACAACGTTCACTTGAGAGAGTGGTCACAAAACACTGTAAATATTTGGGGACCCGACGCGGACCGCGGAGGGCGAGTGTGGATCCGACCCAAAATTCATTGTCCCAAAGTTTGATGATCAAATTAATAATGAAGGACTTCATGTCAGATGTGAGAACAAGATAGTTATATCGAGTTACTGATATGTTCTTTGGGCGGGTCGGTTTGGTATGAACAAAGTGATCGAAATCCCGCCTTGAGATGAGTTATGGTTTTGCTACAAAGTTGTATGAGTTATTAGTGAAGATAGAGGGAGCTCCTACATAAAGGAAAGGAAAAAATGGGGGAGAAAATCAAAGAAAATAAATGGTGAGGAGTAAGAGAGACAGAGATCCAACCATCGCCCACTCATGTCTCTAGATGAATACTAGAGAGGGAAATTAATGAACCTTTCGAAAAGAGATTAATATGTCTAGGGAAGAGCTCTAGGAAAATCAATATCCAAATTCCTTACAATCTAGCTTAGTACACATGAGACAAGATCATAGCAAGTGAGACCATGTTAAATAGTCTAGATTAAGGGACCCCCAAGAAATTACAAATTATACCCACAAACCCTACTCAGTCCGTAAGGATATTTTTATAGGATTTATAAATAAGGATTTCGGGAACCACCAAAAACATTAGATACTTACACCCTTCTTAGACGAGATCCAAGCAAGCGTGGGATATGTTCATAATTCTAATTACAATCATGACCCACAAATAATTATTGACAAAAACTCATATCATTTCCACCCAACATCATTTTAAAACAAAAATAGGGAGAATTAATGTAATTCCGCACAATTTCATTAGATATAAACCATTAAACATAGGAAAGGACAAGGGAAACATATATTGATGCTCTCAAAGTCTATTAATGACTATACAATATGCAATCATCTTAACACAAATTTCGATAACTAGTTTACACAGAGAAAAACCTTCATCATGACCAATCCTTCCTCCCGGTTGGCTATGCCACCGCAAATTCCAACCAAAATTTCCTCCTCAAAGACTTCCCACCAATATGTTCCCTCCTCCCCCTCTTGATTCTTTTCCTTTTCTTTTTCCATATGTAGATCATCTTAGCCTCTTAGGGTTTTAGGGCATATTCTTCGGATACCCAAACTAAGCTGCTTCATTACTCCTCCAATTGCGTTATGCCTCCATGAAAACACATACAACTATTCTCAAACGACCACCGGTTGCAAAAATTTCCACCGTGTCATGCGTACGTCATTTGATGACATAGTTAGATATTTTATAGGTCATAACACATTTAATGCTTCAAATATTTTCCACATGTGTATGACCATGATGTGGTCGTAAATATTAAATTGATGAGACTTTTTCAAAATGCGTAGGTAGTTAATCCCTCTTTTGGTGACACTCTCCCCATAAACAATTTAACCTTTATTTAAAATTCCCACTTACCAAAAATCAAATTTTCATTTGGCATTAATAATGGAATGATTTCTTTGCCACGTCGTGCGCATTACCATGCCTATTTAAATGGTCCATCAACCGCTTCCCATCGTCACCTATCCAGTTTAAACTTCTCCTGATTTTTCCATACTTGTCTCCTTCCCTATCTTTGCATTTTCTTTAATAATCTCAACAGATGGCTTCACCTTTCCTTAGTGTGAATCCTCGGGGAGGAGATGGCCCATATGGGTCAATTTTTCATCTCACAGGCCCAATGAGGCCCTAATTCACTAATGTTTGGTGTTCCGAATGACAGGGAAAATCCCAGGATTGCCTTCATAAGCCTGCCTTGGTATTATCTTTCATAAACCACCTAGCTGAAACATGTCCCTCTTTCCTTGTTTTTCGACTCTGCTGCAATTTCATTTGGTCCACCCGAGTTTCAACTGACTCACGAGGCCTTGAGGAATCACTGGTCTCACCATTTCCCTCGTGTCCATAAAAATCACTGGCACATGAAGAAAGCTTACTATGCCCCTCCCTTTGAAGGCCAGTCTCCATTTTTCAACTCAACCCCAGGAGAAAAATGATGAAGGTCCATCGTCGGAGGTCATGCGAGTAGATTGGAGGAGCGGATGACTACTCCGGAGTCCGCCATGGAAGACATTCAAGCCGCGGTTGGGTGCGCAGATGGTCTCATCTCAAAAATATGTGCCCTTCCCGGTGTCTTAACTATTGGAGTCACGCCCGCTCCGGAGGCCCGCCAAACACGAGGTCAACCTCCCAAGTCATATAATAGAAGTGGAATCACTTTTCCGAATGGGTAAACACACCGAGCGTAAGACGGAGCTGGTGGAAGTGCAGAACAGTGAGGGAGAACATCTATGCATTGCACAAGAAAGGGATGTCCAAAATCCTAGTAGGTGCATTCAATTTGTGTTCGGTGCCAAGGCCCATGATGACTTTATTCGACGCTGAGTCCAGCTCTTGAAACGTGTCCCTTGCGTATCTAATGAAATGGAAACCTAATCATGCTGCCACCATAAAAATGTATCTATTAGATGTATCTAGTTGTATCATTTTGTTCATACAATATTATATAGCAAAGGGTTGGGCCCCATTAATAAAACCCCCACTTTTTCAAGCATACTTTTACATTTTTCTATTTTACTAACTCGATCAATAATAACACCCTTAAAGAAAATATTTCAATTGACCTTCATGACTTAATGCATCACACTTAATCACATGGATCAAGGGAAAGAGAAACAATTCCTTATCACTCTTCTCATCCTTACAAACTCGGAAGAATTGAACCCTAGTTCTTTATCCCTTATCAATTTTAAAATAGCAGGTCGGGACCGAAACTGTATTTGCACAAGTAAACCGGGCCCCGGGTCCCGAAATGTAACTCATTTAGAATTACCAAATAAAATCCTCATCTCGGAAATCGCAGAAAATCTTCAACTTTTATGATAGGTAGAAAACATTTGTTCCCTTTTTATGATGGGGGTAGAAATGATTCATTGTTCCGAGGGATCTCTTCAACTTACTTAGCAATTTACGTCACATATTTTTGGAGATAACCAGCATCCGGGCTTCGGGGTCAAATTGCATTTGTTTCCTTTGCACTTCATACATCACCTGATTAACCCATGATATACCGGGAAATTTTCAAGGACTGCCAACAATGAAAACAGAACCAACTGCACAATCATACATCCAGTTGTAACACTCATGAAATTATAAGGAATAGATTTTGAAATTGAGCCCCATATTGATCCATCTCTTCAGGAATATTTGCTAATAATCCAAAAAATAATGGCTAAAAACAGGAGGGATATATTTGGGCACCAATACTGTGCAAAATGGATTTCTAGTTAGAGTCGTCTATTGACATGTCCCTATGAACAATGAGAGTCCTGGGAGGCATATTCTTCCAAATCTTCACGTGTGTTTTTTGTAGTTTCACTTATGCAAGTTTGTGATCCTGATATATGTTTCCATCAAAAATCCACACGGCCTGAGTTTCAAAAGTTCATGATTTTCAACAAGCTTGTCAGTATCTTTCTTATATTTGGCCAGAATTGAAGATATTTTGCAATCTACAATCCATAATCTGTATTTATTCAAGTCATATTCCACTCCCAGGTGCTTCAACTATTGATTGTTGGGAGAAAGTTACACCTGAATGTGGAAGGTTCATATCCCCAATGTTGAACTATTGTCTTAAACAAATATGTTCTCCAGTTTTTGGTGGCTCCATGATTCTGCATGTATTGTCAAGCTGCTTCCATGATTTCGAGCAGGAGAATCTAAGCCCACAACCAAACAATAATCCACCACTGGAATAACAATTTATGAGGTCAATTTTTTTATCAAGTCGCTATCATAGTCCATTGTGCTTTGTGTCGGTTTTACCCACTATAATGTCCATACTAATTTGTCACCACATGGCTTTTGTACAACTATTCACCGATATGATCAAAGTAGTACATGTCAAAATAGGCAGTTATATTGGAAAGTAATATTTTATTATTTCCATTGTCAAAGTTATTTGCCGGTAGGCGTTTACTTTGAAGATGCCCTTCTTTGGAAAGTGTCAAATTCCGGCGGCTTCAATATTTACTTGTCTTGCCGGATTTTAAATATTTTAAAGTTTGCCAGATTTTAGATATTTTTCTACAAGTCCTAGATATTTACTAACCTAGATATTTGATTTTGATTTTATTTTTTATAAAGTAAATTTTATAGTTTATTATTTGGAAAATAATATTGGTCATATATTTTGTTCAAAGTTTTTGCGATTCAAAAGTTTTTTGATTTTGATTTTATTTTTCATAAAGTAAATTCTATGGTTTACTTTTTGGAAAATAATATTGGTTATAGATCTTGTTCAAAATTTTTGAGTTTGAAAGTTTTAATAGATAAATGTTCGAGTGTTTGACCAAATGATGAAACGTGATTTAGTCTTATTTTTTGGAAAATAATATTGGTCATATATCTTGTTCAAAATTTTTGAGATTCGAAAGTTTTAATAGATAAATGTTCGGTCTTTGACCAAATGATGAAACGTGATTTAGTCTGGTGACTATCATAATTGTGTCTTACAAAAATATGGACAATAGCAAAATAAGAGCTTTTGCAACAACATATAGACATCCAGGCAATATCAACGCACAATACAACTCAAATAAACTAAATATTGCTACTATCTCTACAGGCGTAATTTGCAACTCATTTGCAATTGCTAGTTATAAGTCATGTATCGTGAAGTCAATCCTTAAGTTGGTTTATAATTTATTTATTTTATAAGTCTTCCTAAAAAAAATTTCTAGTAAGTTCTTTGTCCATTAAATTTTTGTATTAAAAGTCATTAAAAGAGTGAAGTAGGTGATTTTTAGGATTGTTATTTTCCTCTTGTGAGAGTCATTCTCATGGATATTCCATTGGAAAAGAATAATGGGATCAATTTCTAAATTTGGAAAGAGAAAATACAAATGCAGTTAATGAACAAGAATTTATGGAGAATTGTGAAAGGATAAGAAAAAGCACCAACAGATCCAGCTAAATTGGAAGAATGGGAAATTAGGGATGATAAAGCCAAAGCCATAATTGGCTTATCTCTTTCATATTCTCGAGCTACATTATGTTGATCTTGAGAAATCATCGATGAAATGTGGAAAAACCGAGAACAAAACCTTTGGTGCTAAAGTAGTGAACACAAAATTTTCTTTCAAATTGCAATTGTTCAAGTTAAAAATGAGTGAAGGAGCTACAATATCCAGTCATATTAATGATTTTTGTCTCTCCTTTGATAACTGATAAAAATCAAAGATCGATAGAAGATGAGGATGCAAAAGCTATTCTGTTGAATAGTTTACCTCCTAAATACAATAATGTTGTTTTCACACTTCGTCAGATGCCTTCCAACTCATTGGAAGATATGATATCATTCCTTCTAGTTGAAGAAAAAAGGACCAAAGAAGATGTCGAAGAGGAAATTGCAATGTACGTGAAAAAGAAACACAAAAAGTTATCTAAAAACAAAGAGGAAATGGAATGTTTCTACTACAAGAAAAAGGGACATACATCTTCATATTGTAGAATTCGAGCTAAAGATCTGCTAAATGGAAAATTGCAAGAAAATGAAGCCAATATAACCATAGAAGAAGAATCTAGATAGTGAAGAAGAACCCATGAATGAATAATGTGGCTATATTTCGACGATCTTGTAATACCCCTCGTTGCTTTGATATTTGTACTTGGATTATCGATTGGTTGGAAAACATTTGGATAGGATTATGTTTTGATTGATGTACACTATTGGACTCCTATTGCATGTTTTACGAAATGACATCATTTATTTATTGATCCGCAAACTTATAATTCTTTAATTGTAGAATTTGTACTTATGTTTTTATAAGATTAAGATGTGCTTACCTTTTGTTACTAAATTGAACAAAGTGGCTTCAACTCTTGGATAGTACAATCCATGTTCTAGAGTAGGTAAGTGATAAGAAAAGGGGTAACATTTTAAGTTATTCTATTTAAGCTGTTATTTTTGAGACTATTATGTCGATATGAAGGTTCTGTAGACACAAAATTATGTACAATAGATAATATTTAGCTTGGTCTTATACTACTATTTAAAAGATTCTCAAATGTACAAAGTACTAATTGATCCCGCCTTTTGGCCATCTTTTTCTTATATTTTATTTCATCTTTCCCGCCTATTTTCTAACACTTATCAGCCCATTTCTTAACTTCCCCGATATTATACCTAAATCGGGCGCCTCAGCTATCTTGGGCGCCTCGAGGTGCCCTAGTCCCACCCATGGCGCCCTGGTCTATACAAATCCTCTTTTGATCCTTATTGGGTCACTTCTAGCTATTGGTCATCTTTATATTTTTCCTGGTCGACCTTGTTGGGATTAATTATGAAATTAAGCTTAAGAACCCTATAAATATAAAGTTATAAGACCATAATGAGGGTCCTAGATCTTTGCATCATATCACTACTATCACTCCATCTAGAGTTGCATCCATATAGTGTCATGCATTCAAGCTAGGAGATTTGCATCACACACAATGCATAGGGGAAGGGATTCTATTCTATTCCATGCACACATATTATTTACATTTTCTATAGTTACTATTTCTCACTACTTCACAAAGTGTGACTGACACGAGAGAACCAAGGGCACGACATGCACACACACCAAAACTACATCCGGGTTTGAAATGTAGTGCTAAGCTCAGTGATAAGACCATTAGTTTGGTGGCTAAGGTCAGTCCAACCCATTCATTTTCATTTTTATTTTTCCTAGGGTTTGATACTTTTCTTTGCATTCAAGTCATTTTCCATTCCATTCGGTGAATCCAAAGGTGATTGCAGACATGAAGCATTTGAAACCTACTTGCGACCATATAAAACTTAGTTTTGAGAATTTACTGAGTGTTCAAAGCACCCAGATTACATGGACTAAGGTTCCTTGGGGTGCCCCAATACCTTCACACAGAGCTCGTGCCGGGTTTAGATCCTCCAGATCTACCCTTCAGAGGGTCCCTGAGTGTTCGTTTGCACTTCCTAATTTTAAGTCCAAATCTATGACAATGTGTGATAGTCACTTGTTATCATCTAAGCTATTATTCTCCCTCTTCTTGCACATTAGGGATTCATTTCACATAGAATAATTTTACGGTTATTCTATATTGTTTTAGTTTATTTACTATAACATTTTAGTCCTCCTATTTAGATTAACATTAATAACCCTAGGTATTCTCTCCTTAGTCTACCTGACTTCCATTCCTTATTTTTGTTAATCATTTTGGTGAACCCGACGTCACCTCTTTTTGTTTATGCCCATTACTCGTAGTGGTCGCTTTGGACCTCTCCATTATTGTGAGCTTTGTTATCTTCTTTGTCGTATCCATAAATCCATGGTTGAGATACCTACCTCTACCACCGACAAACCCCTTAGACACCTCTACCCAGGTCCCCCTTCATGAAATCGAGAACAAAACTAGTGAAAAATCCTATGATGAAGATACTAATGTTGACCAGAACAACTTGATGCTATTACTGATTTTTGCCAAGCTTTACGGGAGAATCCCACTCATCTCCCTCATGTTTTACATGCCTTACTTGCTTCTAAGTGAGCCCGGGAGACATCCCTACCCATTTCTTCTACCCCTATGGTATCTACGTCACCAATTTGTGTCTCTAATCCCCTTATAGCCACTATTGTCCCTCCCACTAACTCGGGTGCTTCTAATGTTCCGCTTGGTTCCTCCTCTAATACTCTCGATTTTGCATCCTTATACCAAGATCTCCAAAACCAAATCTGCCGATTCAATTCGCTACTTCTAAATGACCTTTACCCCTTGACTCAGACTCCTTATTACATTCCCCCTTTGTGCCATCTATTTTTGCTTACGCATTCCCACCTAATTTCACTTCCCCAAAATTGCCCATTTTTAAAAGCCACGGTCATATATAAGAACACCTCTTCACTTTCCATGTCACCTATCTTGACAACACCGATGATCATACTATTGTTGTTGATCGGGGGAATCATTTTAGGATTCAGACCTTCCCTAATTCTCCCTAAGCTGTCACAATGTGAAATATCTGTTAGAGATCTTTTTTTCTCCTAAACAGACTCTGTTGGAGTGAGATATGGTCCGCTGAAGGTCGCAGTTGAGACGGGGCACCGTATCAGCATATCGGTGAACTAACAAGTGTGGAAGTGACATGTGGTTAAAATGAATGTTGATCATTTGCAAAGTTTGGTTTGCCGAACTCCATTCTTTGACGATCGAGTAAAAATTTTTCGGCCTGTTATTTCTTTGGTGGGGGCCCTCACCAAGTTTGGCACAATCTTTTCCCATATGGGTTCTTGTCGCCGAGTTCACCGAGCCAACTCGGCTTATATCAACTCGGTAGACTAAGCTCATATGGACGAGCTCATTATTTGTATTGGCGAGTTGTTTCTCACATTGGGTGAATGTATATGGTTTGGCGAGTTCGTATTACCACCTTGGTGAGCTCATATTACATTACCATTGGCGAGTTGAGTTATTTATTCAACATAGTTCGGGCTACATGCTACCACCAACCATTTATTCCCACTCAACATTTTTCAACTCCTCATTGCCATGTAATTTGATGGTGTATATATCTAACTCAACACATTTCATTAGCAAAGTGACCATTACACCCATCATGGCCATCAAACCACTTAGCTTGGCGAGGCTTATGCAATTTAGCCCACTTGGGCGTTAGATTCCACCACCCCATGACCATTATAATTTGGGCAGACCAACTCACCATAGCCACTATGTGGAAAAAAAAAAATCATTACATGGCCTAAGCCACAATATATTTAAATTTTCGTAGCCTATTTTTAGGCCTAACCAATATGTCTCCCGAGAAATGTGGGACTAATCCCCCACACACTATAGCAAAACATTGTAGGTGGTGGGAATTGACAAGCGACCCTCAACCTACCATCTCACGTGCCCATCCAACTTGCCAAATGGCTTGACGGAGTGGTAAATGGGCTCACTTATATTTAAAGAAGCTTTGTGAGCAAACTATGTAGAAGACAACAAAGAAGGAAGATTTTACCCGCTTGTACAAATCTCCATTTTTGAAGGCCTTAAGCTCAAAACCAAGTGTTGGTGTAAACTAAAGAAGTGTTCAGAATTCGAATATGATTCTATTTGTAAAGACCATTTTCAGTTTTTGAGATTTTGTGACATCGTTTTACGTTTGTGAAATTCATTTTTGTTGAATTTCCAAGGGAGCACTTGTACTAAACCAGTCTTTTTGAAGCCTTTAGAGGTTGAACCAGCATTCAAGAAGACATAGAAATTTGCTCGAGAATTTCGAGACGATTAATGTGGTATATTTATTTTCCCTTTAAGAATTTGTAATTTTTCCATTGTAGGAGTTTTTCTAACTCATTTTCACGAGTATGCTCGTGGGAAGACTTGCAGAGTCACAGATGGATTTGGGGATCATGTTTTGAATCTTGTCAGAGTCCTTGTTCCATTATCAAATCTTGTTGCAGGTCATTGGGATTTATTATTCATTTTAGAAGGGTGTTGGGGTTAAACCATATAACAATGTTACACAAATCTATAATCAGATAAAGCATACAAGTAATGAATGCGGAAATAACTAGAAGATAAAATAAACAAGAGAAAGATTACACCAGATTTAACATGGTTCACCTAACATGGGTTACGTCCACCAAGAAACAACCAATATTATTATTCAGTGCTTTACAGAGGAAATACAATGAAGATCTGCTATCTTCCAACACCTCACAGGATGTTCAATGCTTTTCCCTCACTCAGCTACTCTTTCTTTCTCACCAAGAAAACTTACATGCAAACAAATTGTTATTTTTCTTCTCTTCTTCTTACTTACCCTCTTATAATGCATACATGCATATATAACTATTTTGGGTAACTTAACTATGCTTTTACAATCAATAAATCATCTTTAAAACAAGTGATTTATTCTAATTTTCATCAAAAACAAAGTAGCGTCACACAAGTAACCATCGACGGTCACTTCCTGACCTAGACTGACTGATGTCGGTTATACCCTGACCGACGCCGGTTACATCCTCGACGACGACGCGATTCTTGTTAGAACCAATAACATGTAAAAGCAAGTTTCTTGTGAAGCAATTAAGCTCCATACTCAACAATCTCCCACTTGGAGATCAATTTGCACTATATTGTACATCACCATCCTTGGTTCCTTTTCCTTGGCTGTTTCTTCCTCTTCAAGTCTTAAACTTGAAGATCAACAGAAGTGGAGTGAAGCTCCAACTTCTCCCTTACCAATGGCTTCGTTAGCATGTCTGCAGGGTTCTCATCCGTATGGATTTTCTTTAACTTCAATTTTCCATCCTCTAACACCTGTTATATGAAGTGATACCTCAACTTAAATATCCTCAACTCAATCTTGAACTCTTGACCCGGGCTATGGACATGCAAGACATGTATGAATCAATTTGTGCTTCCCATTTTGGTACACCAATTTTTATGTTGAGATGGGGCAGTTGGATAAGCTTGATGACTTCCCTAATACTTTGGTTGACGAGAATGAACATGAAAACATGTATTTTTCTTCCACATTGTGTGAAGAAGTTCATGAGTGTAAAAGAAGAAAGGTTCTCTGGATATCCTTTGGACATCTCCAGTTTTGAAGACAAAACCTTCCCATGGAAGAAGATAGTAGGGAGAATGTTGAGTTGACTCACATGGAGGGGATTCGTTCAGGAAAAAATAAAAAGTTATGAGAACATTGGGAGTGTGTTCAAAACCAACTTGTTCCCACCATTTCGGAATGGTCCATCAATGCAAAACAAGAGTTCATATGGAAAAATCCAATGAAAGGTGAAGAATTCTTATATGGCCAAACAAAAATCTGTAATTTTTAAAATGATATCAAGATGGACTTGAACAAATGCATATTGGTGACAATTTCTCTAGACAATAAAGTGGGAGTATGCATGATTCTTGCCAAATGATCCAAAATCAGACTGCACTCAACATCCTCCAAAATTCGATTCATCCTGAACATGTTCCCATGTTGTAACAAGATCTTAAGGATGATGAAGACCTCCGGCTCAATGATTTAACCTCCATATCTGAAAATACTTGCTCAGAGAAACAAAGCGGGATGTTTAGGGAAGTTCTTGAATGGGAAGAAAACCAATTTGTTCTCACCCCTCTAAGTTTTTTGTTGATATAAGAGACAATTTGAAGTCACAATTCAAATAAGATGAATGTTTTCATGACAAGAGCAATTTTCCCACTCTTGAAGACATGGAGGGATGGTGTCTCATGATCACAGGGTGTCAAGTGGAAACCTCAAGAGGCAAGAGTCTTAGGAAGGTGACCAAGTTCTCAATGGATACAAGAACATTCTCAGTATAATATGAACATGAAGATGGAGTCTTGGTATGTATTATTCTTCTCAAGCCATGCAAGGCCATCAAAAATCATGGTTTGATCAAATAACAATCTTTATGCTTCAAAGGTTAGACTTCAGTTCACTATTCCACGATGACATGTACTTTTCTCAACCCATTGTTGGGTATGTGTATATTCTTTTTCCCCGCTCTATATATCCCCCTTGTATCTAATTTCCTTTTTGCGGTGTGTGTATTTCTCTTTCCATGTGTGTTGTGTGTTTCCTTTCCTTTTTGTGTGTGTGTGTTTCCTTCTTCGTTATCTCTCTCTTGTAATTTGTTTGTACATGGCTCCGCAAGGCCCAATGGATAAGGCACTGGTCAATGAGTTATGTGGTCTAAAGTTGATATTTTGGATTATTCATGTCATGTTTTAGCTATGCTCATTCCATACCATGTCCCCAAGCTAGAGCCAAATGTTTTCGTGTAAATGTGCAACAAGAAAATTGACTATTTTTTTAGCATGACAACTATACCTCTATGTGGCAACTTTCAAAATTCACTCTTACAAGGCACCCAAGTCTACCCAGTTAGTCACATGACCTCCTATATGATATTAACTCATTCCCCTTGGTGTTTTAGGAAATTCTATTCAACCCCCTAGGTGATTTAGGAATTCATTGAAAATGCAAATTTCAGGCAGCTGTGGGAAGGGCTATCATTGGCCTTCCCTGGACTAGAACAACCCCCTAGAGAAGAACAGAGGATCCAAACCAGACACGAGAGGTGAATTTAAAGCTTATGAACATCATGTAGGTGATTTAAGAAGATTAAAAAGGATTCGGAATAGTTGTGGCAATTTCACCAAAATTAGGGTTCACATGCCAGGCAGTGTACAAGATTAAAAGAGTTATTGAGCTTCAAAAGATGATTTTGGGAGCTCTGGATGGAGTTAGGAGGAAAAAAAAACATATTCGGAAAGGGAATTACAAGCCCTAAAATATGGGGAAATTATTTTTTTCACAACACTTTTGGGAAATGGGTGCAGGAAGTTTTCTCATGTATAGGTAATGGACTAGATAAAAAAAATCTGATTTTCAAGGCTTATATGGATGAATCAATATCTAAGACACTCTCCATTGGATTCATAAGGCCAATTTAAGTCAATTTAATATAAAATTTCACCAAAAACCTCCATGGGAACTCAAGATATCACCGTTTCAAGTTGCCCTCTTGATGAGTTCTCACAGTTAGTCAAATTTCAGGATGGACACGTGTCACTCCAGGAGCTTGACCCATTTTTGTGTCCCTTTTTTCCCTCAAGCAAAGGGACATGAGGGACATAAAAATTTACCTAGCCCCTATAAGCCCTCAAGTCACACATACGACCTCTTGGACTCAGTTCAACCCCCAGGTGCTTAGAGGAGCTCAAATCCTCAACCATCAGATCTCTGCCACATGTCATCACCTGGCGCACCGTGAAATTTGATGTCCCCTTTGTCCCTTTTGCAAAGGGACATCAAGGACATGAAAATGCACCCAACCCTAAGGGATTCTTGGTCACTCATAGGATCCTCTCAATGCTTTTTCTCATCCCTCAAGAGCTAATGGAGCTTGAATCCTCAACCGTCAAATTGTTGCCACATGTCATCACACAGCACATCATGTAATTTTATGTCCCCTTTTTCCATTTGCACAAAGGGACATCAGGGACACAAAAATGCACCCAGCCCCCAAGAATCCTCATGGTTCCTTATATGACTAGTTTCAGTGCCCCCAATACTTCTAGATTGCTTTTGGGCTTAAACCTTCATTGTTGGATCTCTACCACTTGTCATCACTAGGTGTCGCATGTAATTTGGTGTCCCTCATGTCCCTTTTGGCTTGAGGGACATAAAAATGCACCCCACCCCTGATTAGTCCATTTTTAAAAAGTGTTTTAAAGCTCTTTCTTGCTTTATTCCCGCTTCTTCTCCATTATTATGCACAAGTTCACTCTAAAATTTGTTCGTAAGTAATTTGTCATCACCACTCCACCATTGTTGAATCTCAAACCAGCTCTACCACAACAACAATATCCTCCACTTCATGATAGTACATAGGTCTCGAAGAAGGATTGATCAAACATGTTAGAATTGACGAGGGGACCGAGAGGGGGTGAATCAATCCGTGAGAGAACTTTTTCTTTTCTACTTCAAACAATGAATATTCAATCATATACATACACTCTCATACACTACAGTCAAGAATTTTTAAACATTAATAGATATAGTTTGTCATGGAATGCATACAAGAAACGAATACAAGATATACTTAGTGCTTTTTCTTTATGACATTAAAAAACACAAGACTTGATGCTTGATTAAAATTATCAGATTACAAGATACAATTAGGATTAGCATTCAATGACACAGCCTGCAACTTAGCTCTTCTTTATCAACCCACTGTCACAAAACATTTCAACATATTCATACAACCACAACCAACTATAAACCTAAAAAATACTCCAGGGGTTTTCAGCTATGCCCAAGAGGTTTTTCTTTGCAACAAAGAGTTCTTCAAAATAAAATAATGGGGTTATTAACAACACCTCACAAATGAGCTTACATGAATAGATATACCTCTTAGACATGACTTTTGACCTTCCACTTACCATGACTCTTCAAATCACTCATATTTTTGTCTTCTAGCTCTTCAAACTTGTCCACAAGTATTCCAGATTTGTTTTCACATGGTACATGGTCCCATCAAGTCAAATGATGCTCTTGTATTCTTATAAACTCGCCACATTAGCCAATGTATCCATTTAGGCTCATAGGTGTGCCTAAATCAACTTCTATAAAAAAATTCTTCTAAAAATCATCTAACTAGACCACTTACACTCATCTTCATGATCCAAGTAATATATAAAAATGAAGCTTATGATGTCTAATTTCATTAAAATTTACCAGTAAAGAGCCAAATCAAGGTTCAACACGCCAAGAAACACAACTTTGCAAGACTTGTCTGGTTGGTTTCAACATCTCTGAATTTGGTCTTCAAAAATTTAGTTAGTACATACCTCAAATCTCTTCATCATGAGGAAAGTAACCTATCAATGGAAATATCATGAATTCTAATATCTCATCCACCTATCATAATTCTCCAATTCATGGCATAAGGCTTCCAAAACTTGGATCTTTGTAACTGATCTTGCTGGTCCTGAAATCACAAAAAACAATTCTTATATATAATGTGGTAAAACACCTCCAAGGAAATTTTCAGAGATCCCTATCACCTCCAACACTTCAATTTGGATTTATACAACATTTTAAATCATTTATATCCATAGGTCAAATAGAGAAACATTCACCTACCATCTCATTTGCAAGCTTCTCAAGAGGCCTAAATAAGCAATTTTGGCACAATCACCTCCAAGCAAGAAATGACCTTTCCAAACTAAAATATGCACTTAAAAACATCATATTTCATGTAACAAGGATGATCAAGACAAGAAACAACATCCATACAATGCAATTCAACATGGATACCTTCATTCTCCTTCACTAGCTTCTCAAAACAAGCTCCTTTTTCAGTAAGCTCAAACATGCACTCAATACTCCAATTTTCTCAAAATTAGTTACTAGGTAACTTCATGAAGATTATTTATACATCCCCAACATCATCCACCTCAGATTTTAGCATATGATCCTTTGCAAGTTTTACCTATACACTGAAATCTTCTTTAAAAGCCTATTTTTGAGTGGGGCCCACCAAGTTTCAAGAAGCCAAATCACCATGGAAATGTGTTGTTAGGATTCCTCTACATGTTACAATATGTTTTCAAGTAAAATTCTTAAGTTTGGTCACTTAACCAACTCAATTTTCCAAAACTGGTCCAAACTGGGTTTTGAAGGACTACAAACATGCTCACAAAAATGGATAGAACTTCTAAAATACTTAACCAATCACCAAAATAATTTTTGCACCATAATTTTATCCTAATTTAATCCATTTTTTTATCTTATGAATTATCCAAAGGAGGCTTCATAATTTCACTTGACTACTAAGAAGTTTGGTGCTCAATTTGCATACTTTGAAAAACCCGGTTTTGGAAATACTTGCATAACTTGCAAAATATTCATCCTCAACTTCTAAAATTTTTCTCACACCTTAAGGACACATCCCTCTAACACTTACAAGTGATGGTTTTCTCTGGTTCATCCTAAATATTTCCATTCCATCTCATCTAGGTACCTTTGGTCTCTGATTCTCAGCTACTCTACTAGTCTGACTGTATGAGTGCTCAAAACACCTGATTGACCACCTATGAATCCTTGTAAACCTCATAAAACACCATTCCATGCTCACACCATAATTTTTTTTCATCTTCATGCCTTGGATCATCATATCACACCTTGCTTTGCTTGTGGAAGAGCTTAAGAAAACACTATACTGACTGTTTCACCTTCAACCACCTAGTTTGACTTTTGTATCACCTTCTATATCTCTTGTGCCACCTCATGATGTTATATCTATGCTTTTTATCCTTTTGGTTTGAGTGGATTTACATGTTTTCTTGATTTACACCATGTACTTACATTAGGCCAAGGCCTATAATGACTTGACTTGACCCATACATTACATGAATGAACCATTTGGACATGTTATAGACTCATTGACACATCTCACTCACCTCATGGACCTTGTTTGACCTTCATACCACCTTTAAGAGACTCAAACAAACATATGCACCTTTGGAGACCCTAGATCACCTAGACCATTGTGACATCAATGGACTTGACATCAATGAAAACACAAGTGACACATACTTCTAACAAAATGAAGAAGAATAAATGAAGAATGAAGAAGAAGAAGCCTAAAAACCCCATTGCCCTAAAGCAAAAAATCGAAGAGATCTTACAAACCAAGATACTGGAATGACAAACCTTTTTTGTTGTGTTTATCTTTCTTAGAGACCATAAACAACTCACCTTGAGACCTCCCCATCACAACAAGAAGTGCTCACAATGAAGAAATCTTCCTTTCGTCTCAATGAAGGAAAAATCTTGATTTCTGTCAACCGCGTAATCGATTCAAGAGAAATTTCGTCGGAAGAATATGAAGCAAAAACCCACAACAAAAATATAATTTTCGTTGCAAACGAAGAAGAAAACCAAACTGCAACTTTCAAGGTCCATTAATGGTCTCTGTGTTCGGAGTTATCAGTCGAAAATTTAAAACTTTAAAATCTCTCAAACCATTGATCGGGTAAGTCCAAGATTTCAGAGGGGCAATATTGGGCAAAACCCACATCGGAAAACTTCGATCCGTAGCGATCCGACCACCTGAAGCCCACTTTCTAAAAATAATATGTTTTCTACATGGGAGACTACTATTTTGGGAAAGTCGGTGACTAAAAGCAAGCTGTGAAGGAGGCGGTGAACACAGAAGATGTATTGCAGGGAGAAATCATCGAAATGGTCGTCTTGGTCCAAAATTGACACTTACTAAAAATAGTAAGTGGTCCCATGAACACTTGCCAAAAATAGAAGACTGGTCCAAAAAGTGAGGAGAGCACAGAGGGAAGGAAGATTTCCAGTTACCACAGCCAGTCAAAGTCCGAAGGAGCTGATTTTTCGTACTTGCTAAAAATAGTAAGTTACTTTTTTGGCACTTACTAAAAATAGTAAGTCATTCCAAAGGGTAAATTTCACAAGAGGAGCACTCGAGAGTGGAGCAATCAATTTGACAGTCCCAGTTAGAGTTCGGAGAAGGATTTCCATACTTACTAAAAATAGTAAGTTGTTTTTTCATGCTAAGGAACCATGAAGTACAAATGGACAGGGCAGAAGCCAACACAACCTTTCACTTATGAATAGGAGATAGGAAACAATGTAGTCTCTATCATCGGACTATGTAGGAGTAAATGACAATGAGGTTACTTACATGGATCTCAACAGTGTCTTTCGACACTCATTTCATGCTTCAATTGGTAGGTGTAAGGTGGAATTTGCAGTTGACACCATCAGACTATTCACGATGTGTTTCATCAAGATCGTGTTCAGATCAACTAAGTAGTGTGGTAGTGTTGCAAGGAGTCAAGGCGGGATTTGTTCCAAAGCTTCAGCCTCTTCAAAGAGGATCTTCATGAGTGATGCTCATGGTCACCAATGGAATCATTTGATAATGTTTTTAAACACTTAGTTTGCGGTGTCCATGCGTCATCCAAGGAAAGTCTCTCAGGATCCATATTTCACTACATTGGAGCATTGCATCGGATCAATCAAGTAGAACAGTGGATCAGTGAGGCTTTTTCTTCATTGACATTGTTCTCCCTCTCTCTGCTCTCTTTCTCTCTCCTCTCATCCCCCAACTTTATCTCTCCTCAATATTCTAATCTTGTGTTGGGGTTGCACTTTTTGCATCCCTTAATGTTTTCAATGTAATAAGTCACCCTTCAGTTATAAAAGGGGACTTAATGTTTTCCTAGGAATGTGAAAAGTTTCAAGGCATATGAAGTGTCATTGGGGGTATATGAAGAATCACCAGGAAGATGAAGAGGTGTTCTTCTTCTATAAATTGTAATGCACTCCTCATTTGAGGGTCTTCTTAGCTATTCTTGTGAATTCAAGAGAGAGAAATCCTTGTGAAAGATCAAAGAGATAGCAAAATTCTTCCATTCCCCCCACTCTCAAATTTCTTCCATTTCTTATGCTATGTACAATTTCTACTTGAGCATCAATACAAGGAGTTTCTAGCCTTTTTGACTAAGGAATCTATTGATACTTTGTGTTCATTAAATTCTATTTGGTCTTATTGTTGTTTGTAGTATTGTTTCTTCCTAATTTCAATGCATGTGATGAAACTTCTAACTGGTGTATGCAAGAATCTAATTTTCTACTTGCAACATTAGTTTCCCTTGTCTAACATTCTCACACCTAGTCAGACTATAGATCTATCTCATGATTCTCCTACTTCCGTTGTTATTTCTCATGACACATCACATAATAGTTCAATTTCATATTACGTTGATGATCCCATTGATATTACACTTAATGATATTCTTATCTTTGAATTTTTATCTGATGAAACTACTTATAATCATGATTCTAATAACTCCCATACTGTCGAATGTGAATCTCCTACTCTATCATCTCCTTCTAAGGTTGTGTATACTCTTATGCATGAGTATCCTACTTATTCTCTAATTGTTACTTCGTCTCTCACGTCTATTACTATATGTCCTCCTACTACGGTATCTTCGTCTCCATCTATTAGTACATCTTCTTCTCCATCTATCACTAAATCTCCTATAACTAGTGTATCTTCACATCCATCTATTGTTTCATCTCCTAAGGTGGTTTCTGATATTAGTCCTATTCTTATGGATACTCCATGATCTCTATCTAAAATATACCTAGTGGGATACCCCTTAAAAATGCACAAAATACCGAAAAATTGCAGCCAAATAAAATATTGATTTTTCTGATTTTAACAATGATCAGGGCATGAACATTAGAAAATTAATGTCTCCCAAAATATCCACCCAAATTACTTGAAAATTTAAAGAGAGCTTCTAGTACTATGAATAACATGAGAAAACTATTTTTGGAATTTTTCGATAATAAAATGCTGCCAACTAATTACGGCGTGTCCTAGACAGGTTAGACAACTTCAAATTCATAACTATCGATTACAAGTGCAAAAAGTATGAGATTTTGGAAATAACATTTAAAAATATAGGAGATGATATTTTAACCTTCGATCTAGATTCGTACCACTAGAAACCCTTCTAATTATCTTCCCCAAATGTCTCCAAAACCCTCAAAACCCTTCCTCTAAAACCTCTCGAAAAATATCTCTATAAAACGGCCCGAAAGCAGCTCTCCAAAATGACATATTATGGTATATCTCTCACTATCGAAGAATGCCTTGCTAGCTAGGGATGGATATCTCACCATTCAAGCTAGGGTTCATGTGGGATTTCACTCCACAAACCGTAGGTTTGCAAAAACAACGGATTATTGCACATGAAAGAAAATAATTATGTATGCAAGAGTAAGAATCCTTTTCTTTTGCCCCCAACTCCTTATATAACTTCTCCAAGGCAAAAGATCCCCAATAAACCCTAGTCACATTTTTCCCTTGGAAGGGTCAATAAAATAAAAGTAACTTAAGTTACTTTTCCCATTTTAAGTCGCCATGGTCCAAAAGTGACCCCCAACGCAAAATTAGAATATTAAGTGTCATGTGGCCCCTTCCTAACGACAAAACATAATATCTAGTCCCTCCAAAACACTTTATGCTTATGTCAATGAAGAAATATAACAAAATGGACTAGATATTCATACCCAATAGCTCCCCGCATCCATAGCCCCTTGGGTATGACCAAGGCCTGGACTCGAATTGGCCCTTAGGCCTTAGGCGTAGGAAAAGGGGACATTACAATCCTCCCTTCCCAAGAAATGCTTGACCCCAAGCATTATCCTGTCATGCTGCAAAAGTTGAATACCACACATAAGTTTCTCCACCTCACCTCGTCAACCAAAGATTGGTGTAATCCGAAGTAACCAAGAAACCCCATGTAGTCATCATGACCTCCATATTGTATCAAGAGCAATGTTGTCCGTGAAGTAGAATGATACCCAAACCGACTCTCCACTGGTACCCACATCGAGATTACTAACTGCCCAATCCTCGCCACTCTAATGTCATCATCCCGAGACTCGTCATTATCTCTCCGATCAACTCGCACGAAAGTCCACTCTGAATCTCGTAGAATTCCTGGATCAACTTGTGAAATAACCTACATACGCACCAAGTGTGCTTGATTCTCCCACATGACCCACATTAGTGTGAGAGTACAACTCCTCATACTATATCTCAATGTGTCCAAAGTGGAGGAAAAATCCCAAGATTCCAGTACATGGTCAACCGACAATGTCAACTCCACATAGTTCACCTCTTGTGATGAGTGATAACCTATTGAATAACTAGGTAATTGAGTCAACTCCATCCCTCCACTGACTAGCACATGGGTGAAATGCCCACCGTGCCTAGAAGCAGTAAAATACATAGGAGTGTTATCCCATGTTGACTCAGAACATGATGAACCTTGTAAGCTCCGATTTGTTATAATGACAAACTGTACATCCCTGTATGAAGTTAAGGATATCCTCCCTGAACCCATGTCATCTGAACCTCTCTAATATGAGCCTGTAGGTATCATCGAAGCTCAAGTGTCCATCACAAAAGAACAATGCACATGTCGCAATATCTCCATCCTCAACCATGAGTCTGACACAAGGTATAATCTGCCCTGATAGAATATCATCTCATCCTCCAATCTATAGGTGTCATCCTGTATGTGACCATCCAAAATCTCACAAGTGTGTCGGTTCTTGGAGTACTCAACAAGAAAATGAGATCTCCAGTCTACCAACCCCTTAGATAACCAACATAATGATAAACTCAAATGATCTGAACCTGTAACCCCAATCTCTGTAACTGTCTCATGTGCAACATTACTGGTCACATCCACATCCATCATACTCCACATTGATCCGTAATAATAAAACTCCTTATCATGCTTGGAACGTCCTCTCCATCCACTTAGATCTAACCACCCTAGGTGCTCTTGTAGATAATCCCTCAAAAACACATTCTTGGCCTCAAACTTAAACTTCAGCTCCATCGTTTGAAAGTTAGTCCAAAACTCACCAAGAGAGTAAATTTACTGCACTCCCAGCACTATGTTGGTCACTCCCATACCAATAATGTGGAAATCATCAGTAAATGCATAGTTACCCACCGTGATGCTCACTTGGGGAACCCACCGTGTGCACCTCATAGACTCTCCATTGGCTACAACCACGTTGAGGCCCTTAAAATCCCCTTTCATGTTATCCTCGCCTCTTAACCAACGAGGCATCAATAAAGTTGTGGGTTGCCCCTATCAATGAGTACCACAACTCATTGACCCTACATAACTCCTCTAATCCTAAATGCATTGTACATCGAGTGCTAGACAATGTGTTATAATCTCCGGAGGAAAAGTCTCCTCCTCCTACCCCGCATCAACACTATCCAACACAACCCCATCTCCATCATCCATCTCGTGAGTCTCTAACTCCTCACCTCTGTCACCCTCACTCTCCTCGAAGACCTCAATGAATTGGGCCTTCCCTTTACCTCTCCAATCATGTCCTGGAACCTAGGGTGTGGCAGCATTGAAACATATTTTCTTTCGCCTCAACTCATCTCTGTCCTCTCGGGAAATGATTGGCTTCTTAGCCACCTCCTGCCTTGGTGGAGGCTCCCTCTGCTGAAGTTCATCTGATCCAAATGGAGGTTCCCTTTGTTGAACGTGAGGTGGAGCCCTTGACTTTGGAGTGGATAACTCCAAGTCTCGAGCTCTCCTAACAACCTCGTGTAAAGAAGAAGGTTCAAATGCCTTTAAAAACCCAACAAGAGCATCTGTCAAACCTATTGTGAATAGTGAAATCAACCTCATCTCTCGTGACATCAGGTACCATGACTGATAATCTCTGAAAATCTGCGATATACTAATCCAAGGGACCGGTTTGTCTGAAATGGGTCAACTCCTAAAATACTGTCAAGGTCCTTCCTATCAAATTTACTCACCAACCACTATGCGAACTCTACATAAGTAGTAATGTGTATGTGTCCCTGTGTAATCAACCCATGATGTCACCAATCATGAGTGTATCCCTCAAGATGTAAGATTGCAAACTTAATTGCATCTTCCTCACGCATAGGATTCAAGTCGAAGTATGTCTTCAACTTCTAAACCCAAGACTATGCAATACACTTCTTAGAACCATCAAAGTGTGGAATGGAAATCTGTCCCAATCTCCTCTGTAACTTTGGTACCTGTATTTGATGATCTCTCTTGGGCCTATTACCAATCTTCATTTTGCAATATTCTGGAATGACATGTTGTTCTGAAAGCCCTCACTCAAGGTCTGGTACCTCTCCCAACAAGACTCCTCATCCAAAATATCTATTGGTTGTTGTACCTATGAAACTTCGGATCCTTCAAGAAAGAAGGTTCATGAAGCCCCAAAGGCCTAGCAGAAGAATGGGGAGGCCGCTCTCACCTCTTTGACCTGTTGTCCCATATTGCTATTTTTCCTCTCATTATGACTGTTGTTATACAGCCTTAAGGTGAAGATGATTAAAAATATTCTTACCCTTTTTAGCAATCAAGAAAACCAACACTAGTACCTTGAGAGGTACTCTCCCTTCTTGCACCGGAGTCTCCAATGAAGAAATCATGCTTGCCAACACTTATAATCCCAAAAGACACATTTGAATTCCTTCTTTTTCTTATGAAATTAGTCACAAAGTTTTCAAAATCAGAATTGATAGTTTTGGATAATTGCAACATATTACCAGGATCCCATACCTTATAATGCCCATGAACCCTTGTATCATGTAAGGTCTTCCATCTTTTCTTCTCTTGTATCTCTTCATAAAGAAGATCATCACTCTTTGTCTTCATGATGAATTGACTTTGATGTACCAAATTCTTAGCATTCTTATCGACAATAGGTTGAATACCATCATGATAAAACTGTTGTAATGATATAGGATGAAGATAATGAAATAAATCATGCTACTACTAACCTCCTTATAAAGAATATCATCGAAGGGTTCACCTTCTACTGTTGATTTAGAAACCTTCAAAACACAATCCCTATTGTGATTCATGATTTTAGATGGAGAATAAGTGGAACAAGAATCAACACCTTTCACAAATCTATGCTCATTATTGTTTGGTAAATCCATCCCATATGATAATGACTTATTCTTTAGAGGATTGATAGGTACCTTTTGGATTGAAATATCTTTTTCACTAGAAGCTTCTTCTTCTTTCACTTGGTCTTCAATCATCTTTGGATCCGCATTATCTCCATCATCTGAAATTACCTCATGTGGTGTTGTTATTGGTTGTTCAGATGAGTTCTTTTGTAATTCAGGTACCGGCATATGATGACCTCTCTTGGGCTTGCTACCAATCTTCATCATGCAATAATCTAGAAATGACATATTATCTCTGAAACCCTTACTCAAAGATTGGTATTTCCTCCAACAAGAATCCTCATCAATCACCTCTATTGGCCGCCTTTATCACTGTTCTCACCATTTTCCTTATTGTCCCTAGATCTGCTTTGATTCAAATTCGAGTGGTGGCTCAAATAAAGAAAGGTTAGTGGCTTCTTGTTGTTTCACCATGTTGGTGAACATTTCCTTCATAAAACCCATATTGAGACCTTTCCAAACTACCATATTTAACCCACACGAGTTGGAGGAACAACAACTCGATACTACTGAAATATCCCTAGTGGGATACCCTTAAAAATACACAAAATACCAAAAATTGCAGCCAAATAAAATATTGTTTTTTGCAGATTTTAACAGTTAGGGCAACGAACACTAGAAAATTAATATCTCCCAAAATATCCACCCAAATTACTTGAAAATTTAAAGAGAGCTTGCTAGTAATATAAATAACATGAGAAAACTATTTTGGAATTTTTTAGTTAATAAAATGCTGCCAAAAATTACAGTGTGCCCTAGATAAGCTGGAAAACTTCTAAAATTCATAACTCTCCGATTACAAGTGCAAAAAGTATGAGATTTTGGAAATAACATTTACAAATATATGAGATGATATTCCAACCTTCAGATTTGGATTCGTACCACTTGAAACCCTTCTTATTATCTTCCCCAAATGTCTCCAAAACCCTCAAAACCCTTCCTCTGAAACCTCTGAAAATATCTTTGTAAAACAGCCCTGAAAACAACTCCAAAATGACAAGCTAGGGTAGATCTCTCACTACCGAAGAATGCCCTGCTAGCTAGGGATGGATCTCTCACCACCGAAGCTAGGGTTCCTGTGGGATTTCACTCCACAAGCTGTAGATTTGCAAACAACAGTTGCACATGAAGGAAAATAATTATGTATGCAAGAGTAAGAATCCTTTTCTTTTCCCCCAACTCCTTATATAACTTCTCCAAGGCAAAAGAGCCCCAATAAACCCTAGTCGCATTTTTCCCTGGAAGGGTCAATAAAATAAAAGTAACTTAAGTTACTTTTCCCATTTTAAGTCGCCATGGTCCAAAAGTGACCCCCAATGCAAAATTAGAATATTAAGTGTCATGTGGCCCCTTCCTAACGAAAAAACATAATATCTAGTCCCTCCAAAACACTTTATGCTTATGTCAATGAAGAAATATAACAAAATGGACTAGATATTCATACCCAATAGCTCCCCGCATCCATAGCCCCTTGGGTATGACCAAGGCCTGGACTCGAATTGGCCATTAGCCCTTAGGCATAGGAAAAGGGGACATTACACCATCATCTATTGTTTCTTCGGTACCTTTTACTAGTGTGCCTTTAACATCGGGATCCACCTCATCTCCACTTCACATACCCATGATTACATGCAATGGCAAATTACAATTACTTAATACATCATCGCCATCTTCCACTATTCCTCCACAAGACATCTTGTCTCTCAAACATGTCGTAGTTCAATTGCAATTTCAAGTTCACTTACTCACTTTACAAAGTAGGACATATTATGCTTCAATAGATAACAATTCATTACATGACAATCTCATCCCAAAGAAGATTCATAACTCGCATTTCGAAAGGACTTTATCATGCCTATATTCACATGCTTTGATGGCATTTAGTAACCCTCATTTACATCTACAACATTATGAAAAGTTATGGTCGCATACTCTAATGATATGTTACTACTTAAGGCATTTAGATAGTCTTATTGATGATGTTTTGCAATGGTACACTCATCTTCCATTTGGGTTTATTAGTACTTATTATGACATGGAAGGTGCTTTTTAATGCCACTTTATCATCAACAATGGCCCTAGAGATACTTATGATCACCTACACACTTTACATCGTGGCACCTTAGAACCTATTAAGGATTATATCTTGAACTTCAATACACGTATGCATCAACTAGTATTCTAACCTATCAATCTAGAATTTTTTTAATCTTTTGTCATGGTTTAATTCCACCTCTCAAACAACCATTACAATATGACACATGTGAGTCATTTATTCTCTTATGTTAAAAAGTTATTGACCTAGAACAAGATCTTCTCTCAACACATGTTATTGATCCTTCACCTATTACTCCTATGATATCATCTACTTCTTATCCATTAACATCAGTTGAGCATCCTACCAAATCTCCATCTAATAAGAAAGCTCAACATCCTACGTCATAACAACATCCTTCATCTCCTATTTTGCGAAAAGCTCCACCTCCTCCTTCTATTGTTCATGAACCATTACATTTCTCTAATCACGCTAAACCACATGATGTGTTGCGTACTCTACTTAACAAGCATCTAATACGCTTACCATCTAACCAACATGATCCTCCACATAGGCTACAACGTCAGCGTGACCAACATTATTGTAATTACCATCGTATCAATGGTCATAGGGATAATGACTATTTGGCCCTTCATGGGAGATTACTATAGTTAGAGGATAAGGGTGTCATTTCCTCTGGCCCACATCCATACAAGTGGTTTGTGTCTCCTAGGTCTCATCAACATGGGTTGGATTCCCCACCTAGTGTTGAGGTTGTTACTCGTCCATCTCCATGATTTGTCACTCATGCACACTCTCCATAGTAGTCATACATTGCTACACCATCGCATCCATTGCATTCACTTCATCCACCACATTATGCTACTACTTCACATTGGCCACCACAACACTCCACACATCCCATCACTGCTCCACATGATATTTAGTTCGGTTCATATACTCACACTACTTCCATGCCACATGCTTCCACCACCACTCACCGCCTTGGTCTATGGTAGGTGATTAATATCACCTTACCCTTTGATGATGCACTTGTGTTCTTACGGTTCTTACATGACTATTAAGGGTTATAATATAAGAACCTTTCATCACGCGCTTCGTCGATCCATCTAACCCACTCAATCATCTCCCAATGATGCACTATGGATTTACTTAGTTCATTCTTGACTAATAGGGGTCTTAACTAAATGAACCTAAACATACATATGTTGGGGGCATCGCTAATCTTCACCCCCACCATGGTCATCACACTAACATATTACGATCACATTATATTTTCACATCAACACACATTCATCACAACATGTTACTTTAGCAATTATACACTATCTATTTTTACATACATTTTATCACCATCATTACATTAACTACACATTACACATTTCATTCAAAAAATATACATCTCATAAAAATTCATCAATCAAATTACATTTGTTATCTATCATCATTCACATCACACATTTTGTTTATCATTATCAACATCATAAGATACAACTCTACATCGATAAACTTGAACGATATACACCACATATAACATACATTGTGACAATAATCACCGACATACATCATCAATCACATTACAACATCACTATGTAACGAAATAAACTCAAAATCTGTCATCATATATATATATATATATATATATATATATATATATATATCGAATGTAATCATCATTAAAAACATCTTATCACCGGGGAAAAACTCCCTATATCATACACAATAATACAAATCAAATCTCATCATCACCATCACTCTGCATGCTGAAAGCCCTAGTACTCGATGTTTCACCACTAACTCTACATAGTTGATCGTATCCTCGATACATATATATATCGAATGTAATCATCATTAAAAACATCTTATCACCGGGAAAAACTCCCTATATCATACACAATAATACAAATCAAATCTCATCATCACCATCACTCTCTGCATTGCGAAAGCCCTAGTACTCGATGTTTCACCACTAACTCTACATCGTTGATCGTATCCTCGATACATCTCAACTTACCTCCGTAATAGGGTAACCTCGGTAGATCGATCTACAAATTGATGTTATAACAACATGTAACGTACAAACACATCTTGCACCAAGGGACCACCACCCACTTCCTATCTTGCTCATTGAGTCTCCTCGCGAGCCTCATCTCTCTCATTCAATAGGATCGTACATGTGGTTTCCACTATGGCCACCATCTTAAACAAATGGGCATGCTCGCCGCGATATCATCTATGTGCTCTAGTATTGCTCCACTCATCAATACATTGGTAGGCACATTCTGCATTAATGTGTGGATGGATGTGTCTACGATCAGGGACCAATATGTGTCACCTACAAAAAAATCAAACAACGTACATTAGACAACCAATAATCATCATGTAAGAAAATGAAAAATATACAACACAACTATAGATACTCATGCTCCACTCTAGTTGTCGCTATAGGATTCCGGGCATCTGTTTGCCATTCTACTCCTCCTCTATGAGCTACTCCCTTCACCTATGCGAATACGGGAAATAGGGACACCCATCTATGCGCTGCCCACCATGCTTGGTATGCCTCAATACATCCTCCATCATCCCCATCTACAGGCTCTATCAGAGGATTTGTCTCATTGGGACCTAGGGGCACTAGATGCTATGTGGTGGGCCCTGAGTCAGCTCTAACCCTCTACGGTGCTCTAATGGATCTCACACATACATATGGCTCTGGGGGCACATCTTGATCCATGCCAAACTGTCTAGACACCATCTCAACCTAAAATAACTCGGTCACTCCTGAAAATCGATCCTCTAACCACATAGTCCTCGAATACACTGCAACTCGACCGCTCCTTAGGCCACCCATCCCCCAGTCTTGGTATGGTCATCATATCACTGTCTCAGGCCCCATACGATCTATAAGAGCTCTATAAGTATCTATATCTAGTCTTCGTCTGCACATACCAACCAACCTCCTACCATATATCTCAGTGTCTAGCCAACTCTTCTCTAGGACTCCCACTGGCCTCAACACTGCTATGTGCTCATAGGCCCACACATGTAATAATGTCGTAGCTCCTATACCACCTCCATGTTCTCCTTGGGTGAATCTGTACAAGTCTCTATATAGGTGGGCCAACACACAATGTGCCCACGCATATCTAGTACCCTCCTCCTCAATCCGAGAACATATGTCTCGCATATTATATAAGATGCCTACACCACCTCCCTCAATGGTGATAGACGATGCAATGACAACCGCTATAAACTTCTGCAAGTGTGGACCACTAGATATTAGTATAGCATCTAAACTAATATGGGCCTTGGTAGGTACTCGATTCCCCACAAAATACTATCTAACATCTCTCATCTGCCTCTCCATGTTCTCCACCGCCATCACATGAACTCTCTCCAAAACAACCAAAAATCATAGTATGTGATACACATCCTTCAAGGTAAATGGTCATCTCCCTTGTAGGTAACCAGAATGTACAAATGTCTGCACACCACCTCTCGTAAAGTGTTGTTAACATGGGAATATTATGGGGCACATCCCCCATCTGTGCTATGTGCCGCACATGCGATAGGGTCCATAACATCCCAATTATCGCATACGATAAACCTAGCCCAAGTAAAGTACTCAAATGACAACCTCCACGAAACTTCCTTGAGTGAATATCCCTCTGCATAGCACAAAATGACAACAAACACAACGTTAGAACACTATATAAATCCAAACACACTCATTTACAACATTACTACATATTTAAACTCACATTTACATCATTCTATACCAAATGCACACTCCCTGGACTAGGGCACCCAGAGGTAGTACTGGGGCGCCTAGGAGTAGGACACAAGCACCAGTGTATGGGCACGCTTGTCCCAAAGGACATTAGCGCCTTCACGCTTGCTCTTGTATAGGTCTATAACATTGAGAAAAGTACAAACACCAATTTTGTAAAAAATTAACAAAACAACTAACATACACACATTTTTAGAAAAAAAATATCGCACTTATTCATTTCATCGTCGTACGTGATGCCACTATAGTCGTCACCATCTTAAATAGACTAGGTCGTATTGCTCTCACTCGTGGCATCCTTACACACTTAGTGCTCCATTTCACAATTATGTAAAAGAAAAATGAAATGGCTAATCATTTTTTCACCTTCTTACTTATAGTTACATTACATCACCTACTTTATTATGGTCTCTATATCGTGATTATAGCCTCATATAAAACACATCACACCGTTTTCGTCATATCTTGAGCGTTTTTACATCGATTTACATCCCATTTATGACATTCTTTCCGAGTTCCACCTATAATTATGCTATACACATTACATGCATGTTATCTCTCCTTGACATTGTCTTTCATACAATCTATACACATTTTGGTGATTTCTATCACATTCTATCTATTTTGTGCCTACTATCGGCTCGTTGTTCATTATTTTCTTCATCACTTCCTTTTCTTTTGCCGAAAGGGGGCATACTATTAGGGTCATCCTACGATTCCTATCACATCGCCATGCCCTCAAACAAACACTACTGATTTGACAATTCCAAACATATACTAATACATTATGCGGCATTTCACCAACGAATCCCCCTAATGACCTAACTCGAGGGAAACAAACAAAACATTCACTATGAGACATCTCATTTTCTATCGATCCCCCCCTAATGAACTAGTTAGGGGCATTTAAGTGTTAAAATATTTCCATGTGATCATTCACTAATTTCTATTTATTCCCCCTAATGACCTAACCGGGGCAACTAGCATAAAATCTCTACGAGTAACCAATCAAATCAATCAATCAATCAATGTGTTCAAATTTATAACAATCAAAATTATACTATATAATCAATACAATACATCACAATTGACCTCCCATATGACCTAACTTGGGAATTACATGTGGCCTCCCAGTGACCTAACTCGAGAGATTGCATCTATCACATTCCTAGATGATCTAACTTTGGAAGTTATTCTATATTTTGTGTTTGCTTCTAGATGACCTAACTTGGAAGCCATCATACATTGTGTGTTTGCTTCCAGATGACCTAACTTGGAAGCCATCACATTACGGCGACACCCATGGAGTGGGGGCAAGGTTTCCTTCCTATACCACTCCTATATGGGTCAACTGTTTGATCAAATTATTTGGATCCAAAATCACAAGTTTTGATCTAAGTTCGTCCGTAGTGGCTAGATCTTGAGGATGTAGTTAGAGGTTGGATAATACAAAACCTTTTTCCCTACACTCTTCCTCTGGCGCAGGATGCCCAAATCCTCCAGTTAGTTTTTCATCTACACGTGTTTGGGTTGGTAATCGATCGCTTCTTACCTCATCACCATCGTCACTTTTATAGTCATCACTCTCATTCAATGTGCTTCATCATTTCTTTACGTATCTCGCCACGTTACATGGATTAACACATTGATCCATGGTTCGACATACTTTATGGTTCATTTGGCACACTTTTCTACTACATCTCAGTGCATTCCACTACAACTACGCATCTCTATCTACTTTATGTTACTGAGCTTTCTGCTCACCAACATAAAGTGGGGGAAAATGTAGTCACAAAATCACACACTTATTATTATTATACCGCTAAGTATGTTGTTTTATATATAGATCTTGAGTAAGAAAAGTATTTACGAATGACCCATCCCATAGTCCGATCATCAGTCTAGTCATTATTTTTTATTGGTTTTACACAATCATCATTTATTTCTACATACAGTTTTGGCAAGGTCTCAGGAGCTCCTATCTATCATTTCTTGCACAGTTGTCGTCTCTAGTCTTTGACTAGGGCACCCAGGAAAGGATTAGGACGTTTGAAAAGCACCACTGGTCCCACTTCACAGGCACCCGGTCCCCATCATACTTGATTTTATTTTCTTTGTTTGAGGTCGGTCCTTATATTTGCCCTCCCATTCCCCTAGGTACTAGTCGGCATGTCAGGTCATTAGTGTCGAAATTTGAGCAAGAGATCCTTATATAAACACAACATACATACCATTATATGGGTGGAATATTCTACTAAAGGGCATAACTACTACATAGGACAAGGGACTGCATTTGGGAATCTATTTTGCATCACACTGCATAGGAAAGGGAAAGTCTATTTTATTCCATCCACCATTTGCATTTTATCTAGTTATTTCCGTTATCTCTGCGTTATTGATGCTAGGGCATCCTAGGCACATGTTTGCACACAATGACATAGAACTACATTGGGTTTGAGATGTAGTGCAACGCTTAGTTGTAAGTCCACCATTGTGGCCACTAAGGTCAGTCCGGCCCCTTCATATGCATCTTTATTTTTTGGAATTTGATGCTTTGGTGGGGTTATGCGAGTCATTCTTCTATGTGATTTTACTGACACCAAAGCTTAGTGCGACATTAGTAAGACCAAAAGCGAAGAACCGCAAAGACTAAATGACCATATCCGAACCAGATCAAAACTTGTATCTTTGCAGACAAGGCGCCCCACTTAGTCGATCTCTCACTTCGTAATTTTCTAGAGCCTATCATTACACTTTGTTCCACCGTTCTAGCATTCGCTCGGTCTCCGACTCACTACGAGGTAAGTACATTTCAGGTTAGTACTTTATCCTTCCTATTTCATTTATTTAAAATATCAAATAAACTATTTTGCATTATATTTATGTTTATTTCATTCATCTATATTGTTATACTTATTTATATTAACTTTAATTTTTCATATTTTAGTTTATCTAGTAGGTAGGTCCTACTGGGCGTGCCAAAATGTTTGACGAGTTTTCCGCTCATGTTCCAAGTTAATGAAATAATATGCAAGAAAACAAGAAACTCCAAATATGGGAGGGTTTAAGGCTACCTCTAATGGGTGATAGTGATGGATATGGACAACGAGAGCACAAATCCTTTCTGCAGTGAGCTTGATAACCTACGCAACACAAAGGATATCTATTCAAGAAAAGATTAGTAGATTTAGATGGTGGGTTGCTTAACCAAAGCCAATCCCGAGAAGTGATGAACTTCCTAGGAAGGATGTCAACCCACTTGTTTATAAGATTTATTGAAAATAAGAACTAGATAACATAGATAACCAGAATGGAAATGCTCATAAATAGATAAAACAAAGATAAGATGATAGATATAATGATAATTTGAAATAAGAGATTCAAACCACACAGGGGTCGGGGTGACAAAGTGACCCGAGACAATCGACAAAGAATGTAACAAAAAAACTAAAAACCTGGGGTGTCAAATAGGAAGAACAAAAGGTATGCATAATTTGGGTGTTGCGGGAACAAATAAATTGATGGTAGAAAGGACAAAATGTAGAAAAAAACAACTGAGAAAGATCAGTCGATCGCGATAGGGAAGTAATTGACGATGATTGATGCTTACTTAGGGTTTAGTGAAGGATGATGAATAACAAACATACTATGATAAGGAAACAAGGGTGAGTGATGTGGTTACAAATCTCCAAGATGACGAATGGGCTGTAAATAGTCGATAAAGAAATGATGAAACAAGATAGGTCTTCCAAAAATCTCCAAGCTTCAGATTTTACAAGATGATAGACAAGGCTTCGATATGGCTTCAAGAAGTTGGTGGCAACTCATAAGAAGACAAGAAACCTACAATTTTTTTCCAGAAGTCAGAACTCGAAAGTTTCATCCTTGAGGTGGGGGGTGATGGTGTATTTAGGTCGTCGCAGGCGCCCAACAGGTCGCCATCGATTGAGGATAATCTGTTGATTTGACTTAGGTGGATGGTGTAAAACTCGAGGGATGAGGCCTCGTTAGGATTAAATTAGGGCTATAAGTCGATTAAGTGAGTTGGGTTGCATAGGGATGAGAAATGGTGGTTGGATGGTTGAAAATATTAAATGCGGGTAGGTGACGAGTCTAGAAAGGATAAATGAGAGGTTTAGGGATGTAATTAAGATAATAGATGTGTTTAGGGATGATAAGAGTAATTAGGAAAATGAAATAATGATGGGATTAAGATAAGAAAATAGAAATTAGGGGAAATAAATTTGATTTAGGAGGAAAATGAGATTTTGGATAGGGACATGGGTGCGAGTATGCATAATGACGATGAGAGGGGAGTGAATGCGAGACAGAGGGCTAATGAGACCAAATTTTGGCGTTTACACAAGTTTTTATAAATATCACCATAAAATTTGATTAAAAACCCAATTAAGCACAATGAATACGCAATAGAAAAAGTAATAGCTCACTTAAATATGTTAATAAACAACAATATGACAATAAGAAACATTAAAGCATTTCTAACATGCAAATCTCCTTAAAGTCAAAACTCAAAATCTAGTTTTCATCGAAGGGCCCTTGGTTCAATGGTGAAGTTGTTTGGCTTTGATATAGCCCACCAGGGATCAAGTCTTGTTGAGTGCAAGACCTGGAGATACCGACCCGGAGAGTCAAAACAATTAAGGCCAGGATTGTGCCCTGGGTGACTTTGATGGCGTGGATGCCCCTTACTCGTAGCTTCTTAGGCTAAAGGTGATCACTAGTTTAGTTGTATGCTTACTCGCAATTGTAAAACCAGTATATACTTTCTCCGAAATATGAGCAGAGATGACAATCTATGTATTCTTGTACCCAATAAATGCACTACTTTATAATAATAATTAACAACAACCCAATAAAAAAAAAAAAAAAAAAAAACTAATTTTCATATATTCCCAAAAAAAAAAAAAAAATTAAATTGATAGTTATCCATTAAAAGAGAATGTTGTTGCTGGAATTTTTAAACTCAAACCAAATTAAATGATATTAAGTTTCATCATTTATTTATTTAAGACAAAATAAACACTGATATCGTGGACTATGTTTTGGTTTCCTACCACAAAACACTAACCATTATTACAAAGAATTAACAATAAAACATTGAAAAAGGCATGCATATCAAATAGAGATGTCAGGAGAATCTAAAACACAATCTAGCGAACAGAAAACCTAGACATGTCAGCGCATGCACTGCTCTAAATTCAAATACCACTGGCACCTTAATAAATCACTTAACAAATCCAATGCTGGCAAGGCGGGAGCCATAGTCGGACATTTCGGGTTCGAAACAGAGGAGGGATATCCCAAGGACATAGGCATAAAAAACGCACTGGCAATAATAAATGCTCTGGGGTTTTGCTGCACATTCTTGGTGCCCGAGGCAAACGGTAAATCGTTGGAAGAGATGTCCGGTGAAAACGAAGAGGAAGAATCTAAGCAGTTGGAGAACGGCAGCGCCTCTGTTTCAGTAGTGGGAGATGTATGGTATAAGAATGATATCAGTTCAGATTCGAAGCACATTTTTACAGTATGGCGATGTATCACTTTTTAACAGTACGGTTATAATATAGTTCCATTTGGTTTTCTGTTTATGGATTTCCAATTTCCAAGGGGTAGTATTAGCTCCGTTTTGGTTTTCTGCTATGAATTTTCCTTTTCTATGCATTTTTGTGAATCGGCGGAATTTATGAACTTTTAGATTTTCTTCACAAGGATACGGGAATTTCAAGGATTTAAATTTAATGTGGTGCAATTGTCTGATGCAAATTTTCAGTTCGTCCCTAATTCTTGACAGAGCTATTTCAAAAACATGCATGGGGTTTCCAAACATGCGACAGGCACGTGAGCCTAATCCGTATGTCTTTGGATGAGAATTCCAGACTGCAGTGTAACCCATCTCGAACAAAACCCTCAGGACACACTTTCAATTTTGCAGAGATAAAAATCCTGCCTGATAAAAGATGAACTCTCCAATAACCACCCAAATCAATTTTCCTTTTTTGAGGTTATCTAGATTTGGGAGGGCAATCAATTGTCTACACACATAATATTAAGCAGCTGAACGTGCATGGATCATCTGGTTATATCATTTCCAATCCAAACCATACATATTAATAGGCATTGAGAATGGGAAGAGTGAAGCTGACCATCAAGAGGCTGGAGAACACCAATAATAGGCAGGTGACCTATTCTAAGCGCAGGAACGGTATTTTGAAGAAGGCCAGAGAATTGTCTATTTTGTGCGACATCGATATAGCTCTCATCATGTTCTCCCCCATAGGAAAGCCCACGCTTTGTCTCGGAGAAAGGAGGTCGGTCTCCATCTTCCCTCAATTCCCCTCATTCAATACTTAAATCTTCTTATCAGTACAAAATTTGTTATTTGTTGTGAAATTCTTTATCAAATTGTCAATTTATTCATGTGAGGTTGGAACTTAAATTAGATACCCATGGTTTGTTTTCCTGTTATGCTTCAATACAATGCAAAATTTCAATTTAAGAAAATATAGCACTGCTGGTTGCATCCAGTGTAATGAGAAAGATTTTGATACATTGACATATTTTATATTTGGAGTGAGACATTTTTACACGCCGCTCGGATTCCTCCTGTTAACCGAATGAAACAGTCACTTACCAACCAAAAACCAATTAAAGACTTAATTCCTTCGCCGAGTTCGGTGTAACTATACTAACCATAGAATCACATATTATTTCGTTGGTGATATGGAAACAGTCGGAAATAATGTTAAGCACAACTCTTTAACGAGGAAATGTGTTTATCTGTCTGGTTGTTGGTGTAGAGGGATCACAGTAGCCGCAGATACAGAAGTGCAGATAGATACGGAAGATAGTTTCGAGGTTTTGATAATGACAGTAACAGCAGATATTTTGGGATTCTGATAATTATGTTGAAGGTGCTCTTTCAAATGAGAATAAGGGGGGAGGAGTGAGCATATTCTGACAGCATGTCAGTGGTAGAAATAATCTTGACTGTTCATTATGCACACTGTATCAACGTTCTCTGCTAAATTTATGCCGTACATGTGTGTTTTTTTGGTTTGTTGGTCCTGTTTGAGAGCAATCCAAGTGGGATTCAGCGGTTCCAATAGTCTCTTCTCTCTGCCAATTTTAGAGGCACCCACCATAGAAACCTCCTCCAAAAGTCCGCTGGCGATAAGATAAATTTAGCCTGCCAGGCTTCTCAATACCCAGTTCTCTACAAGTCATCTCTGTTAAATTCTAGACTGATAACATCCAATTCATCCCCACATGGAATGATATCAGCAACTATGAATCTGTCATCTGACGAAACCGAGAAAAGCTATCTGCAGTCTATAAATTTGCTCTCCGTCATCTAATGCCAATTATATAGCAGCCATTAGAAACTGCTTAGATTTCATGGATGGTTCTGTGAGGTACATCGGTAAGAGCAGAGGGGGCTTAAAGACAATGGATCCGAAAAAAGTAATGGACTTGAAAGCTTGGTTGAGCGCTGCTCTTACTTCTCTTGCATACCGCTAATTCAAGAGGCTAATTCTGTTCACTGTCTGTTCCAAAACCTTTTTCATTTTTGCTCACCGCTCTCATGTATGTGTACCTGACCTTAAATTGTATTATATTGTTAATTCGAAGTTACCCAACCCCCAGCTCAAACAACACTCTTTAATTGTGTGTTGAAGCCACACTTCACAATTGAAATGAATATAGTTCCTGACCTACAAGTAAAAATGGAAAAGAGCGTATGTGAAAACTTTTTGAATGATCAGAATATGAGAGATATAATCAATAATATGTGTGTTTACAAAATTTATAGATCGACATTCCCAAACAACTCGGAAAAACTAGAATTTGTAAGTTTTGTGTAATATAAATGAAAGAGAGATGAAATTCTAGCCTCCTTTTGTGACATTCGAGGGTTTCAAGTTAATTTGAGTAATACAAAAGTTTATGTTTTCAACATCTTTATCAATAAACTGAGATGATTTTTATATATAGAAGGGGAGCCGGTTGAGATAGTCTCTTCATATGTATATTTGGGGATCTCTTCTTTGGATCACATTTAGCCTAGCTTCATATATATAGATTCTTGATTGAATAATAGGTTTGGAGCTCTCGTCACCCTCGGAAAGCATTGACTTTGGCTCATGTTTCAAGACATTTAGATAAAAATCCACCTCTTGCACTCACACTTATCTTGTTTGGTTGTGAAGTCTGGGGACCATACCTTCAAGTTGAAGAACGAAGATGAACAGACATAGTGATAATCACAATATTATCCTAATATATTCATGCCAAGAGATCATTTCTTCACGTCCCTATCCTTCAAAATATTGGCATGGTGTTTCTCATTGCTTCTATGATCCTTAATGTAGTATCTGTGACTTAGAGGCTTAGGCAATTGGGTGAATCCTTAGCGATGCTTGGTATTACTGCAATTCGGCGCCACCTCTCTTGCCGCTGCCACGGGTTCACGTATCGTTGACGTTAAATTTCTGGTTGTTGTTCCCGATTCTAAAACAGCGTTGCCCATCTTTGATTATGACACAGTCATTTGGAATTGGCCCAACATGGTTATGGGAACATTGGTAAGTGTTAATTTTGAATTTGATCTAAAATAATTTTGCAAGGCATGCCTTTTTTAAAGAGGAAATTAGCTTTTTGTTTTTTTGCATGGTAGGGCCTGTTTGAGGATGCAACTCGCATTTTTACGCAAGATATGAAGGTTTCATTTTGTGTCGTGAAAATAAATGAGGAAGGTAATTCGAGTATGGGTATGTGCTTCTCCTTTGTTGGGCAACATTTTAAAGGCCATTTTTAAACACAAAATTTTAAATAGCATGTGATGTAAAATGGTGTTTTTGATTGAATTCGAAGTTTGTACATAATATTGAGGGGCTTAGCTGCTAAGGATTGAGGGGTTCTATTTGGCCAAATTCGTCTAGCTAGATATTATCCTATCCTCTTCCCGTCTTATGTCTATGCTGTTACTAAGGGCTAAGGGTTTCATTCTGCCAAATCGTCTCTATTTAATCTCTTCTTCATCCCATCGAATGCACAGCTGCAACCCATTGCACATATTTAGTTTATTGGTTTCTAATTTTTTTAGCATCAAGAAAACAATTTGTATTTTGGGTTTTGAATCTCTAAAATATTTTTAAATGCTCAATGATTCCACTTTTCTAGGTGGATGCTTCCTTAAATGTTTTTCAATTATTAAATAACAGTACATGAACACAAATTAAGATCCTTATTAGCATGCATGCTAACATGAAATGGTTGAAAAAATGAAAGGTGGGACCACAAACCATGGGTGCACCCCAATTGATGTCGGACATGTGCATGGTAAAAAGAACCTTAAATATGTGAATACTACGAAGGAAGTAGGGAATGCCATGGAGCAGTTGGTCACTGTCACATGGCTAACCACCAATGCCCTTAGCCCTAGATAACTATGGCGCTAATATCAGATGGAGACCCCCTATGACTGAGAGATCATCAAGGCCTTTAGTTGATAGGCATGCAAGGTCCAGTTTGAGTTATTATAGGAATTGGGGTGTGTTTAAGGTGGAGGGGGTGGTTCCCTATGTGACCGTGTCCAAGGATGGATCTTCCACGAGCACTCAGAAGGCAGTGGATTCTTCCCCGACTATTCTGAGTAAATATTTGTGATTCATATTAAGGTTGGCGTTTATGAGGAGATTGTTAGGATTCCCCCCAAGAAGGTCAATGTTATGTTTGTTGGAGATGGCATGGATAAGACTGTGATTACTGGGTCTATGAGTGTGCCCTCTTTGTCGGGTCCTATTACAACTTACGGGTCTGCAACAAACATATCTCCAACCCGATTAGTTTACATTTGTCGGTAGACTCCTAGCTCGTGTCAAAATATGAGCTCTAAAACAGGGTATGAAAATGCATGCACACTCAATATATAAAAATTATTGTTGTTATATTTAACTATTGTTAATATATATTAGTATATTTTACATATAAATCTATTTAAAATTTGACGGTCATACTTAAACTATGTAAGTCACGTGTGATAGTAAATTCAAATATTTGTAAATATTTAACGCCTAAAACCTTTTAAAAAATTTAAATAGTTGTCTAAATTAACCCCCTATTGGCGATATTATAGGTCAAACTACTCGTTGTGGAAGTGTGGAAGGTTTTTGAAATATCTTGATTTTCACACTAATGTTTTATATATTAAAACTCGTTGGGCATTAGTTGTGTTTGTTTTCCCTCGGTGTTCATAACATGGCGAGCTCTCATAAGACCTTGTTATTATATACAAAAGCCTAAAATAAAATCTTATAGCTCTAAATTATATCAAACCTGCTAACAAAAACAAAGCGTATGAGAATCATTGCCACAAACACTCATATGACCAACTGCAAAGTGTTATTGCGGTATATTTTTCCTATATTTTATTTTGGCTATTTTGAGGGTGCATTGTGATCACGTAAATAATTCAGGTGAAATTGAGATGATGAATTATAGCACAAAAAGTAAGCATTGTTTGGTAGGGAACAATCTGAGTTGTGGAATAGATGTGGGACATGCATGTATTTAATTCCCATATTTTTTCCTCCAACTTTTCATTCATGACTTCATCTTACGTAACAAATTAAACGACATCAAATCTAAAACTTTGACATATTAAGAAACAAAACAAAATATTAACAAAACCCATTTTCCCCATATTTTTTCAAATTATTTTTATTTTTTTATTTAGTGTTCGGGACAATATTAGTGCCCTTAAACCTACGGAACTTTTTTTTGCATTACCTAAGTGAACCCTCGAGTCTCCCTTTCGCCAATATAGATAAAAAGCAAAAGATCTTGCAGTACATTGCATTATAAGTTTCTTTTTTACCATTTATCATCGCTTTTTTTTTGCTTCTCACTTGTTTGACATTTGCTATTTTCCCATGGAGTCCTTCATAGAAGTTAGCCTCTCGTGTATTAATTTTCGTGGAAACAAGTTAATTTTTAGTGCACTTTCATGCTAGTATTTGAGACCATTTTTGAGTACTCAAGACACACACACACACAAAGTGACGTCCCTTGTCCATCACAATTAGAGGTATCTTCCATAGGTATCGAGCGCTTGTTTTCCCAAAAATTTAAATTTTGTTGCATTTCCATTGGTACTTAACCTTGATATTAAATAATCTTTGGTTTGAAGATTTTCATTTAAGGTAGTTATGAGTTTCGAAAGTTGTGTGGATTTCCTACCCAATTGGAGGGTATATTTGCAATAGAAAATGCTGCTTAGGGATCTCGCATGCCAAGTTTGTATAATTTGATATGAATAGGAATGCTTTTGCAAGTTGATAAAGTTTTTTTATGATTTGATAAATTCGGGTGCACCCACCTCTATGTCTTCCCCTTCCCCCGCCATTTTGCGAATACCCTTCGGCTTAATTGTCATCATGGAGAGAAGTCCCTTTTGTCAAATTTCACTAGGACTTGGACCTGGTCTTGTTCATTGGGGTACATTGTACCGCTCAAGTTGGATGTGGTGTTTGACCCAATTTCAACACTTTATCATGTGTCTCGACAATTTGAACTCGAGGCTCCATTATGGAAGCAACAACGCTTTTACCACTTGAGCTCATCCCATTCAAACTTTTGAATGTTGATAGTTGGTCTTTTACCACTTGGGCTCATCCCATTCAAACTTTTGAATGTTGATAGTTGGTCTTTTACCACTTGAGCTCATCCCATTCAAACTTTTGAATGTTGATAGTTGGTCTTCCTTGGAGAGTTAAGTTTCTTCTTGTAATCTCGGAGGAGTGCTCATCAATTAGCTGATCATGAAATATCCCTAGTTGGGATCTTACCACAAAAATGACAAAACACAGAAATTTGCAGCAAAATACTAAATCTGATTTTTGCAGATTTTATGCAGAAAAAGTACAGCTAGGGCAGCGAACAGAAAAATGTGAATAACTCTCAAAATACCCGTCCAAAATACTTGAAATTTTAACTGGAACAAGATAATAATATGAAGAACACAAGGGAAATATTTTTGGAATTTTTCAGTCAATATAACGCTGCCAGAAAATTACAGCGTGCCTAAAATAGCCGGAAAACTTCGAAAATTAATATCTTTCCGAATACAAATGCACTAATGATGAAACTTTGGAAATAATATATATAAAAATAGTAGATGACTTTCCAACCTTCAGATCTGAAAAAGGACTGCTGGAAACCCTAGAAATTAGGGCTGCAAATTCCCAAACAAGTCGCCCCCTTTGGAAAATAGCCAAAACCCTTGTGAAACCCTCTGTAGATGATGCCGAATCCTTCTTCTATGGCTGCCGTAGGTCTGATCCGAAAACCAATTGAAAAATCTCCACCAAACTCTCAAAAATCCTCAAACCCTAATTCTGAAAATACCTCTGTAAAACCAGCCCTAAAATCTGCTCCAAATGACAAGCTAGGGTAGATCTTTCACTACCGAAGAATGCCCTGCCAGCTAGGGATGGATCTCTCACCACCGAAGCTAGGGTTCCCGTGGGATCCTACTCCACAAGCTAAAAGTTGCAACCAGTAGTTGCACCATGAAAAGAAATATAAGTGTATGTATGAATGATTATCCTTTCACCCCTCACCTCCTTTTATAACCTTTTCATGTCAAAGAAACCCTAAAACACTCAAGGCGCACTTTCCAAAAAGAGGGCCTTATTAAAAATAACTTGAAGTTGCTTTTCCCTTTCTAGGTGCCTAGGCCCATAAAGTAACCTCAATGAAGAAATATAACATTTAATGCCATGCATGTCCTCTCAAGTCGCCAAAAAGGTACTTTAAGTGGCCCCAATGATGAAACATAACATCTAGTCCCTTTTTAAAAGTACTTTATGATCCCAATAGAAAATAATACACAAGGGACTAGATGCCCATACCCAAAAATAGCAAAATAGTAGGTCCGTAACCCATCTTGGGCATGACTAGGGTTAGGCACGCATTGGGAATAGGCCATGGGCTAGGGAAAAGGGACATAGGATCATCTTTAGTGCTTTTGCTAATCACCGAAGGGCGGTTAGTACTATAATTTTTCCAAGCTTGAGAGTATGATATTGAACACACAAAGCAACTACCTCAACCTTAGATATTTGATCATAATAATCGTATCAAGGACTCTATGATTGACAAACATGAAGAAGGTTTTGTTTTTCCATATTCCAAAATAGATTTAATGTAAACCCCTAAGTAAATTCATAAATTGACTTTGCAAGTGTTTTCAAATCCTTATTTCATGAATGCATTTTCACGAATCCCTTTTTGGATCCTCTCATCGTATACTCGATATTTTCACTCTTTCAATATGAAGGTAGATTTAAAACTGTGAAGAAGGAGAGGAACCCCTTATCGACGTTAAAATGGCATCATATAGTGGAACAACTCGATCAAGAAAGAACCATGTTCTCAAGGTATCCCAAGCCACCGAATTATCATTATTATTATTTTTATCATCAATAAATGGATGAAATCTACAAGTTATACTTTTTTATGGTTCTTGTACTTCATAAAAGTCCTAAAAATATGGTAGGATCCATTTCTAATTGGGTTGTTCTATTGGAGGTTTATATCGTTGTGGGACGCGGGGTCAAAAGGGAGTGCCATGAATGTAAAATCTAGCTAGTTAGAAATGGGGCAGACTTTTAGCCTTGGGCTTATAACTAGGGAATCATATGATAGGCTAGTTTGGAGCCACAAATTAGTGTCCCATAATTCCAACTTGCTAGTTGAAATGAACGTGTAGTGGTGCTAGTCATATCATTGGTTGTTGCCCTATTGAATTTGGATGCATGTTGTATTAGTATTGCCATCATTCAAATGACATCTATAATTCAATCATCATTTTTTGTTGTTGATTGGTAAATAAGGGTTTTATTAGGGTCCCCCACCAATAATAAAAATTGAGGAACCATATGACCACATGCCCCAATGTCATAAAATAACATTACATTAAAATGCAATGTTTGGTTTGACAAAAATATCAAGTTTCATGCAGCCATCACAAGCTTGCAAATCTTAAAAAAGCTTAGCCTGGTCTAACGATTCATTCCATAATCCCTAGGCTAAATCAAAAGTTAAACTAAGAGCTTTCAGTCTTTTGGTCACTCATCATGGCAACCCACAAACATCATCAATCTAGGTGCTCCTTCAGTCGTGAAGCACTTGTATTAAATTAGTATCCATTTCGAAAAGATTCATCCTCATATGGAATAGGTGTAAGCTAGGTTGGATTGAGTAGTGAAATTACTTAGACATATATGAATATCAGCAACAATATAACACCAAAGAACACCAAAATATAGAGAAATGATCACAATATGCAAGTAGAATGAATTAGCCACTTTGAGGGGGCAACCTCCAAACCATACAATAAGACTCAAGTGCTCAATATGATGATCATCTATTAACTACTAACTCCTATATATATACCTTACTATGCTATGCAAAGCACCAAGGCCGACCTACTAAGCATATGAAAGCATAAATGAATGTGATATGACATGATAAGAGATTATGTTAGCCACAAGTCGGCTATCCATATCTCATGATATATGACCTAGGTTAAGGGCATAACATGCCCCTCCCCTTCAAAGCAACATTGTCCCCAATGTTGGTAATTTAGATGTTGTTACTAGAATGCTTCATCTTCCATGTTGCATCTTCAATGTCCAAATTCTTCCACTTGATCAGATACTCGGTGATGACCCTTGTCCTCAACTTCTTAGTGTGTGTCTGTAGGATTCCTTCAGCTCCAAAATGATGCGTCCCTCTTCATCAAGCTCTTTGGTAACACTAACTAAGAAGACACCTTTTTCCCAATGACCTTCTTCAAGCAAGAAACATGGAAAACTGGATGTATTTTAGTTGATTGAGGAAGCTCTAGTTTATATGCCACACTACCAATTTTTGCAACACTTGATAAGGGCCATAGTATTTAGGTGAAAGCTTGTTATATTTTTTTTTGTTGTTTCAAAGATAGTTGCTTATATGGCTGCAATCGTACAAAAACAAAGTCTCCAACTTCAAAGCTTCGCTCACTACGTGTTGATGATCAATTTGTTGCTTCATGCGGTTTTGTGCCATTACCAAATTCTTTAAGGCTAGAGAGCACCTCTTGTTGGTGCTAAATGTGCTCTTCAATTGCTCTTACTTTAGGTTGGACCCTCAAGTTGGAGGTGAGGGATGGTGGATGGTAACCATACAATGCCAAGAATGGGGACATTTTGGATGAGGTATGAAATGAAGTGTTATACCACCATTCTACAAGTGGTAGCCATTGAACCCATCTCTCTTGCTTATCTGAAGCAAAGCATCGTAGATACCCTCCAAACATTTGTTTACTACCTCGACTGTCCATTAAATTGGGGATGATATGATGAACTATGAGCCAATTGAGTACCCAAACATGAGAATAAATCAGTCCAAAATTGCTAGTAAATATAGGATCACGATCACTTACTATAATCTTGGGTGTTCCATGTAGCTTTTGAACTGTATCCATAAAAGATATGACAATTGTACTTGTTGTAAAGGGATGTGACAAAGCACAAAAATGAGCATATTTGGTGAGTCTATCCACAACCACCATAATTACACTTTTTTTCCTTCAGATTTTGACAATCTTATGATGAAATCCATGGAAACCTTTACCCATCACTCACTAGGAATAAATAGAGGTTGCAAAAGGCCCGATGACTTAATAGTTTCTCCTTGTTACATTGACACACCAAGCATTCTATCACAAATTTCTGGACATCCCTTTTAACCCTTCCCGAAGAAATCTTGCTTAATTATGTGATAAGTTTTCAAGAACCCTGGAATGGCCACCCATTGGAGAAGCATGGAGCTTTGAGAGAACCTAATTTTTAAGGGTAGAGTTTTTGCATAAGTACAACAATCCTTGTACCAAAATGCATCCCCCTTCCATAAATTTTTTTGAAATGCTCGGATCTTGTTGGAGATTCTAAATGAGAGTGGGTCTCTATGTCATTCTACCATTTGATCTTGCTTGATCTACCCAATCTTCCTGTAATATGGACATGGCATATATAACAATGCTTGTGGACTCATCTCTCCTAGATAGTGCATCAACTACCACATTTTCTTTTCCTTTCTTATAAATGATCTCAAAGTCATATCCCAACATCTTTGTGACCCATTTTTGTTGTTCTTCAGATGATAGTTCGTTGCTCCAAAAGTATTTCAAGCTGTCATGATCTATCTTCACCTTGAAGTGACGACCCATGAGATATGGTCTCCATTGTTTGATTGCATGAAGAATAGCCATCATTTCCTTCTCATAAGTTGGTTTTGATAGGTTCTTACCTTTGAGTTGATGACTCTCAAATGTGATGGGGTGGCCCTCTTGCATGAGTATTGCACCTATGCCACACCTGAAGCATCACATTCAACAATGAAGGTTTTGGAGAAATTGGGGTAGCCAGAATTGGAGTGGTACACATGGCCTTCTTAGTGTCTCAAATGCTTGGGTTGTTTCCTCATTCCAATGAAAAGAGTCTTTCTTCAATAAAGTTGTGAGTGGTGCTGCAATTCTACCATAATTCTCACAAATCTGTGATAATAACCCTTGTAAGCCCTAAGAAGCCCTTGAGGTTTTTGAGGTTTTAGGAATCTTCTAATCCACCATGGCCTAGATCTTATGAGGATCCACTTTTACACCTTCATGAGAAACAATATGACCCAAGTATTCTACCTCCATGACTCCAAAAGCACACTTGGAGGGCTTGCATAAAGGTGATGTTGTTCAAGAGTGCCCAAACCTTATTGACATGATGTAAGTGTTCCTCCCATGTCTTGTTGTAGATTAATATATCATCAAAGAATACTAAGACAAACTTTTAGAAATGGTGAAAGATTGAATTCATCAAACTTTGGAAATGTAGAGGGTGCATTTGTAAGGCCAAAAGGCATTACTAGAAATTCATAATGGCCCTCATGTGTCCTAAATGTTGTTTTATGAATATCTTCATCACGAATTTGATTTGATGATATCCGATGAAGATCTAATTTTGTAAAATAAACAACACCATGTAACTCATCTAACAAATCTCAATGACAGGAATAGGAAACTTATCTTTTATTGTGTATTTGTTGAGCTCCTTGTAGTCTGGACACATGCACCAACCTTCATCCTTCTTTCATACCATCACCACTAGGAGAAGAGTAAACACTTTGACTATGGCGAATAATACCTACTTCCAACATCTCTTGTACCATCTTTTCAATCTCACTCTTTTGTAGATAAGGGTACCGATAAGGTCTAATATTGGGTGGTTGGCTTCTTAGTACTAGTTGAATAACATGATCATGATCTCTTTTGGGAGGTAACCCTTTTAGCATATCCCCAAAAAAAAAAGTGTTCATTAATAATTGCTTGTAGATATGATGGTATAGGACCTTTTGATGGTTGAGCTTCTAGTGAAAATAGTTGTGCCACAAACCCATCTTGCACCTTCTTAAGCATTTTCTACATTTGATGAGAACTTACCAATTATGGAGCTTTTGCCTTCATCCTCGCTGTAGCTCAAAAGTCCTCCCTTCAAAATGGAACCTCATGAACAAATCCGGAAGTTCATCTCAATAGTTCCCAAGGTAGTAAGCCATTAGACCCCTAACACAATGTTTTCTTCCCCCATTGAAATGGCATACATGGGGCCCTCTAGTAAGTAATCTCCATGGATAGCTTAATCTTATGACACTTTCTCGAAACAACTAACTTTACCTCCATTTGCAACCATGACTTGAAACTTTGGGCTGGATAAACAAAAGCAATTTAAATGTAAGGCCAACTTATGATTGATGAAGTTATGAGTACTTCCAGAGTCAATTAATATTGTCACCCTTTGTTTCTTCATGAACCCAACAACCTTGAGGTTTGTATGGGGTGTTAATTCCTGAAATGCATGGCAAGAGATGGTTGATATTCTTTAGCCTCGATCTTAGTAACCTCTTCCTCTTCACCAACTGCTTCCTCCTCATCTTCTTCTTCTTCCTCATTAGGACCCTTCAATGTAGAATAATTTCTTCTCAAGACATTTATGTCCTTTGCTCCACTTGCTATCACAATTGTAACATAGACTTTTTCTCACTTCTCTTCAATTTGTTGAGGAGTCAATCGTGTCGGTTGGGGAAATGATGGTGTTGGAATCATGCGTTCCTTGTGAGTAGTGATACCTCTTCATTTTACTAGATCTCTTTCCTCCGCATGATGAACAACTATCATGGATTCTAATATCGAACCCGGATTAAGAAGGCAAACATCAAGTTGGATGTTATCCTTGAGTCCACCCAAGAAGAGATCATTTAGATGATCCTCTGAAATGCCATCCCTCATAAGGATAGATTTTGGAACTGTTGGATATAATCTCCTTGACTGTCCCTGTCTGTCGTAGTTTGGCTATTTGGCTAAAATAGTTCTCTATAACACTATTACTGTAGTGTGTCTGGAGCTCATCAAAGTGAACATAGACTAGGTAATAAGGAGACCCTTATTTTTCTTTTGCTCACACATCCATCTATACCAAATGAATTGTTTTGGTTCCAGATACAAGGATGCCATTACAACCTTCTGTCCACTTGGGACTTGATGTAGATCAAAAAAATCTCCATTTGGTTGATCCAGTGATTAGATCATTTCCATGAACTTGCACATTTCTACTTTTGGAATCATGTTTCCACCGTTGGCTAATAGGTCCATTGGGTTGTGCAGAGGATCCCCCTTGGTTGGTGTGATTTAAATCTGAGTGTGCATTGCTTGAGGAACTTGCATGACTTGAATGGGAATTCATGCCAATCTTCATGCTTGAGATAGTGAACTGCAACTCCTTCATTGATTCAATCTCTGCCTTCATTTCACCCTTCATTTCTTGAAGCTCTTGGTTGAGGTCATCCTTATCCACCATGTTATTCATGTTGTCCTGAAGTTGGTTGACCATCTCCGATACCACAAAAGTTGAAGATTCAAAATCCATATCTTCCTTATTTGGAGTCATTCTTGGAGTGGCTTGACCCTTCCCTTGGCCTCTAGTTGATCTCTTTGTCATGATGTAGGGTTTAGGTCCTAGGGTACAAGGATTTGGCTAGGAGTTTATGGTTCGGGGTTTCGTATGGCTATTGGCCGAATAGAGAGAAACACAAGGAACAAGCCCTAGATAATTTTTGGCAAGCTTTGTGAAAATATAAGAAACTTAGAAAAATTCCAAAAATTGCAGCCTATGGAGCAAATTTATGAAAAACCTAAAATGGATATAATTTGTGCAAAACAAGTCAAAAAATCTTGAAATTTGTAGAGAACCTTGACTGATTTAGCCATTTCAGTTAAAATTTGCAGAAAACTTCACCACTAATTTTGTTTTTGACATATAGCCGATTCTTCTAAATTACGGTTAAGACCTAATTTCTGGCCCAGATCAAAGCTTTGATACCACTTGTAATGAAATTGCTTAGACATATCTGAATATCAGCAGCAATATAACACCAAAGAACACCAAAATATAATGAAATGATCACAATATGTAAGTAGAATGACTTAGCCACTTCGAGGGAGCAACCTCCAAACCTTACAATAAGACTTGAGTGCTCAATATGATGATCATCTACTAGCTACTAACTCCTATATATATACCCTACTATGCTATGCAAAGCACCAAGTCCAACCCACTAAACATATGAAAGCTTAAATGTATGTGATATGACATGATAAGATATTATGTTAGCCACAAGTCGGTTATCCATATCTGATATATGAGTCTTTCTCAGCAGGCCCTGTAGAAGTCATTGACAAATAAAACATTCTGCTAGGGACAAGGCTATTGTTATTAATCAGGGCTTTAGCTCCCTCCAACAATATGGGCTGTAAAATCACGTTTGCCTTTTAGCAAAGAAGACCACCACCTCTCCCACTCAACCCATTAAAGAGAGTGCATCCATTGGCACAAAGAGCTCCTACCGGCTAGCACCCATGTATCCATATTAGTCCCACCCAACCTATAACCATTACACTTCTCCTCTTTTTCCAAGCCAGCAACCTGTCTACCCTAGCTGCCACCTTTATTGCCTACTAGAGTGTTCAGCTTACAAACCCACTTCTATCTATGCTGCCTAGTGCTTGCCCTCTTGTCATCGTATGACTAATTGCCTATCCAGCAGCCCCATCCCCGTCCTCTTCAATTGGGCCATATATAGCCTCATCAACTCCAAGACCATATGCCACTGCTTCATCCTTTTCTTTCCCACAATTTCTTTTGGTGTAGAATCGAGACAAGGGAGGAGGAGGGGAAGGTGATGGTGCTGAAGGAACCTACTTCTAGCACTCCCATCATTGTCTTCATCACCAATATTTAGATTCTCCCACCAAGTGTTGATTGATTAGGATTCCACCGAGTCCTCTAAAGCTTTAAGACTTGAAGAAATTGAAATTTCCTGACTATTAGTCGTAGCCCTCACCTTTTCTTATTTTTTGTTGAGAATTTGTCGAATTCTTTAACGATGATAGGCATCTAGCTTCAAGATTCTCTTTAAGATCATTCCAACTTTCCAAGTATGTTTTCGCCATGGCATACAACCTCTCTACCTAGAAAATCCTTGATGAATGGCAGCAGGAGAGGAGTAATCAAATATCAGTCTAATGTCTTTACCAATATGATTACTTGTGCATTCTTTATGTGTGATCCTTTGATGAATCTTCTCACATGCACCACCGTGTTAGGAGTTTCTCTTGCTACTACTCAATGCTACGAACTTACCAATTCAAACCGTTCCTTGTCTAGGAGTCATTGAAACAAGATGTAGAGAGTAAAGTGGAAGGGATGATAGGCAGAATGGTTTGTGCATGGAGAGTGCGGAATGACGGAGCAAGTGAAGCCCATGGGGAGTAAGGGTGTTGCTTGACAGCAGTTCTACTAGACATTCCCCACCAAAGTTGGCTTCATCCCAAAGGAGCCATCAGAGCTCCTCCCAACCAGCTTCAGCTAGATGCCAATTCCACCACTCTTCAGCATTTAAACAAGAAATTAAATAAATATTTCCCTCATATTTGTGCAACTCCTTATGTTCAAAAATCCTCAGAGGGGTGAGAATTTTACGGGAGTTTACATAGGCCTACGGTGTCCAATTCCCCATTATCCATGGTTAGGCCCATCCAAGTCTTTGCATTCACACCTAGCGACAATTGAGGGACTGGTCTAAGAAATCCCTGCATTAGCGAAGAGGTCTGTTGACTTATTAGCTTCTCAGTAACAATTTTGGAAGGACACTGTCTTGAATCTCTCAGCTATTGTGAGCGCCTCAGATTGGAGCCCATTCAATCTCAGATTAGTTGTTATATCCTTAATTCAAGGCTGCCTTCAACCCATAGACCAGGTCCATCAATTCTGCTTCATTATTGGTTCCATGTGATGTGGATGGAATATGCGATGACAAGGTTACCATCCCAATCAAAGATGAGGCTTCCAGCCATGGAAACTTCCTTTAGAGGTGGCATAAATCATCTTCTACATATTCTTTTCCAAAATCCATTCTCTAATGTTATGTACTGTGAGCCTCAGACATTTAATGAGCAAATTTCTGCTCTATCAAGGTTGTTTCAGAATTGAAGTTTCTTATTAAGGACCTCTATAAAAGTAATTCATTGTGACTTGGATAAAACTAAGATTTCTTTTGTTTTTGATAATCATTATCTCTGATATTAGTGCCCAGATATCACTATTGCTACATGTGCGGCACATTGAAATCATTCCTTTCATACGCTCAGAACTTTCTAGAGTACCATATCTTCCTTGCTCTGTTCCTAGCATATGGAAAGGTTATTGATGATTGGTTGGATTAAATTGCATGGTTTGCACCAAGCTAGCAGCTTTTGTATGGAGTGTATAATATGGTGGACTTAAAATATGGAAAAAAATGCTCTATCGAAAAATGCAATAAATACGGTAAATTATGCATTTCAATAATAGAATGATTTGTAACAATTCAAGGATAATTTTACAACAATCACAATTACTGCTATCATGAAAGTCACATGACAGATAAATTATCAAAAACGTTGCTCAAAATCAAGATATATAACTTAAACTGGTGTGGCTAAAGCTAAATTCAATAAAAACTACTAAAAATTTATATTTTGTGTACAGCTGTTCTCAATTAAATTAAATTATGATTTCTCATTTGTAAAAAAACATCATTTTTGTATTTTTCTGTGGCAGCATTAAAAAAATGGAAAGAACAGTAACTTTTTTCAAACTACCGTATATAGTAATTGTGGTTTGCACACTGGTGCAATATAAAGCATTGTTGTTTTGCTGGCTATGTTGTCCCTGTTGATGCTTCCTACATGAGGACATGCAATGGGAGGTAGAAGGTAGACTGTGGGGTAGTGTGATAAGTTTTGGAGGATTAAATAGGTAATTGGAGAGGTCTGTTGTTACAATACACTGCATCATGATATTGCCATCTCATTTAAGAGCATTGTGGGAGAATTGATGCTAAGTGGTTGGTCTCATGCATCGTATGGTCAATTGTTTTGGATTTGACATAATTAATATACTCACGTAACAGATTTAATGAAATCTATAGTATTGCTTACCACCTGAGGTGTAAAATACTTTCAATTGCAAGAGGTGCCTGGTGCAATCAAAAGGAGTTGTTGTTAACCTTAACCTTCCTAGCCAGTTCTGTTATTTTTGTTTAACTGTCAAGTGAACTGGAAATTTTGGAAGCTATTTTATGCAAAACAGATGTTTAATACTTTCTGAAATATTCTTTATAACAATGACCTCTAGGATTAATACTTCTGTAACGGTTATGAGAATCTTGATTTAAGGACAGGCTCCATTTTATTCTGAAATTTTCTTCAGAAGAAGAGACTAGGCACCTTTGTTGCTGAAAAGAAATGGCCTACAAGAGAACTGCCCTCTTATTATATAAACTATTTTTGAACAACACCTTATATTAAATTTGAGTCAGCTTCAAAAGTTCAGAAAATACCTACAAAATGTAAAAAGATATTGTTTATTGGTGGCTGCCATTGAGTACTTATTCAAATCTATCTGCGACACAACATATTACAGGCAGTAGGGAGCATAACAAGACAGGCGGTATCACTAGGAAGCACAATTTGAGGGGACAGGAAATCCCAGGATTGAAAAGAATCAAGAGTGTTGTTGGGATGTATTTTGGACATTTGGACACTGAAGATTGTAGCGCATAACAGTTAATAGTATGGGTGTAAATTGGCAATTAGAGGAAACCTGCCAATCAATGAGTAGAGAAAACAGGTGGCAGAAAGACATTTTTTAAAACATCAGCCTCAAATTTTAAACACTTCTCAGTGCTCATTTTTGAGAATTTGATATCCATTCTCTTGTGCCTTGTAGTTCATTGTAGCAAATTAAGTTTGACAAAATCCAGGATGTTTTCAAACAGGTCATGATTGGGATCTTGTTTCTTAGGTAATAACAAAAATTGTAGTGGAATTATCAATAGTATTGATCAAATTTACACTAATGATGCCATCAGCAAATGAGTTCGAGAAACTGTCCCAGATAAATTCCAAGCAGGCAGATAATAGCTAAATCTTACACACAAAAGCCAGAAGTATGCAGTAACTGCTTGAATTGTATGTTTTTATTATGAAAAAGTGCTATAATTTTAAAAAAAAATTATTATATGAAAAGTTGATGCTTGAACAAAGGAAAGAGACATAATTATTATTTACTGCTTCAAAGAAATTATTATTTGACTATGAACCATTTTTTCTATGGACGCTTTACTTGAGGGATATAATTGAGTTGCCAATGTACATGTTCTCTTTTCAAATGAATGAGTAGCCCCTTAGCACAGTACTTCGATTTTGTTATTTCAGTAACATGGAAGAAGTTATAGGAAGGTTCGCCCAACTAACTCATCAAGAGAGAGCAAAAAGGTACACTTTTATTTTTGATTATTTAACATGATAAGGCATTATGGACATTCACAAATATGCTCTGAGATTGTCATTTTCTAGAATACAAAAAACTTCAAATTGCTAATTAATATTTTTATTTGAACAGGAAGCTAGAAAGCCTTGAAGTAAGATACTCAGCCACCATTCTTTCTTAATTTTTTTATAAATAATTTCTGGCCTTTGGTAAGCATGTTGTCAAGAATATTTATTATGTTTTTTCATTCTAGTATCATAGATGTTCTATGCAATGCATCTTTTCATGGTGAATTTCTCTTTCCATTTAGATTAAAGATTCATTTATGCTGCTACTCATGTAAAATCTATCAAATTGCAGGCACTCAAGAAAACATTCAAAAAGTTAGACCATGATGTGAATATAGAAGATTTCTTAGGAGCAAGGTAATCACTAATTCATTACAACATTAGTGAATAAGTCAGTCTCATTGTTCTTTTGCCTTTTCTTCCCATTTTCTAGCTGCGAAGAACCTAACATCCATTCTTTATTTTGTTGCCCTATTATATCCAGCAATCAAACAATTGAGGTAATGTTTCTCTTATTTTATTTTTTCTATTTGCTTCATAGTGCAAATTACACTGGTTTCTTAATTTTTATAATCATGATCATCTAGATTGATATGTGTATAATAAGTATATAATGCACTGAATTTCACTAGACTTGCAATGATCGGATGCTATCCTTGAAGACACAATTCTATAGTAAATTAGAGTTGCCATCCTCGAATGAACAATTGTATAGTAAACTAGATATTTTTCAATGATTTCCTGCTAAAATATACATATACTAAGTTTTTGGAAATCACTATAATGTAATGAAGTCAAAACTGAGCCTACAACATGTAATCTTGTGCTGTTGGACCTGTTCTCAAACCACACCGATAGTAAAAGGATTACATCCATCATAAGTCTTGCACAAGAGCTCCAATCCTATGGTTGGGGCTGTTGTATTATTGGGTCTATGTTCAGTAGTGACAGTAGTGAAAGTGAGAGGCACATACACAAACACACAGAAATGTACTCAAGCACATGCCAAATAGAAAAACAACATCTGAGTGAACATATATGCCTGCAATATGTTAGCATATGCAAAGAGAAGAAAGAATTCAGAGAAGGCTGAATGCACAAAACTGCACTGCATCGAATGATTCAGGCAGGGTGAATTTATTATGTGAAGAGGTGGTTACAGTTCGGTTGAACAGTTACCAACTGAATAACAAATACATAACTGCATTACATTCTATATAATGCTCTATATTTTAACACCCCCTCTTAATGACTAAACCAGAAACAAGACCAAGTTTGTCCCGAAATTTTACAAATGTCCTAAAGCCCATATGTTTAGTCATTAGATCTACAGACTGTGCCATAGGTTGTACTTCAAAATCAGCAGTCCATGATTGTGTTGCGGTTGTCGAATGGAGAAGAACCGCAAAACAAAAATCTGGTCGTGTGAACAAAAATATGGCAAGTGGTCCACTGGTTCTTTGTTACGTGATTCATTGACCAGTGATGAATCATCAATGGCTGAGAGTGTCAGCCCCATCTCTAGAGTGCTGAAATTAGAACCTCGGAGAGGTGGATTGAAAAATTTGTTCCAGGCTTGTGTAGCTTGCTGGAATCTGTGCATAGTCTCAAGGCTTGTGAGCTTGCTGGAATGTGCATAGTCTCAGTTATCCTGCAATCAAAGTCACCTCGATCATGTCCTTGCAACACCATGTAGTGTTCATCCAAATTTCTCAATAAGAGAAATGTGACCATCTGTGTAGTAGGAGTTAAAACCAACTCCGCAATAGTAGGAGAAATAACCATCTCCGTCTCATCCGTATCAGCAGTGGGAGAAATAACCATCTCCACAGTAATAGGAACAAGAACCAACTCCTTCTCATCTATCTGCTCATTTACTCCCCTCTATTGGGAAAGATCGTTCACAATGCAATGAGCAAACTATTCATGCTCTACCGCCCTTCGAGCAAGTACCTCTAAGTGAGTGGCTTGGCATGCCAACTCACCATGTAACGTCAGTGCATTTGGAATAGTGGTGTTTCCATCCACAACAAATTGTTCGTTTCGAATGAGGAAATCCATTCTCCCAAGGCATATCCGCCTCCCGTACATCCGTATATAGTGGATACTCCCTCCACAATAGTTGCATGTAGGTTGATCATTGTATAATATCCAAGTCAACAGATCTGTGAGGAATGGCTGCCTCCCAAGGCATTGTAGCCTACTACACATCCTGTATGGTGGAGCTGTCCTCCACATGTGCATTCATGTTGATCATAGCAAGATCAACAAGCCGATATCTTCGACCACCTTGCCCTATACCAACTACAATCATCATGTCTTTGTTTCATGTTAGAAACATTACACTTCTTCCCATAGAAATCCACATAAATATTGGGATTTTCAGTTAATTGTCAAATAAATAGAAGATGTTTTTGTAAAGAAGGTACATATCTAACATTCCGTACCAACAGTTTATGAGCATTATTCAATACAATGCATATATCTCCTATCCCTTCTATTGCAAGTGATTCTCCATCAGCTAGTACTACTGATTCAAAACATATATTTGTAGTAAATGAAACATACCAGTCCTTGTGACATGAAAAGTGTGCGGACGCATTGGAGTCAATGATCTAGCAACTAGTACCACTGTCATGCGAGAATGATGTCGTAAAACAATAAAGAGCATGCCCATCATCCGAATCCCGTTCTTTTGCAATTGCTGACACATGTTCCTCATCACATGGCTTTTGTTTTGTTGTGAAAGATCATACTTCCGCTTTTGATAATCCTTCTTAAGGTGCCCAACCTTGTGACAATAATAACATGTGACTTGATACCGAGTGGAAAACTCACCAGACTGACGTCACCACTTTCCTTTTGATGGCGTGACAAGAGCACTCTCTGATTGGTCACAACTAGATTCTGCCTGAATTTGTCTCTGCTCCTTTTGCAATAGGTAGGAACTCACCTTGTCAAATGTGAGTGTTTGACTTTCAACCATTAAATGGAGTGCCTCCACAAATGACTCATACGAAGAAGGTAAGTTGTTCAAAACTAGAGCCACCATATCATCGTTGTCCACCTTTTTGTTGATGGAAGATAAGCGGCCTCGATGTCTTTCATCTCAAGTAGGTGCTCAAACAACGATATACTTTCTTGTAACTTTACATTAAAGAGCATATTCTTTAGGTACAACACCCGAATCTTTTCTGACGTTTGATATTTATCCCTTAGACTGGCCCACAACGTGCTTGCCACAGTGACATTCCACACTTCTGGGATCATATCATCCGACAACGATAACTTGAGAAGCAATAACGCTTCCTTATGATGTTTGTCATAATCCGCAAAGTTTGTCGTTGGTCGAGTTTCACTACCATGATTATTTTATCACAATCACGAAATTTCGCAAGCGTTAAAATTTTATGGCTCCATACATTGAAATTAGTGCCATTCTTTTTGTATTTCCGGCAAAGTCAAGTGTGAAATATTTGCCATTTTATTATTCCAAAGTAATGGAAATAATAAAATAATATTTTTCCCACACTTAATAAAACAAGATTACTTCTCCCAGCAAATGGTGAAATTAATTATGCAAATATAAGGTGAATACCTTTGTTGAAAAATGAATAATATTTCAGCCTATTAATTCACCGACATTCTTTCAAAAGGAAGAACTGGAAAGAGGAATGAGTCTTTCTGCCACGACTTTGCCTCCGCCGAAACAACTCTGCCTTTGCCGAAACGAATCTGCTTGGAATCACGACCCTAATGTTGTTGCCACAATTTTCTTCGACTGTTCACGTTTTTCTTTTCTTCCCCGTGAACAACTTTCCCTTAAAAATTTGCGAATGGCCCACGATTTTCGTCAGAAATTGTATTTACGACTTGGTTCTCTGAGGATTTGCGACTGGGTAGACACGTTTTTCCTTTACACAACTGGTATTTTCCCTTCTTCGTCGATTTAATAGCGCTGCTTCAAAAAACCGTTCGAAAATGTCTTTGTTCACAGTATTTTCCCTTTGTCTGCCCTCGAATCATGACTTTTGGGCCTCGCGTGTGCCCTAGCGATTGTTACAACAGGATGTACTCACGACTAGGGTTCTCTAGGTCTGCACGACCTCCACAGGCTTCTCCTTTGTCTGTACTCTTCCTCCAAGAGCTTCCTCAGACTGTGAATGCCTTCTTTCTTATTTGAACTGCAAACTGATCCTCTGATACCAATGTTAGCATATGCAAAGAGAAGAAAGAATTCAGAGAAATGCACTACCTCGAATGATTCAGGCAGGGTGAGTTTATTATGTGAAGAGGTGGTTACAATTTGGTTGAACAATTACTGACCGAATAACAAATACATAACCGCATTAGATTCTATATAATGCTCTATATTTTAACACAATAGATATGTGTATTGTTTAGCAACAAAGTACCCGATGCAAGGATGTATAGGCAAATGCTTGCTTCAATGTATGAGTCTCCTAGATGGTCTCTGTAGTGATGTCTTCTTGTGAACTTGACAATATTGACAAAATTATATAATGGGGCTGACGTATACTTCAAAGGACTCTCCATGGAGGTGCATAACTACATACAAGCTCATTACATCACTGAAAAATCCATTGACACAATACAATATTAGTTATGACATGTGAGAACATCAACCTGGTATATATGTTAGTGGGAATTCAGATGGGTATGTTCACCTTGGGGAATATCCATGTAAGATGTCTAAGAGACTGTCTGCATTGGAGGACGTACTTGATAGGTGTTCTTAGAGGCGAGTGCACCATAAATAAATATCTACATTCAATCTTTACAATGAGGTCCATTGCTAGAGCTGACACGTGCCATGTATTTCATTTCCTTGCTACTCCATGTCCAATGGGGGCTCATGTAGAACTCTTCTAGTTCATCAAAATTTGACCAGCACATAATGATCCTCCTTGGTGATTCCAAGCGCCCTTAACAATTAGTGAATGCCATACCACAAATGATGGGGTTAGTGCTAAACCAGGTATACGTTTGTTATTTTCAATAACTAGATTTTTCAAACCATGCGGCTTTCCTTATACCTTCTGCACATTCTAAGATCCATGTAATATTTATGCATTACTCCATGCGTAACCTCTGCCATTTCATGAAGAAAAATGTTGATAAATGTGTGCAAATTCCAATAGAAACCCTGAAAAGATCCATGCTAAACCCATGGTTAATTAATTAAATGTAATGTGGTGGGGGTTGTTTGTGTTGTTGAACTGCAGCTATAGTGAGAAATCATGTGACCAATATAAGCCATTGTACCATTCTACAACATATATAACACCCCATTTCAGTAACTCCCCCCCATTTAACAATGCATGCCTTAAAAGCCACACTAAGATTCATGGGGAATCTGGCTGAAATGGAATGTAAAAATGCCAACATTTCCTACCAAATCTGGCTGCAAATACTACTACGTGGATTCCTTTCCAAGAATTGAGTCGTTACTGAATTAGACTATTAATAGAAAAATTGGGCATCAAATTGAATCCAGCTGAAAATTTGAAAATAACAGCAGCAAACCTGCTGTAATGGATCTAAAATTAACCATTTTAGCTGTTCACAACATGTATGGATTTATCTCACTAGTTCCTGAAATGCTAATAGGGGCATCCAAAACTACCTTTCCAAAGCTTTCAGTTCTCATTCCAATGGCCCTTGCATTGCCACATGCGGATTTTTTTAAAAACTTTTTAGGATCTCAGAGGTATTGATTTTTGTCTCTGTAACCCAAAGGTGGGGTGACCCCTCTTTTGTCTTATTAGTTATCAGAATTTGGATCTGGTTCTTCTGATAATGTTATTGTGTTTACCTTATTGGGTTTCCAAAAAGTGGCATATTTTGTCCTCATAAGACTACCCGTATGTACTTAGTGATTAGTATGCACGCATAAAAACACCTTAATACTTTATTTTGCTTCTTTTTGGCTCTTTTGTGATCCTTGGTTTCTTTGCTTCTCTCTTCAATTTATTTTATTGATTAGGAGGTTTTGTTTAACTCAAAGGGTATTTTTCCTCCTCTTTCTTCCTTTAGATTGCTGATGTGTGACATAATTGTTTGTGACTTCAATTCTTAGACTCTGCAAAACTTCTACACTCATTATCATTGTTCATATCACATTATGAAGTAGGACGACTATATTTGCAATTTTAACTATCATTAGATTGTTGGTCATGATAGTCACATCATCTCCGATTACATGCAGGATATGTTGAGCCAATGATACTGGAAGTGGTCAGTGTCCAAAGGCTGCTCTATAAGTTGTCGTTCAACCCTCTCACATGACTCTTCCAAAGCATGGATCAAAAGCTCTTTACTTCAAAAAAGTCATACCCAACATCTGCCAATGATAGGGGCTAGTGCTTGAGTTGAGATCATTCTCTATACAATGTTGTTGCACCAACACTCCACTAACTGGTTCAACGTGATCATCCAACTTCGAACTAGATATTTTTTCTGTCAGTTATATTCATCACCCAACGAGCTTCTGGAATATGATGAGGCTGAATCTTTGTCTTCGCCATTTATCTCAAATCTATGAGTGAATTTTTATCCATCTTGTTTTAATGTTAAAATATCACATTTCCAATCTTGAATTCCGTTAACTTGTCGCAACCATGTTCTCCCAAGCAATGTTGTGGATACTTGATTGCCTGGTTGCATTGCTTGCAATCAACCCTGCTTTGGTTTACCATGTATACCTGCAATCAAGGTGACCATGAGGCTGCCTTCCAGAACCTTCTCCACACTTGCTTTCGATGTAATTTCACTCCTGAACTACTACCTGCAACTATCATAACTTTTGACCTTTGCATGCATTGTGATTTCTATGACCGTATCATAGCCAAGCATGCCAGTGAGAAGAAAACTAACATTATCAACCATCAGATTATCCATTTGCATGCCACCCACCATTGGCTTATTGTCTTCAAGTTCTTTGCCACTATTGCTATTCAATGATTGTATTGCACCTATGACAACTTTTCATCCTCCTCTTTTCCTGGTCCACCAAACATGGTGCTCATTTTTATATACACTTGATTTGTTTTGTCAAGCTCACCATCACTTTTAAATTCAACATCAACTGGTCCTTGAAAATGTATGTAGAAATCTCTTGTAGGAGATCAATATTTTTCATTGTCTTTTGGACTTGGCTTTGGAGATCATTCTCCATTTGTTGACTCTCTTGCATTGGTCCATTCTTCACATCACTTTTCACATGATGCAAAAGCAGATGGGCTCACAAACAATCTTGCATCAATAAAAATGCTTGAGTAACAATAAGGTCGTTATAAAACCTTTGGCATGCACACAACCATTTGGTGTTAGAGGAATAATATCTTGTGAAGCTTTGGAAGTCTTGCGCAATGTTTTGAAAACTTTGCATACCCTTACAATGGATTGGATAATGCCACACGCAAAGGTATTTCACAAAGTGTTTTGAGTGAGGTTTTGAATGCGCTACATAGATGAGGAATTAACGTATGGTTTTAAGTTTTAACCACTTTCCATCTGCAGATTTCAGATCTGTTTCTCTGTCATTTTTGCTTATTAAAAATCTGGTTGAACCAATGAGATTTCCTGAGTGGAAACCCCTCACAATACTCTTGGGGTTTTCGTCCACAAGAGGGTAAATCCGAAGGGTTTTCGTCCTTGGATTTGTTTGCAAAAGCTTAGAGCTCAATGCAAGAGAAAATATCATATAAAAATTTCTGGATGCCTCTAGGCAAGTCGACCTCTTCCTTATATAGGAAATGGGACCCAAAGTGACCTTTGGACTTCCAATGAAAGTGACCTTTAGACTTCTAAATGAAAGTGACCTTTAGACTTCCAATGAAAGTGACCTTTGGACTTCCAAATGGAAGTGACCTTTGGACTTCCAAATCACATTTTCCCTAGATAAATACAATTAAAATTAATTGTATTTTACATTTGCGCTCTTCTAACTTTTATTTTAATATTTAAGCTTTATTAATTTATTATATGTGCATTTTATAATGTTATATTTTAATATTTGCACAATAAAATAAAATTAATAAACTTAGTCACCCTTGAACTCACCCTTTGGCCGTCGGGTAGACAAAATGGGCCAAAGGTCTTCGATAAGAACTATCGAAAAGAGGGCCATTACACTTGTGCGTAACGTAAAGTCTTGCACAACTTTGTGCAACAGAGAGTGATTTCCTTTGCCTTTGCAATCACTTGAGGAGGTTTTTATGCACAACACTAGGTGTTTGTGCACTCCTACGCTCTCTGAATTGAAATGCATGACACATGGCATGATGGATCTATGTTGGGGTCTTAGTGACAAGTGTCATACGTGCAAGAGACTCCTAACGGTTCGACAAATCGCAATTGTAATTGAATGGAATATGAAGTGCCATTACAAGTTGTTGTCTGATGGTGGAGGGAGTCATTCCAACTTAACGGTTTCTTGTTTTGCATGCCTATACAAGGTGTAAGCATATTTGGTTGTTCAAGTATGGAGATCTGAAAGGAGAGCCTAACCAGAGAGTCGGGCATGGTTCTAAGTAGAGATTTGCAAGCTTGCAATTCTAGATAGCGAGAGTGTGTAATACATCCCATTTAAGATTGTTGTAGCTTGTTGTTTTAAGAATTTAATAAGATTGTCAGTTTATTGTGCCTATAACGATATTTCCTCCATTAATATTTTATTGTTGTGTAAAGGTGCATTACTCTACGTTCATTGATCTTGTGCATGAGTAACTAGGCTGCATGGTATAAGATGACTAGTCCTTCATTGGACCCTCTAGCCACAATTGCATAATTTGGTAACAAAGCAATGTTGTTTCCTGCGAGTGATCATGTTTTCCACATTTTCAAGTGTGTGTAGAAAGCAGTGAAGGCATCTTCCAACACAAAGGTTATTGGGTAGAAGGTTTAGCGGTTGTAGTCGTTGCAGATTGTTGCAAGGAAATGATATGACACAAATAGCTCTCAAAGGAAGAGGAAGGGAAATAAGCACCAAGAGTGTCAAATTTGGCCGGTGTGATGAGAGACATCCAAGCAAAGCTAGGAGCCATGAAAACTGCTCAACAAAGAGGAGAGGATTCAGATTTGAGTGAGATAAAGCACTTGAAGTGCACACAGATGTATTTCAAGAAGAATTAGAGGGTAGATTAAGGGCGATTGCCAAGATAGGAGGCAAGCCGCATATGGACATTCCAAACTATTCAAGAAGTTTAAGTCTAGAGGATCTGATAGATTGCCTTGTACAATTGGATAATTAGAATGAGTACAAATCCATAGAAGACCCTAGGAAGGTTCGGTTTTCCTACACAAAGTTGAAAGGACATGCAACATGCATCTTTATGGTGGGATCATGTGTAGACCGACAGACAAAGAAAGGGTAAAGGTAAAATCAAAGCTTGGAACAAAATGATTGCTAAGTTGAAGACAAAATTCTTGCTTGCGGATTAGTGATTGAATCTTTTCAAGAAGTTGCAAAACTTGAGACAAAAGGAGATGAGCGTCAGGGCCACAAAAAGGATTTAGACAAAATGACCATTTGAGCAAGTTATATAGAAGATGGCACAGAGAAAATCTCAAGGTATGTGAATGGTCTATACATTGCCATTCAAGATGAATTTGGTATGATTACTTTGAAATTTGCAGAGGAATCCTATCAATGTGTGTCGAAGGTTGAGGAGAGGTTGTCAGAAGGAAAAAGACACAACATGAGGAATAGGAGAGTTTGTGTGTGCAAGAGGACTAGTGCACAACGATAGAACCGAGCACGCACATGAGAGAGAAACAAGTACCACACATAATTATGATCATGTGTAGAGGGGGAGAGGATCTCCTTTGCTAGGAAGAGGATATAGTGAACGTGGAAGTATAAGAGGATTCATCGGAGCTTGTTTTAGATGTGATTTAAAGCATTTGAATGCACGCACGTGCAACAAAACAATAATGGTAGAAAAAATGAGGCAAACAACCATGTTTGCAAGTTGATGAGGAACGTATTATGTCGGTAGATCACAGAGAAGACTCGAAGTGTAGAGAGGCACAACAAAAGAAGAAAATGCACCGCTTAGAGGAATAATCTTTTCTTAGCCTTTTGTCTATTGAGAGGTAAGTGATGTAAGGTGATTATTGTTAGTGGTACCATTGATAATCTTGTTTCTAACAAGATGGTTGAGTAGTTGAAGGGACATCAAATGTTGGTGAATGAACAATGTCTTGTTAGTTTTGAATGAACAATGTGTTGTTGGGTAGACTTTGCTAGCTTGATAAGAGGTGCAACATGATGGTTAAATACATGTACTATGATGTAGGATGACAAGGGGTACACGTTGAATCTTTGGAAGGGGAGAAGAGTCCAAAAGTGTTGCTAATTTCAGGAAATTAGTTCTTGATTGAAATAAAGGAGAAGAAATGCTAGGCGTTCATTCCTAAGATGCATGACTTCGATGCACAAGAGAAGAAGGGCCACCTCCGCAAGAGGTCCAAAAGCTATTGAGTGAGCTCAAAGAGATCATTTCTAATGATCTACTAGATGGGTTGTGACCAATGCAAAGTATTAGTCACCGGATGACCTAGATCCTAGGTTAGTCTCGCCAATCAAAGCTATGTATAAAATGACGTCGCAACATAATGAGGAGGTGAAGAAGCAAGTTCATAAACTGCTTGAGAAGGGGTTGATTTGCAAGAGTTTGAGCCCATGTGTAATACCCGTAGTGGTAGCACCAAAGAAAGGAGGAGAGTAGAGGATATGTATTGATTCTAGAGCCATTGATTCTTTGTGGATGGATGATTTGATGGATTTCCTAAGCAACACATGATACTTCACAAAGAATCTGAAGAGTGACAATCATCATATCAGAATCAAAGCCAGAGATGAATGGAAGATTGCATTCAAAACATGGGATGGGTTGTATGAGTGGTTAATCATGTCATTTGGGATGACTACCGCATCAAGTACGTGTATAAGATTCACGAATGAAGTGCTAAAGCCTTTTCTTGGTAAATTTGTCATTGTGTATTTGTATGACATTTTGGTTTTTAACAAGACGAAGGAAGGATATTTGGTGCAGCTGAGACAAGTGTTGCGACATTTGTGTGAGGAGCAGCTGATTAATTTGAAGAATTGTGGTTGGTATTTTAAGAAGGATTGGAGATGGATCTTCGAAGGTGCAAGCTATCGTTGAGTGGCCATCACCGAGAAGCGCATTTAGAGATTGTAGCTTTCATGGATTAGCAATTTCCGTCGGGAAGATCATTCAAAACTTCAATGGAATGTGCACACCTATCACAAAGGAGATGGGGGATGAAAAGAGTTTCCTTCGACATCGACATAGAGGAAAGCTTTCAGATTTTGAAGCAAAAGGTGAAAGAGAATCCAATATTGGCATGACTTGATTTTATTAAGGTATATCAGGTTGATTGCGATGCAAATGGCACAAATATAGGAGCTTAGTTGAGTCACGAAGGTAATCCTATTGCTTACTTCAGTGAGACATTGAATGATGCAAAGATAAAGTATTTAGTTGTTGATTAGGAATTATATACCATTATACAAGCCCTGAAGAAGTGGAGGCACTACTTTTTGCCAAATAATTTTTTGTTGTACACAAACCATCAAGCACTACAAGTCATCAATGGTCAAGGTAATTGTAATCAGACATGAAATGGGTTGAGATTCTACAAAGTTACTCATTTGTCTTAGAATATAGGAGTGGAAAATCTAATTGAGTTGCAAATGCATTGTGCAGAAGATGTATCTTACTAACCAAGATGCATGTAGAGGTCATGGGATTTGATTCCATGAAATAGATTTACGCAAAGGATGAGGATTTTAAGGGCGCTTGGAAGACACTATTGTAAATTGGTTGATTGAACACCAATATAATTGTGAGGCTTTTGTCCCTCTTCTACATTTGGTATCGAGTAGGATAGAGGAGCCCGTGTGAGTAGAGGTGTGTAGAGAGAGTGTAGAAGAGATAGAGGAGATTGGTGAAGCATTTACAACATTTTGAAAGCCTGTGCAATCTCCTGTAACTTTCCAGTCCCATCCTTGCATCTCCATAATCTCATGTTCATTTTCCAGGCAAAAGAAAAGTAATTTTTTTTGCATTAGGAAAATTCCTCGAATAGGGTTTTATAGCTAAAATTAGCAACTCTGTTTAGTCATAGTTATTTACAATTTCTTGCCAAATTTGATGGGTTTCGATAGACTTGGTGGTGTGCTAAAAATGAATTCTTTGGCCACCAAACTATTTTAGCCGAGCCCGAACTCGATCGGATCCTCCACATCAAGACCGAGATGGTTTCGTACATGCAAAGGAAGTCTTGTTCTTCTCGACCGAGTCGAACTCACAATCCATTTTGCATTGGAAGCCTTTTCTTGTGTGATTGGTGCAAGTGGCCGAGTTGGGGAGTCGATCGGGAGTTGGAGTCTCTGTTTTGAGCAAGTTTTCAATCGAGCTTTGATTGAGAGGCGTGAGATTTAAGCGGCCGAATCGTGTTGACCTGTGCAAGCCCTTCGTGCAACCAAATGGGCCAAGCCCACTGTCACGCCCCAGATACGACCAACCTTCGTGTGCATGTATACTTTGCTTAATGCTAAATCAAATGAAACAAGAACTACCACCTAAAATAGTTCTACAATTTAGCTAAAACAAAGCATAAACACCATCATGATAAGAATTAAATAAGGGTTAGATGCTAACATTCATCAATACAAACTTTGAAACTAACAATGCTAAATATCTAAACTCCTCTATTCTCTAACAACAAATAAATGAATGGACCTAAGTAAGCTCCATGGCTATCAAAATAGTTGTCCTTAATGTTCCAAGAACCTAGGAATGGGGGCTAATCAAAGTTGGGCTACAAGACCCTTTGACACCTCCCATATGACCCAAACACTTTAAGAAAGAGGCTTAACTCTTCAAGATGATGAACTCTTAAAAGGGCAAGGTGCAAGCTCTTAGTCTCTTTGCTATATGCTTTGCATTTGCTCTCTTAGAAAGTTTAGGTGTAAGTAAAAAGGTAGGTGGAGGGCTCTTTATATAGCCCAAAGGATAAGGATTCAACACATTCTCATGAATGTGGGATAAAGGTAAAACATGATTAGGAATGGATAAGGTTGCTTTATTAAAGGTAACCTTACTTTAGAAGGGTTTAATACATGTTTAACAAGTCATGGGAGTTGGGGGGTATTTTAATTAATCAAAGGTGATTAATTAATAGGTAGGTGTAAGCTTATAGAAGCCAATTAGAAGAATATTAGTGCGATTTAGACTATTATAAGGGGATTAAATCAATTAAATATTGATTTATTGGTTAAATAGAAGGGAAAACTAATTAATTAATAATAATTAATTAGTCTAGGTAGAAGGGGTGATTTATTAACGGAAGGTCGTTAATTAGGGTATTTGTTGGATAAGAAACTTAATTAATTAGCTTAGTGTAATTAATTAATGATGATATGAGGGAAAATGAGTGCTTTTGACGATATGTCGTTGATTTGCGAGAAAGGGGATAATTAACGCAATTTAAGTATTTAAATTGCTTGGGCATAATTATAGGTGTCTACATTTGCCCCTCTTTGGGGTGGCGTAAGTGATGCCACTTCAAAGATAGTAGACAGAAGAGATTTTGAAGGGATAGAAGAAAAATTAGTAGGAGGGAGAGATGCCCCCTCGAGTGTCGATGGGGTGACGAAGGAAGTCGATCGACGATTGAAAAATATGAGAAGTAGGCAGAAGAATGGGGACGAGGTAGGATGCCCCAAGGAGAGGGAGAATTAGGGGTGAAAGGGAAGTCGTGTAGAAGAAATATGGATGAGGGGAGAGAAGAGCTTAACCTCTAGCCGCTTATTTGTTTGGAACAAATTTGATGTCATCATATTGCCATAGGAACTACATCATCGGTCCTTATGAAAAATATAAGCATACGACAAAGGTAGAATGACATGAAAAGCCATACTACGAACAATTGTCCATTGCTGAAAGTACCAACTCCATGCAACATACAATAATGCAATGCAATACGAGAAGGAAACAAGCTCATATAACAGGGAAAACAAGTACGAACACACATATCTAACCCAACAACGGTCAAGACAATTGTACAAATGTTTTGTTATCAGTGCTGAAGAGATCCACAAGTTCGTGATTGACGAAAAGGGTTAAAAATGATGCCCCAAGCAAGGATACATGCAAGGGGAAATGAAAATGGACATGGGGTCCATGAAAAGCATTTCAGGCGCAACGAAATAAAGCACTGTGCAACCAAAAGTGCCCCAGAGTATGCAGACGACAAGCAGCTAGCTTTTGTGAATGGTTGTGACTCGGTGATCCGCGAGTCGTATTAATCGGGAAGATGTGAGACAAACCAACAGGATATGGAGAAAATACCATGCGCCAAGACACAAGTTTCAGCCGTAAGAAGCAAGTTACCATTTTGTAGGGTGTTTTACTTTTTATGAATTTTTTGAAAAATTTTGCCTTGTTTTTAGATTTTTGATATATATATATATTGTTTTGGTGGTTTTCTAAACAATGTTCTATTGTTTTTGTGTTTTTCTCGAAACAATTTTCTATTGTTTTTGTGTTTTGTGAAACAATTTTCTATTGTTTTTGTGTTTTCTCAAAACAATGTTCTATTGTTTTTGTGTTTTCTCGAAACAATTTTCTATTGTTTTTGTGTTTTGTGAAACAATTTTCTATTGTTTTTGTGTTTTTAACAGTTTTCCAAATATATGCGCAGTAACCAAGAAAGCATGGATGCCCCGGCGTTAGGTGGGGAATATACAAGGGTAGAAGCCACGTGCTTATGAACAAGAAGGTGAAGTCGTTGAGTTGCCCCAGCGTAAGATGGGAAATAACGAAAGACCACGTCCCTTACAGACGAATAGAAGAAGGCAAAGCCGGATCAAGGCTAGACTAGATGGTGTGCACAAGGAAACTTGAAGGTAGAACCAGGTCCAGGACAAAGACAACTACCCTTCTAATACAGAATGCTTGTGAACAACGAATCCTCCCGAGGCGCCGGAAACCGGTTTTCACCCAAGGACTTGTCCAAAGTGCCACAATTGCGTGGTTTTCACTAGTGGACGACCTATTTTCTCTTTTTCTTTTTTTGATTTGTTTTTTTTTTTTTTTTTGATGTTTTTATATTTTTTTGTGATTTTTATGACTTTCTTGTGCCATGTTTAGGCATAAAACCTCTTAAGATGCATGGAATTCATGGGCTCCCGGAGCTCATCACCATTGGGGTGAGCCAACTTGTATGCCCCTGTGCCATACTTGGCAACTATGACATAGGGTCCTAACCAGTGTGGTTCAAACTTCCCTTTCTTTTCTCGCTCTGCTCTGGTGTTGAACTGGTTCTCCTTCATAACTAAATCACCCACCTCAAACTGGCGAGGGATGATTCTCTTGTTGTAGTTGCGGGAGATTCTGTGTTGATATACCTTCAGGTGATTAAGAGCGCGAATGCACCTCTCATCCAGGAGCTCTAACTCAGCCAATCTTGCCACTCGATAATCTTCATCCTTATCCAAATAGTCCCGAAGAGAAATTCGTAGGGATGGGAGTTCAATCTCTAAAGGGATGATAGATTTTGTCCCGAATACTAGGGAATATGGTGTGGCACCTGTAGGAGTGCGAATTGATGTTCGGTAGGCCCAGAGGGCTGGGTGGATTTGTAGGTGCGGTTGATTGGTTTTGCTAACCATCTTCTCCATTATCCTTACCAAAGTCTTGTTTGTTGCCTCAGCTTGTCCATTACCCTGAGGGTAATATGGCGTGGACCATTTCAATCTGATTTGGAACCGTTGGCAAAGACCTTTCACAGTTTTGTTCTTAAATGACTTCCCATTATTTGTGACAATGGTTGCAGGGATACCATATCGGCAAATAATATGATTCATGATGAATTTAGAAATCTGTGCTCTTGTGACATAGGTTAAAGGGACAACCTCCACCCATTTTGTAAAGTATTCTCGTGTTTGTGATGATATGTGTATGACCATCAGATGAGGTAGGAGTAAGCTTCCCTATTAGATCAAGTCCCCACTTGGAGAATGGCCACGGGGTAGTGATTGGTTGCAATGGTTGCGATGGAGCATGGATGAAATTTCCATACTTTTGGCAAAGCACACATTTTCTAACATAATTACAACAATCAGTTTCCATGGTGGGCCAATAGTAACCTACTCTTAACAATTTCTTAGCCAAGACCATTCCATTTGTATGTGCTCCACATACTCCTTTGTGTACTTCTTTAATTGCCTGGATTGACTCCGTCACATCCAGACAACGTAACAGTTCCCATCGTAGCCACGACGATAAAGTGTACGCCCAAAAGGGTGTAACGGGCTATCTGGCGAATCGGGGTTTGCTTTTTTGACGGGAGATATTGGGAGGGAAAGTACTATCCTTAAGATAGGTGAAAATGGGTTCGTACCACGGGGAATAGGGACCAACAACCTCACAAGCCAGGAAAGATTCCGGTACGTCATACGCGGGCTGGTGTAGATTTTCTACGAAAAATGGCATATCATTGTTCCCTGGCGGAATACGAAGCATAGATCCCACCGTTGCCATAGCATCTGCTGATTTGTTCTGCGCTCTTGGGATCTGCTCAAAGGTAATGCGCACAAAATACTCCTTCAGAGTTTCCACCAACTTCTTGTAAGGTATGAGCTTGTCATCCTTAACTTTATACTCATCATTAACCTGTTTGATGATTAGCTGTGAATCACCTACAACCTTAACATGTTGAATATTCCACTTGATGGCTAGCTTCATCCCTGCAATGAGTGCTTCATATTCCGCAATGTTGTTCGTGTAAGGGAAGGCCAGGCGGAAAGCTTGTGGTATAGGATCACCCGAAGGAGTAATAAGGACCACTCCTGCACCTGAACCATGAAACGTAAAAGATCCATCAAAATGTATCTGCCATACGACAGATTCTTCAATGTAGAGCAAAGATGCATCGGCGAGATCCGGACTCAAAGGTTACGTGCTTTGCAGAAAGGTGCTTCCGTCTTTGGGTCGGCAAGTACTTGTCCTTTAATTGATTTTTGATGGACAAATTCTATATCAAACTCACTGAGTAGAATGATCCAATTAGCCATTCTACCTGTGAGGGCGGGTTTGGACAACAAATACTTGAGTGGGTCGACCTTGGATATGAGCTTGGTCTTAGTATTTAGCAGGTAATGGCGAAGTTTCTGAAAGGTAAAAACAACGGCCAAGCAAGCCTTTCAATCTGAGGATAGTTACGTTCATAGGTGATGAGGGTGCGACTCGAGATAGTATACTCGCTTACTTTTTCTTTATGGCTAAGGTCATATTGGGTGAGCAGTGCACCAATAGCGTATTGCGTAGCGGAAATATAGATCAAAAGTGGTTCTCCGGAGTGGGAGGCATGAGGACAGTGGATTAGCAGTGCATCTTGTTTAAGCAAAGTAAAGGCTTGTTGTTGCTCAGGTCCTCAGATGAAAGCGATGTCCTTCTTAAGCAAATGAGTGAATGAGTGACATTTATCTCGCAATTTGGGAGATAAAGCGGCGAATGGCTTGAATTTCCCTTCGAAGCTACGCAATTGCTTGATATTCTCAGGTGGAGGCATTTCTGTGATGGCAGACACTTTAGCAGGGTCTACCTCAATACCTCGTCTTGACACGATGAAGCCTAATAGTTTCCCAGATAGCACACCGAAGACACACTTCTTTGGATTTAGCCTGACTTTGTATTCACGTAGGCGTTCAAAGATACGCCGCAAAATGATAGGATGATCCTCTCTTGTTTTGGACTTTCCCAGGATGTCGATCTACGTAGTCTTCCATGATGTCATGAATCATATCGTGAAATATTACTGTCATGGCCCGCTGATAAGTTGCTCCCGCATTCTTAAGGCCAAATGGCATCACCTGATAACAGAAGGTGCCCCAAGGAGTTGTGAAAGCTGTTTTGTGTTGGTCTTCTTCAGCGATCTTAATTTGATTATAACCCGAAAAGCCATCCATAAGTGATAGCATTTCGTACCCTGCGGTTGAGTCAACAATCATGTCAATGTTGGGCAACGGAAAGTCATCTTTAGGGCAAGCTTTATTGATGTCCCTAAAATCTGTGCAAATTCGGATACCAATAGGTTTCTTCTGGATAGGAACAATGTTTGATATCCATTCAGAATAATCAATTGGCCTGATGAATCCTGCTGCAAGCAACCTTTCCAACTCTTCTTTAACTAACAAGGCCACTCTTGGGTGCATCTTTCGAAGCTTCTGTTTGATAGGCTTAGCGTCTGCGTGCACAACCAGGTTATGCACGACCAAAGTTGGATCTAAGCCGGGCATGTCTTTGTAAGACCATGCGAACACATCAATAAACTCTCGCAGTAGCATAGTGAACGTCTTTTGTTCTCTGGTTGAGAGTGATGCTCCCAATTTTACTATCTTGGGATCTTCTTCGGTACCAATATTGACATCAATGGTTTCTTCAACTAACAATTTTGATAAATCCTCCATACGCGTAGGATCGGGAGGTAGGTTGAGATCTTCATCCAAGGATGTCTCTACGAGATTTTCATCCTTGGCGTGGTCACTTTGTTTGTCCTTTGATTTTCTTATTTGTTTGTCAGCCAATGCCTCAAAGAGGTTTTCACTGTGTGACTTGGACTTCGATTTTTGCCGAGGCTTTTCTTTAGAACTCTTGCCCTCGCTTTTCTTTAAATTTTGCTGACCACGAAGTTCAACCTCCTCGCCGAAGTAGGCACAGGTGTCTAAGTTGATAAAGAAACCCTTCTTGTGATCTCCAATGGGAATTGTATCCCTTATGCCCATGAACTCTGCAATAGCCTCATCGTTCTCGAATAAATCTAGTGGCACGTGACGTTGTTGGTCCCATTCAACAAGGGAGGGGTATACAAGGTCAAGGGTTGGTTCAGTGGGGGTGATGGTTAGGATAGCGTTATTCATGAAAAGGTTTGTGGAGGCCAGATCCTCATATTGGCTACAACAGGAATCCGTATCATTGTCTAGATAATCAGAGCTATCCTCATGCTCAGAACAAGTTGCATCTTGATCGTTGGGGTGTGCTCCATAAGGGCGAATCCCAATGCCATATCTTTCTGTTTTGAAATGTGGAAGAGGGACTAGTTCTCTTTGTCCTTGTTCATTCCTCCCACATCCTAGGCCTTTGTAGCCCATGAAGTACATCATTCCGCTAGTTTTTCATATTTCGGGGTTTGATAACAAGATGGCTGAGTGTCCTCAGGGACCCAAGTAGTAGGTGGATCAAGTAATTTTTCCTCAGCTAACAAGCCTCCAGGTAGGAACGACCCAATAATGTGTTCCTCTCTAGGTCTCCTGAAGCGGTAGTTGGGTCGACCTCTAGTCTTGGGTGACAAGGAGAGGTCAGAAACCAAGAGCGCTTGTTGTACATTATACTCCCCACAGCCATATTCTAGAATTTTCATCTCCCATGAATTAAATGGAGATGTTGAAGTAGATGCCCCATGAGTGCAAGAACTAAGAGAATTTGAATCTACTCGAGATTCCATGGCCTCAGAATGAAGAGGGATAGCTATATCTGTGGAGGGACATGCGTATGTACCCTTTCGTGCAAAGCTATTAAGAGCTCTGATGAGCAAAGGGCTCGAGTCTTACGGTAATGTTCTTGTATGTCCCTCATGCTTCAACTTGATGCATTGATGAAATGTTGATGGCACTGCTTGCATGGCATGGATCCATGGTCGGCCTAGAAGCATATTATATGGAAGTTCCAAGTCTAAGGCGTGAAACTTTGTCTGATGGCAAGTGGGGCCCACCTCCATTGGCAGCGTAATGGTGCCTGCTGACTCTCTTTCCGCGTTGTCGTATGCGGTGATAGTGATGATATGGGACTCAAGATCTTCTTCTCCGTATGTCCCGATTGTTTGACTAATTTAAGCATGCGAGATGTTCAATCCGATCCGTTATCCACAAGCACCGTTTGATTTTCTGCGGGTAACAACTACCTCAATGTATAAGGGAAGATTATGTGTATGATTCTCGGTAGGGACGTCCATATGGTTGAAAGTGAGATGCTCACTTGGTGCAATATTTGCCACCGTGGCTTGAAGGTACGCATGATCGACTTCTAAAGGCACTCCCGACCCCTGAAGAGTTTGATACAGGATGTCCTTATGTACATTGGAAATCTTGAGAAGGTCTAAGATCGAAATCTTAGCAGACGTCTTCTCAAGTTGTTCTAAAAGGTTATACTTACCAGTATGCGGGGTCGACGGAGAGGGGTCCGGAATTACGAGGCGGGTGCGCCTTGTTACCGCAGCACAGTCCTTTCCCTTAATCCGGATGGTGTTGACGCGGTCAGCAGGGGAGCGAATACATCCGATAAGCGAATCGTAATGATTGTTATCTCTCTTGGTATACAAGTAATTCGCGGCTTTATAGGTTTGGGATGACTCTCCCGATCCGGTTTTGCCTTTTCCGACTTATGCTTGGGAATGGTTCCTTATAAATCCCCATCTTCTCGTTAGGTGTTTGCATGTGGCTAGGGTTATCCACCTCTATCTCCCCATCACAATGAGGTCTTGAATATAGTGGCGAAGTCATGCAAACATTTATCTCTGTTTATGACCTTTAACGCGATGCATTTAGCATATTCATGCTCCTTATACCATGAAGGTTTAGGAGCGTTGTCATCAAACGGTTTGCGTTGTAGGATAGGTCATCATGTGGGCGCATCCAATTGTTTTAGTATGACGGACAACGGCTCATTGAGGAGGTGAATGTTCGTCGCTTTGGTGGTGGTTGAATTGGGCCCTTGGTCAGTTTAAAAGGTTGACTGGTTTGGATTGTTTGAACACGTTTGGAATCAATGATTCCGTCTCCCACCATGTTTTTGTTTTTGTTAAAGATCTTCGGCTTGTCAGCGGGTTTAACACTTTGGTTGTCTTTAGATTGGGTTTTGAGGGTGCCTTTGGCAATGAGAGCCTTTTCTATTTGAATCCCTTTCTCGATAACCTCCTCAAAGGTTTGGAAACAATGCATTTGGAGGTGGAAAGCTATATACGGGTTGAGATTAGGGATGAAAATCGACTACCGCTTCTCGGGAAAGCGCGAGGGAAGCGGACTAGCCTATCCCTCTCCATCGTTGGAGGAAGCTAGCGAAGGTCTCATTTGGGCGTTGTTTTGTGCCGCATAAGTCTGCCATGGTGATGTCACTCTCTATGTTATACGAGAAATGATGCACAAATCTTTCCGATTCGGCGGTGAAAATTGATCCTCGTGGTAAGCGCGTAAACCATTCCAATGCTTGACCTCCGAGACTCTTAGGAAAAAGTTTGATGAGGTAATTATCACTATAAGACACCTCTTGACATGCCATGTAGAAATCTTTAACATGATCCCTTGGGTCTCCCTTTCCTTTGTATTTGTCAAACTTTGGCATATCAAATTTCTTTGGAAAGGGTTGAAGGGTCATTGTCTTGTCAAAAGGATAGGGGCATAGTTCTTCGTATTGGTATTTCCTAATACTCCCTATATTACTTTCTTGTATGCTCGCAAGTGTTGCTTTCATGGGTGCACTTCTTGTGTGAGCAATTGTTCTTTAGTGGGAGAAGCGGGGATGTGTACACGATGATACCCTGTGTCTTCTTCTCCTTGGTTTTCTCGATGGAGTTCGTGGATCCTAAACTTAGGCTTTGACTTTTGAATGTTCTTGTTTGTGTCTTTTTGTACCTAGAAAGTAAGCAAAGCTAGTTGTCGGCTTAGGTTACTGAGTTGTTGTTGGATTGTGACTTGGTTTGTGTCTTCTTCTTCTAAAGGTTCTTCCTCTTCGTATTGTGGAGGTTCTTCCCCTGTCTCATGTTCTATCTTGTTTCTTCGTGGCACTTTGATGAGGGGTATTCTATGCCCTACCACTTTATCATTTTCTGCGTAAGAAGTGGAAGCATGCCCACCTGTTAAAATATCTTCCATATTGATAAGGGGGCGTTCTTCCTTAGTAGTGTCATTTGTAGGTAATATTGGTTCATTCTCGGTGGGCAATTTGGCCCCTAATTCCATGACCCGTGCCAAAACTCTATCTTTATTTCTAAGGAGAAACTCATCTAGTAGAGTGGGGTCAAAATCAAAGTCTGCGTGTGGTGATTCTAATTCGTTTCCACTATGGTCAACCATTTCTTCTATTTCCTTTTCTGCAGAAAATAGTGGTCCTAGATCATGTCCGATAAATGGGTTTGACCCTTGTTTGTTAGAGGTTTCCCAAGCTTGCGCCTGTTGTTCCTCATATGTTTGTTTCTTTAAACCTAGACGCATCTTGGGAGCCATGTTTTCGTGATAAGTTTCACTAAGGTAAGTTGTATATTTGTTCAAAATTCAATGACTACCCCTAAGTGAAACACAAGATGTACGTGTTAAGAGTAAATTAACAGTGTGAGAATACCAATGTGATAAAATGATAAAGTCACCAATGAAACAAACATTGCTTTATTAAAACTTAATCAAATGAAGCACTTCCTAAACTACGTTTCAAAGTAATTTGTGATGCCAGATGATTAACAAGATGTCTCCACTTATGCCAAGTTCAAAGGAATGAACAAGACGTAAGTAAATACATGAAGTTAAATGCGATCTCCCAATCAAGATATACGATGAGCAAGCTCAAGTCTGATTAAGACCTATATCTCAAAAAGTGTCAATTACGATTTGTGAATGACACAACAATATCACCAAGATATGTTAACCCACTTTGCAAGAAAGTGAAGTATTGATATCGAGGTGTTATTGATATAACATGCACAAATGGTAGTGCCTAGCACCTTTTGAAATCGAGGTAATAATAAAACCGAACAAAAAAATGCTCAAAGTATAGCTAGGAATAGTTAAGAATGTGTGCAGCGTAACCGTACAATATAGGTATTTATGTCGAGTTTACAAGAAACAAGACGTAAATATCGAAATTGTAATGATACGAGACAAACAAGCTAACTCCTTTATGGAAGTCCGCATGATGATGAACCACGCCTAACTTCTGACAATGACGATCTTGACGTGGATATCAAGATCACAATGTCTACCAAATGATGTGAAAACGCTCCACTCATTTTAGACGTTTAACTAACCACCAGAAACATGGATGGGCGTAAACGGACATAAAAGTGAGAGAAACAGTCGAATGGCAACACAAAGGTAATCACACCTCTTTTGATCAACAAAGTGTCAAAAGAATATGAAGGAAATAAATCAAGAAAAAATGACAAAATGTTAGCCTCACTTCGGCAGAGTTTCGCCTCGCCCTAAGGCAAGTAAAAACTAGGCAAAAGTAATACGTCACACGTTTCTCAAAAAGAAGGTTCACAACTCAACACTGTTTTAAAATGGTCAAAGTGGGCTCCTGGCCAAAGTATATTCTCCTAGGTGGTTCTCTCGCCCTAGGTGTTACAAAGTTGCCACGAGCGAGCGCGATTTACTCAAAAAGTCGCACTGACTAGTTTGGGAGTATCTCGGCTTTACTTTACCCCCTTTAAGAACAGTAAGCAACTAGTGTCTACGTGTACTATCACTGGGGTCGCCACAACGGATAACTTGTAACGCTATCTCACAAAGGAAACACTAGTCAAGTAGGTAGTGCGGAGCACTTCTGTTTGGCCCACCTGGTTCCCTCTTGCGTGGACTACTTTGGGGTTCTGGAACCACCCCCATTGTTGTAGCTTAAGGCGTTATGCCAAAGGGGTTATGTTCCAGTTGAGCGGAGAGGGACGTACCCTTTTCCGAAACCTACAATATAGTGTTTTGAATATGTTGTTCTTTTTATCTTGTTTAATTAGGTGTGGTTTGATCGAACTCCTTTTAGCAACCCGTATAACAATTGTATTAGTAGTTTTTGATTTCATTTTGATTCCTCCTTTCTTTTGACAAGCGTTTTTAGGTCCCGCACTTAAGCGTTAGTAGTTCTCCAAAAAAATCATATTATTTAAAAGAGGATTAAGAGTTGCTTTTGATTCTCAAGATCATTGAAGATGCAGAGAAGAGCATACACAACAAATAATCCAACTAAAAAGTAAAGAAAATATTTTCAATCAATGAACCATACAAAATTCTTGATAAATGTTCATTCCTTTAAACCAAAAGTGAAAGATGAAGTTTTGATTTACCAAATGTTATAAAATGAAGACTAAAGTTGCTTTTGATTCTCAAGATCACCCTAAGGTGCAAGAGAAAAGCATACACAAACTTTATCCCAACTATATAGAAATGGAAAACTTCAAATCAAAGGACCATTGAAAAATGCTTTGTAAAGGTTCATTCCTTAAGCAGAAATGAATAATCAAGTTTCCAAGTTTAATCCCGATGTTAATAAGATAGAGATCAAAGTTGTTTTGATTAAGATCACCAAAAGGTGCAAGAAAAGAGCATACACACGCTTTGGTCTAAATCAAGTAAGCATGGAAATACAACATTCATCAAAACATTAAACATGTTAGAAAATGACCAGTTTTAAAATAACAGAAAAACCTGCAATTTCTGTAAGTACAAATCCCGAATTTATGTTTTCATTGCAAAGTTAACTTCAATACCTTTCCAACGCAAAAAAATGGAGTCATTTCGAGTTCGGGAGCAAAAGTTATGGCCTTCGGAAGATGGGTTACGCATATGATCTTATGCTCATGGGTATGCACTTGACATGCACTCAAAAAAATGTCAAAAAAACGTCCCTTAATCTGCAAAATGGACAATTTTTTCCAACCAAGATTCAATTTTGACAACAACCCATCACATTAATATATGAATAGAAGACTCAACACTATCAAACATTAACATACATGCTCAAGAATTTAAGATTTTCAAGAAATTGACAAAACTAGCATGTAGAATGATGAAAAAGTAAGCTCTAAAAATGAAAACATGATGAAATTTTGAAATTTTCTCACCAACATTAAATTTTGACAATGAACCCACCACATTAATATGTAAATAGAAGACTCAAGACTATCAAACACTAACCTATATGCTCAAGAATTGAAAATTTTCAAGAAATTGACAAAACTAGCATGTAAAATGATGAATAAGTAAGTTCTAAAAATGAAAACATGATGAAATCTTGAAATTTTCTCACCAAGATTAAATTTTGACAATGAACCCACCACATTAATATGTAAATAGAAGACTCAACACTATCAAACACTAACCTACATGCTCAAAGATTGAAATTTTCAAGAAATTGACAAAACTAGCATGTAAAATGTTAAAAAAGTAAGCTCTAAAAATGAAAACATGGAGAAATCTTGAAATTTTCTCCTCAATTCCAATTTGTAAAGACACTTCACCTTCTTTATATCTCTGAGGAAGACTCAACACATGCAAACTCAACAAAACATGTTAAAAAAATAAGTTAGATCAACATGTGTAAAGAGGGTTAATAAAAATAAAACTTAACTACAAAAACTTGAAATTAAGTGCAAAAGGACAATGGAGTATGTCCACTGGGCGTGCCAAATGTGTGCGTGATACTTTACTTAATGCTTAAATCAAATGAAACAATAACTACCACCTAAAATAGTTCTACAATTTATTAAAACAAAGCATAAACACCATCGTGATAAGAATTAAACAAGGTTTAGATCTTTAGCATTCATCAATACAAACTTTGAAACTAACAATGCTTAAATATCTAAACTCCTCTATTCTCTAACAACAAATAAATGAATGGACCTAAGTAAGCTCCATGGCTATCAAAATAGTTGTCCTTAATGTTAAAAGAACCAGGAATGGGGGCTAATCAAAGTTGAAATTTCACAAGACCCTTTTGACACCTCCCATATGACCCAAACACTTTAAGAAAGAGGCTTAACTCTTCAAGATGATGAACTCTCAAAAGGGCAAGGTGCAAACTCTTAATCTCTTTGCTTTATATGCTTGCATTTGCTCTCTTAGAAAGTTTAGGTGTAAGTAAAAGGTAGGTGGAGGGCTCTTTATATAGCCCAAAGGATAAAGGATTCAACACATTCTCATGAATGTGGGATAAAGGTAAAACATGATTAGGAATGGATAAGGTTGCTTTATTAAAGGTAACCTTACTTTAGAAGGGTCAATACATGTTTAGCAAGTCATGGGAGTTGGGGTATTTTAATTAATCAAAGGTGATTAATTAATAGGTAGGTGTAAGCTTATAGAAGCCAATTAGAAGAATATTGTGCGATTTAGACTATTATAAGGGGATTAAATCAATTAAATATTGATTTATTGGTTAAATGGAAGAAAACTAATTAATTAATAATAATTAATTAGTTTAGGTAGAAAAGGGGTGATTTATTAACGGAAGGTCGTTAATTAGGGTATTTGTTAGATAGGAAACTTAATTAATTAGTTTAGTGTAATTAATTAATGATGGTATGAGGAAAATGAGTGCTTTTGACGATATATCGTTGATTTGCGAGAAAGGGGATAATTAGCGCAATTTAAGTATTTAAATTGCTTGGGCATAATTATAGGTGTCTACACCTTCAACAAGCACACAAAGCAACCTGCATCCAATATAAATCGGTGCCAAAGGAAAACATTAAGCGGAAACAATAATAAAACACAAAATACAACAACGGCGACAAAACTAAACAGTGAGAAGGAGGAGATAGGATCCATATTCTCATTCGAAGATCTAATCCACCCCTCTCCACAACATTGTTATGTGGATCATCTAGAAGGGGCAACGTCGTCATTTTCAAAAAGGTTAGTCCTTTAAACATTGTTTAAATCTATAATTCTTTGTGTTATATGCCAAGCGAGCGTACAAGCGCTATATTGGATAGGGTATAAGTGTTGGGGAATTGAGGTTAGGGGTTCGACCCCCACCTCAAACCTTTGTAATTCACTTTTGGTGGAACAACCAAGTTTAGGGGCATAAATAGTGGAGAAAACCACCACTAAACCCCTTATCCATAACTAAACCCCCGCCAACTTTAGTGACAAAACACTAATTTTGGTCAATTTATTTCTCCTAGATTGCTTAGAAAATAATTCTAAGCAATTTTTGTAAAGGGAGAAATATCTAAAACTGCATTTTCAGCTGTTTTTGTGGTTTTTCACACAGTGAGCCATACTGAGCTCGAGGCCACTAGGGCCTCGCAAAACAAAAACATTTCCCTACCATTCAATTTTTATGCATATTTGGATGTAATCATATATTTTCAGCATAGTGGATTGTACTAATTTGTAGGTTGTCATATTCAATCGCAAACATTATAACTGATAAAAAAACTTGTAGAAATTTGAAAACAAAAACAATGAAATTTGGTTTTGTAACACTCACGAGATCTTCGGATCTCTTTCGTAGCGTTCGGTATATACAGTGCCTCTGGGAAGCGCTTACGGGTAAAGTCGTTGCGACTACTACTGCACTTAACGCCTAATATAGCTGCAAGAACGTCGTCTGGGTATCATCCCTATAAATCGACGGGGAGAAATAAGGACATAGTGCACACACTTTGAGCCCTCCCATCCGTCTCGTGACGATTGCACAACATAATTCCAGGACACTAAAATTATACGAGTATATAGTGAAGTTATGTGCGCGTATGAGGATATCTCTTTGAAATGGTCTCAATAATCACACATACCCCTTTCAATCTGTCTTGGTACCATGTATCGAATTCTTTTACGTATGTTAACGCCTCTTTCATGTTCGCATTTGGGTATATCGAAAGGGTGAGCTTCTTCCACGTACCAGCGGGTATATCGAAAGGGTGCGTATATAGAAAGGTTCGATATATCGATTGACAAGTATATAGATTGGGGACCTTATACCAGAGTGATAAGAGCCTCACACTTTGTTAGTTGATTCGAGAAAATGGGCACTAATGCCCCTAAGTTATCATTAGGCTTGTATATAGAACACCATAGCTCTGTCTTGGCCTAATTCTTTGCCATGAATGCCATTTTCGTGTAGCTTTGTGATATCTTCACAAATTTCTTTTGCCAAAATGTTTCTTTGTGGTTGGGATGATGGATGTTTGTATGTAGTCTTCACTTTCGAAGTTTAGTTCACTATCTCAATATTCGCATGGGAAGGTGGTAATACTTCTTACCGTATTGTGCTTTGGCAAATAAACTGTACATTGTCTTTTGAGCAGTCCATTAGTTGGCTTGGTATCTATCTTATTAACCAGAATCTTTAATTTTAGAGTAATGATTCTTATTGTTCGATTCTCCCACCCTTCAAATGTAATGTCCCTTCTAGGGAAGTGAATGGGGTAGAAGGGTTTCTCCTCAAACCCTAATGGATCAGATCTGAAAATGCACCATCAACGAACAAACATCAATTTGAAAATGATTGCAAATACTCTTCAACCCTATTTGAACAATCAATAATCAGCCCTCTAGGGCAGCGAACTGTATAGGAACTTCACATCAACATACAACCATGCAATAAGAGCTGAAAATGCTTCCAAATAATTAATTCAACCACGACAATATTTATCAATCCAAATTACATCAAAATAATAGAGAAAATAAGTGATCACACCTAGCTATAATTATTTTTATGACAACAACAGTACAGCCAAAACCAAGGGCTGGAAATAATAGATAATCCTCTCCAAAAATCACCAAAAGTGTAGTTTCAACCTCATAAATTATGAGGATCAAGAATATCAACTCAAAAAGCCAAAATGTGCCCTAGAAAGCTCGAACTCAACCCCCAAGCAAGTCGCCTAGGGCTGGAAATGAAGAACAATATAAATTCACTTTGAAGCTCCAATGTGACCTCCGTGTGAGACCACCCTTGCACACAAGAGGGTTTTCATCCCCTAATGTGATTCTATTGAAAGTTTTTTCCTCAATAAGTGGCCAAGGAAGGGTTATCATCCTTCAATGGTAAGAAGAGAATCTATTTGCTTCACCTCCAAGGAAATCAATCTCCAAAATAGCATAAACTTCCTTTGGCCACTCGATCCACCTTTATAGCCTCTTTTTGGCACCAAGGATGAATTAGAAGGCTACTTCTCATGACCGACCTCTTTAATAGAGTGTACTCTTTAATCTTCACTTAAGAAGACCAACCTCATGAAAAGGGAAAGTGTAATGTCCCTTTCTAGGGATGAAACTGAAAAACAAGGAAATAGCACAAACCCCAAGTGAAGTAAATTCTGATTTTTATAACAACAGACTGAAATTTGGAACAACAGTGAACAACTTGCAAAGAGTGAAAACATCACCATAGAAATCGTCCACAAAATAGATAAGCACTTGAAGAATAGTTTGGGACACTTTTCACCATTAAATCCAATGAAATACTCAATTGGAAATTTAATTATAAATAACAGAAGTACAGCCAAGAGAAATGACCAAAAATGGAGTCTCCAAACCCCAACAATGGCGAAATATGATAGAAACCAGCCTTATAAATTATGCCAAATTTGAATATCAAAGAATGATGAAGTTTTTTGCCCTAGAAGACACCCAAATGATCTTCTATGCAAGTCTCTCCCTAGGAGAGGGGCTCCAAATAATTTAAAACCCTTGGAATAAATCCTCCTTGATGCCCTAGATGCAAACCAACAAGATGGTCTTCAATGAAAGTCTTCAACACTACCAAATTGAAGAGTTTCCATCCTCCAATCCCCCACAAGGAAGAGTTTTGTCCTCCTTGGATGCCACACTAATGGATTGTTGCCCAATAGTGGAATGGACTTAGAGCAATCAGCCCTAGAGACCAAGTATAAAGTGTATATGCCAAAAAGTGATGTGCAAATGAGCCCCTAAGACTCCTCTTATACCCTTTGGTTGGCACCAAGAGCCATAAGGTGTAGACCGACCTCTTAAGCTTGCTTTATCTTCTAATTCCATGTTGGAAACTTTCCAACCTTACCGACCTCTTAATGAGCTTTACTTTATCATTTAATTTCATGTTGGGAGCATTATAATCTCAGTTGACCTGCCTTAGGGAGTAAAACACCAAAGAAAAACATTAATAACAATAAAAGAAAATAAAAACGAAACCCAAGGACTTCCCTTGTGCAATTCCTTCTTGGCCACGGGAAGAGAAATGGCAAGAAGTCTTCAATTGGTGCTAGTTTGAAAAAGGGACATTACAATCCTCCCTTCCCAAAATTGCTTGCCCTCAAGCAATTGCAAGCTCTCATGCCCAAGTGCCATCATACCAAGGTGAAGGAACATGTTGTAGCATTCCCATAGTCTAGATCCTGTGCTTGTCAAATGAAAGAGCTTTTGCCCAAACAAACTCTGACACCCGTTGCCCCTTTCTTCATTGAAGTCCCCTTCATCTTCAACTTCTAAAACAACAATAACTTCTTCTTTTGCATACTCAGCTGTATAAAAATCCTTCCAAACTGCTGTAATCTCAGTCATAAAGCAAGAAATTAATAAATAATCAGCAGCTTGACAAGCTAATCCATGTCCCAATGTGGCATCCTCATTCTTCGTTCCATCCTTGTCAATTAAGGTGGAAGAACACTCCATATTTCCAAATACAAATGCAACTGAAATTAGGTGCGGGCTGATATAAATGATGACAACAATATCAATGATGGTAGTTTGGCTCATGGTTGCCATAGAAATACTTCCCTTCTCACTTGGGGTAGACAACCCCTCATTCCTCAACTCTTGATTACATTCTTCACTCAACAACAAACTTGGAAAGGCAAACTTGAGCATCATGCAAAATTGATCCAAACACCTAGAGTTACCTTGCTGTAGTGGCCTCCTTGGCTGCCCAAAAGATGGTCTAGGCTGCCCTCTTCCCGCTGTCCTAGGTTGGGTTGTACCTTCCTCAAAGCCTTTATGTTTCACTCCCAATCCAAGTATTGGAGGGACCCTATTTCTATGCAAATTGAGACCTTTTGCACTCACAAAATTGCCATCCTCCATTATGGCATCTTCATCTTTAGTTGTAGTCCCATATTCTTCATCACATACTCGGATGGATAACAAATTTAGCTGCTCTTTCTTCTTTATTCCTATGCCTACACAATGAACACACACATCAAAAGAAACAAGAGTTCTCAATATAATTTCTTCACGCCTCATAGATATGTGAACTAACTTTCTTCCTTTGCTTGCATTTTTCTCAAAATTCCCCTTCATATGATGGATTCTTAAAGGTCCATTCACGTTGTCCCAAGTATGGCTGTTGCTGTACCATTGCAATTTCTCGCTTAAAATTAGCATTATGGTGGCCGGAAACTCTTCTAAAACAATGACAAACAATCCCTCATTGATGGTAGGTGGAAAACCCTTCCCCCTTGTGACTGAAAACACTTTGGTGACTGTCAAAAAGGGTTAAACGGGTTGGTTCTGATGTGGAAAACAACAAAAAGAATAGGATAACAATTGTCATACTTCAAATTCTTCACAAAAATCAACCATATGGGGACTGAAAATGCTTCAACAACATCAACAAACTGAAGATTACTCCCATGTATGGCTGAGGCTACTTGTATGGCTACAAATACAATGTTGGGCAAACTGAAAATGTTGATAACAACAGTATGAATTTTTATGACAAGTGTGCCTTAAAACCCATAAAACATGATTTCTACTACTTACACTTGTACCACCAATTTCTAGCTGGGTTACAATGTTTGACACAACAAGATAACATCCATCTTGCTCACTTCCAAATGTAAAATTTATGAAATCAACATCCACTTCCATTGGAAGACTTCTTCTAAGAGCATGTGCATGGATTAAGAGCTGAAAATCTCTATGATACGACTGCTGTTTTAAAACTGAAAGTGTGGTGGTTATCTTACCATGTGCAGCCCATAGATCTTGCCTTCTTCCGGTAATTCTTTCCATCCTCTTTGTTGTAGCAACTTGAGGAGCTCCACTTGTCATGCCTTGAAGCACAACCTTTTGATCACCAAGTTTGAATCTCAACTCCCTAGCTTGATAGTTTTGGTTAAATTCACCCAAAGAATGCAACCATTGAATCTCAAGTATCAAATCCTTACCTCCAATACCAACAACATAGAAATCATTACTTACCATGTGATTTGCCAAGACGAGCTTGAGTTTTGGAACCTCTAGGTATCTTCTAGCATCTCATCCTTCACAAGGAAGTTCGAATGCACAACAAACTCCATATGATTTCTTTCTAACCATATGCACGAAATGAAGCACTCACTAGCCATAGTAACATGGAACCCATCGAAGACTTCACCTTCTTCGTAACTCAAAGGTTCTATGTTCTCTTTGCCACTTAGAGTGTTCTTGACTTTATAACCATTTCCACTATGATGTCCATGATGACACAAGTATGGCAGCGACATAGGAGGAAACGAAAAAACTTAAATGTGATTTTCAATATCATACCTTGGGCTGTCCTCAGCTTGCCCATTTTATTTTTCCAAATGAAACTTGGTTGAGATCTCTTCATAATCAACTAGTGAAGCTCTTCCCACCCCGACTTACGTAATGTCCCCTTTCCCACTTGAGGATCAGAATTTGGACTTCTTGCCATTCCTTTTCCATGGCAAAGAAGTAGAGGAGTTGGAGAAGAACATTGAGCTTTCATTTGCATTTGTTTTTCTAATTTTTAATGTTTCTTTTTAGTATGTGTTTGCCTTTAGCAGGTCGGCTGGGTTTTATGCACTTTAAAAGCCAATTAAAGATTAAAAGAATACTTTAAGGGGTCGGCCTTGCTATTCCAAGCTTTGGCGCCAAAAGAGGTTATAAAAGAAGATTAGAAAGCTCATTTGAAGGATCTATCTTGGCACATTTTTCTATTTGGGCATTGTGAGCTAGTGGCTCCTTGTTCTCCACTCTTGGACGAAAACCCAAGTGTGTGGCTTCTTCCTAGAAGGACGGAAACCCTTCTAGTGGCTGGTTAGAGGATGAAAACCCTCTTTCCTTGGTTGGCGTGAAGACTTATTGAAGACCTTTATGCAAATTTGAGTGTTGGAGGATCAAAGGCATCATCTACAAATATTTGCATGCATTTTAGAGCCATTCCTAGTTGGAGCGACTAGGGTTTGATGGTGTTTGAGTGCCTTCTAGGGCACAAATTACAAATCTGATTTTATATTCTGATTCGGCATAATTTATAAAGTTGGAATCTCCGTTTTGGTGATTTTGAAATAGTTTTCAGCTTTATCTACTCATTCATAGATTTCGGGATCAATTTTAAGAGGGTTTCCATGGTTGGAAAATTATGATATTAGTCTCATTTGATTGCTGATATTTTTATGATCATTTTGAGTATTCATTTGTGTGGAGATTCCTTGTTTTCTAAGAGTTATTGAATTTACAAGTTTCAGCTGTTTTTGTGCCATATTAAATTCCATAATTCTGAGTTTGATGATTTGATTACATTTTCTGGCTTCTAAAATCAAGGACAATCCAAGGAATCACTTCCCACAATTTTTGAGTGTTTCTATGGTGGATTTCTCTCTCTCCTTGTCGCTAGGGTTTGAGAGTATTTTACGGTTCTTTATTAATTGCTGTCATAAAAATCAGACTTGCTTATTTTGGAGGTTTGAGCTAATTTCCTTAATTTTCAGTTTTGTCCCCAAAAGGGATATTACAACTTTCTCCATATTATCAAGCTTTGAAACGTTGAAGGAGCATTTGTATGACCAAAGGACATTACCAAAAACTCATAATGGCCCTCATGAGTCCTGAAAGCTATTTTATGAACATCTTCCTCTCTTATTTTAATTTGATGGTACCCCGAACGAAGATCCAATTTTGTGAAATAAATAGCACCATGTAATTCATCAAGTAAATCATCAATTATTGGAATAGGAAACTTATCTTTGATGGTGTACTTGTTGAGTTCTCGATAATCTGGACACATCCTCCATGTTTCATCCTTCTTACGTACCATGACCACTGGCGAAGAATATGCACTCAGACTATGCCTAATGATACCTGCCTTCAACATTTCTTGCAACATTTTCTCGATTTCACTTTTCAGGGATTATGGGTATCTGTATGGTCCGATGTTAGGTGGTTGGCTCCCTGGAATCAGCCTAATGGCATGATCATAATCCCTAACTGGTGGTAGTCCCTTTGGAATTGCATAAAAATAGACGAGTGAGCATCAACAATCTTTTGAAGATCGGGTGGCATTGAAGACTCCGTGTTTTGTACCTCTATGGAAACTAACCTTGCTGGAAATCCATCTACTCCTTTTTTGAGAATCTGCTGCATATCATGAGAGCTAATAATGTGTGGAGACTTAGCTAACATCCCTTTCAATTGTATTGTTCTTCCTTCCAAATGAAATCGCATGAGCAATTCTTGGAAATTCATCTCTATGGTACCCAAAGTGTTGAGCCATTGGACGCCCAAAACAATATCTGCCCCTCCCATAGATTTAACAAACATAGGTGAGTCTAACATGTAGTCCTCCATGGAAAGCTTCGATACTTATGACACTTTACTGTGCACTTGGTGTCACACCATCCACAATCATAACTTGCATTTCTGGAGTTGGGTAAATAAAACAATTGAGGTGGGCAACTAACTTACTATTTATGAAGTTATGAGTACTCCCTGAGTCTATCAACACTGTCACCTTTTGTTTTTTGAGATAGCCGATAACCTTGAGTGTTTGAGGAGTACAATACCTGACAACACATGACAAGAAATTGTAGGTTGGTGATCCTCTACTTCATCTACTGTTTCCTCAGCCTCTCCTATAATTTCAGCTTCCTCTTCATCCTCATTTCCTCCTTCAATATAGAACAACTTCTTCTCAACACATTTATGTCCCGGTCCATATTTGGTGTCATAGTTAAAACATAATCCTTTTGCTCTCTTTTCTTCCATTTGTTGAGGAGTCAGTCTAATTGGCCAAGCGAATGATGGGGAAGAGGTACTACGGTCTCTGGTGTTAGTGAAAGGTTGCCTCCTACTGCAAATAAATTTTTCCTCTGCCCTACATGCCATGATAATAGAATCAAAAAGTTGAGTGGATTAAACATATGTACCTCATGCTCAATGTGGTCCTTAAGACCCCAAAAAACATGTCATTCATATTCCCTTTTGTAATGTTCTCCACCCTCGAGGATAGGTTCGGAATTGATGCACATAATCTTTGGATCGATCTTATTTGTCGTAACTTTGCCAATTGGCTAAAGTAGTTATCTCGAAACTTGGAACTATAGTACAATTGCAACTCTTCGATAAAAACTATCCAAGTGACACCGAGACCATTCTTTTGCCTCGAGCACATAACCAACGATATCATACGAATTGGTCTGGTTCAATATACAGGATGCCAAGGTCACCTTTTATTCGATGGGGTTTGCTGTAACTCAAAGTTTACCATTTGATTTATCTAATTCAATGGATCCTTCCCATCAAATTTGCACATCTCCACTTTCGACATCGTGTTCCATGGTTGCGAATAAGTTGGAATTCAATTTGGATAAATGATCCAACTTGGTTATTTTGCCCATTATTCTGAATTGAAGATCCTCCTTGGTTGAGTTGGGGCTGATTTGGGACAGACTGTTTACCCTTTATATGTTGCATGATATCATCCAATCGCTGATGGATTTGGTCTCTGTCTCATTTACGGGCCACCTTAGATTTAGATTTCGCAGATCATACTCGAGTTGGCTCACCTTATGATCAATTGAGATAAACTCTAGCCCTGAGGACTCTGTAGTTAACCCTTCTGACTCTAACTCCTCAACTATTATCTCATCCTTGTCAGGGGTTTTACCGGAGTGATGGGATTCTTTTTGCCTCTTGTGGAAGGTCCCCCCATGATGCCCCAAAATGGTAGGATTTAGGGATCAAGGTCAAACTTTAGGGTTTGGGATTTCGGTATGAATTTGGCCAAATATGAAAAAACTTAAAGAACAAACTCCAACTAATTTTTTTCCTCTTTCCGAAAATGTAAAGAACGTAGAAAAATTCCACAATTTGTAGCCTAGAGAGCAATTTTATTAAAAATTCTAAATTTGCAATAAATTTTGCAAAATAAAGCAAAAAAGTCTGAATTTTTCAGGAAACCTTACTTGGAATGATTCGCAACTCTGGTAAAAAATTATCTGACAAATTCACTTTGGTTTGCAAGATATAGAGGAAACAAAAAATTAGGGTTTTTGCCCTAATTTTGGTCCAGATCTCTGCTCTGATAACACTTGTAATGAAATTACTTAGAGACTTTAGAAGAATATCAGCAATATAACTCAAATATATGGAGATAAGATCAGAATATGATAGATAGATCACTTAGCCACTTCGAGGGGGCAACCTCCAAACCAAACAATAACACTTCAATACTCAAATGTCCTGATAAACTACTACTCACTATCACCTATATATACCATTACTAACCTATGGCCATCACTTAGGCCGACCTACTAAGCATGAGAAAGTATAAATGACATAATAAAATGATATGGTAAGCCACAAGTCGGCTACGCATATCCTAATACAAGCAATAGGTTAAGGGCGTATCAGTTAAGGTCTTTAGAATTTAGCCTCCAAAAATGGACATGACAATGTGATTGTTAGCAACATTCTCAACTCAAAATCCTTGGACATTAGTAACATGAAAAAGGTGCAACAATTGTAATATGTGAAATCCCTTTCACGCATCATGTTAAACTCAAAGGGTTTCTTTCATCATATATGTCGACCTACAACTGTCCAAGGAGAGTACTATCCTTTCAAAATATAAATTAAGAGAGAACATCATACAGTGGCTGTGGCATTGTACTTTCTTATGCAAAATTGGGATGGTGTGTAATATCCCAAACCTGGGACCAATGGGAAATTAGGCAAACAACCAACTCTTCAATGCATCAATCAACTGAATACAACAAACTACTTATACCGGTTGAGTAAATGACTCAATAAACCCGAGGGTAAGGGTTTAATGGCCTTAACTCATCCACTAAAATTCCACAATCTCATGAATGTATACTGCTGCAATAGAAATCTGATCACTGTATTCTCCTAAATGCAAACAAGACAAACCACTGCATCCATGGAAGCCACTGAAACACTTATACAATCTGATCATATGTTTTATGCATGGACTGATGCAAGATAGGTGATAAAGAATGCATGCATCCTCTTTAAATGAACTCACAATTATTATTGAACATGCAATAATTCTGATCGCTGCATTCAGGCCATTAGGAACATGCATATAGATGAATATCAATGCCCAAATTCAGTGTTTACTCATGCAAACGATGCTTAACAGTTCGTTGGTCCTTGGAAGCTCAATCATGCATTCCAGTATTCAATATTTACTCCAACTGAGTCGTTGATGTGAAGGGGAGAACAGCAGACTTTTATTCCCTAAAAATCAGTGCCAACAACATCCAATATTGTTAATAACTTGTACTGAAGGAGATCGCTGCAATAGAAGTATATAATCGTGGATAGAATGATCGATCCACCTTAGACAGACCACAAACCAGTTATCAAGACATCCAGGCAATCGCTGGACATTTTAAGCACCCCAAAATGCATTCTACAATATCCAGAACAAGTCGCTGATACCCAGAAATGACAGCAGGTTTAATTGAATGAGAAATCAGATCATAGTCATGTAAAATCACTACCCAACTTGCTCTACTCAGGTCGCTGTCAAAGGGGACTGTCAAACATCATACAAACATGCAACTCCTAGTTCGAACCACTCAAACTAATCCACCTAAATAAAGGAGAAGTCGCTGCAAAATAAAGACTGTGAATCATACCAAATCAAGCATATATGTCAAGTCGTACCACTCTCATAAATGCACAGCAAATCGATTTGCAAGGATAGAATAAATACTCCAATTACTGTTAAAAGAAACCAGCTCTAAGATCCCCAATACTCAGAGATAGAAGAGAGCAAGATTCCACAACCATCCAGTTACAATTTGCATTTAAATCAATTCCAAAACACCCTAAGCAAGTCGCTGAATCTTAGAAATGATATGCAAAATAGCCCACAAATACCAATGACAAGTCGCCAAGGCTAGGAAGTGAATCTTGAGAGAGATTATCAATGGGCATGCATCCCAGCTCCAAGCATGGAGTGTCAAATAAATCTTATCATAACATGAATGTAACAATGATCCTAGCACTCCTTTTATAAGCAAGGAGGCACAAAATTCGAAATCCCTAGGAGAGGGAAATTATTAAATAAAAACAATTTATCTTTCCTAGGTGTGGCGTCCCCTTTTCTAAGGGTGATTTTATCAATAAAAGCCACCTAAATATTTATTTAATTAATTCCCCATTTAATTTTATATTTTGGGAATTAAATTAAATAGTCTTCATAATTAAATAATTAAATAATTATTGCTTTCTAATGTCAAATGATAAAAATCACTCTCCAGGCAATAATATTTAATTATTTAATAAAATTTTCCCCTTGTAACATCCCAAAGCCTACGGGAAAAGATAGGCTAAGGGTCTTCACAAAAATGGGAACATTACATGGTGGTGGTTGGAGGCCATCTTGCACCCGCTGTAAACACTTTATCCCTCACCGTGGGTGAGAAATGCATCTTCCTTGTGGTTACCAATTCTCTTATGGCTGCCATTAGGATGTGGGGAGAGCTGGGATTGTAGGCAACAACAATCCTAAAGTTTGTGGCAGCACTCTTCAAGGACCACGGGTTATGTTTCTTGTTACCCATAACCATACCAACTACGTTGAGTTGATAACACATAGTCAAAAGATCTCCCGGATCCCAGACTTCCATGTACAAGCAATCTGGAATTTGCATAAAAGAATCTATGTGCCCTTTGTCCCTCAACATGTTCTTCATCTTATCATCAATTTGATCATGCTTCCCGCAATGATACCAATATGGCAGTGACAGAGGAGGAATCAATAAATCTGAAATATGATGGTCATGCCTTGGGCTGCCAACAAGGAGCTCTCTTCCTAGGGCTGAAGTAGAATCCTCTTCCCATTTGGTACCCTTCATCTTCTCAAAGTTGTTAGAATATTTCTTATGATGACCAAAATATTGCCAAGACATAGCATGAGGGTGATGTAGCAATTCCTTGCTATGAAGATGTTTAAATTGCTTACCATAGGTTGTTGTCATGAAATTCCCAACGAACTGAAGATTAACATGAGCATCTAGAGAGGCCCTTATTCCATGGGCATGCCTCCCAACAAGGTCACCTGGAATTTTAGCCCCATAAACCCTTTGCGATTCCAACTCTTCTCCATTCTTAACACCATTTATAACATGATGATCACCCATACGCCGTGATTTACTATAAAGCATCAAACTTGCCATATGGTCATTCTTTTCAACAAATTGCCCATGACAACATATCTGAAATGGCATAGTAGAAAGCAACAAATCTGAATTACCTTTGTACCTTTGGTTATCTTCAAGTGTTCGTCTTTCTTTGCCTTATGAGAATTTGTTGAAGCAACCTCATTTTGTTGATACATGTAGGGAACAACATCATGAATCTTGCTAGAATCATGAACATCATCAATTTGCTTTTCATTGCTTGCTGTTCGGAAACTCCTAGCGAGCTGATCATCATCCTTATCCTTGGGCAATTGAGCTTCAACCATCAACCTTTCTTCACCATCTTGTAAATCTGATTTTCCTTCTTTCTTGGGCTCATGTTCCATGGTTTCTTCATCCAACACATGCCCCTTCACACTACTGTTCTGAAAATCAGTCAAGGGCTCATCCTTAGGAAAAATGATAGGTACTTCTAGGGCTTCCATGGGCTGCTCCCTCTCAATGCCCAACAACTTCGAGTGTTCTTTTTCTTCTTCCTTGGTCATAATGGAGGGATTCTTTCCCCTTAGGGCTGGAACATGTTTCCCATTTTTCTTGGATATAGCTCGGGGTTTAGTTTAATGTCCCCTTTTGGATAGATTTGACCCCTAAACGGATTTTAGGCAATCCCCAACCAAATGCAAGTTCAACACTTGTATATCAGAAATTTATCATACAGATCTAGACTTTATCTAGAGGAAATGTGACTAGGGTTATGAGGATTAACCATAGAAAGCTGTCCCTCTAACCCGTGTTCTTAATTTATGATGACATCTTATAATTTGAGATCCTAAATATGACAAAGAATACACAAATTAGGTACAAACAAGTCTGAAACAATTTAATAAATATGCAGAAATAATTACCAGTTTAGATGTTAAAGGAGCTGAGTTTTATTTAAATACAGCCTGCAGATTTAGCTCTGTAATTACAGCAGTAATATGGGGGATTTGGATCCCTGAAAAACTCCCAGAGAAGAAGAAAAGATGTTGGGAAAACAACCCAGTACAACAGGTACAAACATCTGAATATTATGCCCTTTGAATGTGCCAAAATCTGTCACACAATAGGTCGCTTTAACAGCTACAAAATTAATAGTTTGATAACCTGATTAATCCTTGATGTCTTACTACAAAATAAGAGTGCAAAAGAGAGTTTTCGTTCCCTTTCCACTATTCTTCTTGAGGGTTTTCGTCCTCAGAAGTTACAACAACAAGTGCTTCAGCTGACAAGCTATTTTCAAAATATGAAGTGATTATAGAATAGAATAGAATGCCTCTCCTCCGTCGACTTCTCCCTTTAAGGAAGAAGAGACCCAAAATGACCTCCCAATCAGCCAATCAGCTCCTTTCAACATTTAATGCTTTTCTTTCTCCATTTTTCCATCCTAGAGCAAGTCGCATTTTCTAGGGAGGATAAAAAAGGTATTTAATGCACATTTTTCCCTCCTAGGCCTAGTCACATTTTTGCCTAGGGAAGATACAAAATAAGTATGGGTCTATTTTTCTTTCTAGGCAGCCAATATTTCTTTCCTAGACAAGTTGCCAATCCTCCTAGGGAGGATACAAATATAATATTAGACCCCTTTTTACAATGATATTTGCCTCTCAAGGCAAATTGCACTTTTCTAGAAATTATAACTTTTATCTATAAGTGCATTCCTCTATTAAGCCAAATAATTAATATAAGTGCTCTATTATTTTCCCCTTTACTCTACCCTTTTCCCTTTGCTATGGGCATTTTACCCTTTGATACAGTACTTTTCCTTTTGATACGGGCACTTTATAATAATTTAATGTGGCTTAAGTCACCCTTGTTTTTTCCCTTAGCCATCGGGTAGACAAAATAGGCTAAGGGTCTTTGATTGGGAAGGGGATATTACATTTAGACTTTGGTCCAATTCCCACTCTATCTTTCTTCAACCCTATGAACTCAGTGATGGCATCACGAATCTCCTCCGGAAGAGCTTTGTAGTCCTCATAGATGGTAGCAATGTTGTGGCCTACCGAATTCTGTGTCTCAATATCTAAAATGGCTTCTTCCCTAGGGAGGAAGGTAGTTCGACTTGACCTGGATGAAGAATCACTCATGATTCTTGGTGGCTGAATATTATTGCTTTCCCTTGAAGAGCTTTCTTCACCATTTAGGTTTTGCATGGCATGGATCAACAATGCCATCTTATCTTTCTTGCCCTAGGGCAAGGCTCTCAAACCTAGCATCATCAAACTTTATGTTCGCCATTTCATCTTCTCCTTTTGAATGAATACCCTCTAGGTGGGAGGATTGATGCTCTGATACCACTGTAATGTCCCTTCTAGGGCAGTGAATGGGGGAGAATGGTTTCTCCTCAAACCCTAATGGATCAAGTTTGAAAATGCATCATCGACCAACAAGCATCAATATGAAAATGACTGGAAATACTTTTCAAGCCTATTCGAACAATCAATAATCAGCCCTCTAGGGCAGTGAACTGTATAGGAACTTCACATTGACATACAACCATGCAAAAGAGTTGAAAATGCTTCCAAATAATTAATTCAACCACGACAATATTTATCAATCCAAATTACATCAAAATAATAGAGAAAATAAGTGATCACACCCAACTATAATTATTTTTATGACAACAATAGTACAACCAAAACCAAGCTTTGGAAATAATAAATAATCCTCTCCAAAAATCACTAAAAGTGTAGATTCAGCCTCATAAATTATGAATATCAAGAATATCAACTCAAAAAGCCAAAATGTGCCCTAGAAAGCACCGAACTCAACCCCAAGCAAATCACCTAGAGCTGGAAATGAAGAACAACAATATAAATTCACTTTGAAGCTCCAATGTGACCTCCACTTGAGACCACCCTTGCACACAAGAGGGTTTTCGTCCCCTAGTGTGATCCTATTGAAGGGTTTCGTCCTCAATAGGTGGCCAAGGAAGGGTTTTCGTCCTTCAATGGCAAGAAGAGAAGCTACTCGTTCCACCTCCAAGGAAATCAATCTCCAAAATAGCATAAACTTCCTTTGGCCATTCGATCCACCTTTATATCCTCCTTTTTGGCGCCAAGGATGAATTAGGACTACTTCTCATGACCGACCTCTTTAATGGAGTGTACTCTTTAATCTTCACTTAAGAAGACTGACCTCATGAAAAGGGAAAGAGTATTTCTTTATCTCCATCGTAGCTCTCAAGAAGACTGACCTTAATGAAGGAGAGATAATAGTTCCTCTTGCTTGTATGCCAAATCATCCATCACCTAGTGAATCACTCCAAACCATGATTAGTAATAAAAATAAATGAATATGAAAATTCAAACACTTACAATTATGGCACATTCACCTCCCTTGCTACCCTTCCTTGAGGCCCACAAAAGGTGGAATGGGCCCAAGGCCTTCATAGTAACTAGCTTGGAAAAGGGGACATTAGATCAAATTATAAATCTTGTCCACCATTTTACTATGATTGTATAACACCTCAAATTCTTTTATGAACTGTTGTGAATATCCGCCCATTGCTTGATATGACTGAAAATCAACCTCCTTTTACCCATCATGAGAAAATCCCTTTACACAACAAGAAAATATATTTAACCAATAATTGTTATTTGCATGCCCCTTTGCCACCTAGACTGTTTTGCAAACACTGCAGTGCTATACAGAGTCTTCATAATCAGTTTCCCTAAGAATCAAAAGCTCGTGTTTACCCATTGTTACCAATGTCTGAAGAATGTGTCCCCACGTTTGCAAACCTCTTCCTCATTTCTTTGTCCATTTCTTCAATGTGTCTTCTTAACCATGTTGCTAAATATAATAGAGGGATTAGAGTTCTGCACTCTGGTTACGACACTTGTAATTTATTAGAATTGGTCATCAAGATATTCTAATTCACCTTCCTCTTGTGATTTATATATATCTCCTCCAATAGTCTATCACAACTTTACTTGTTCCTCTAACCATGCCTGTCAACATAGACTAAAGGTATTATTCTTTTCACGTCTCTTGGCTGCGTGTCATGTGTATCTGCTGTGGATTTCTTCTATGACTGTTGCCAACCTGTTAATTTTTCATATAAATTTGTGCCTCTCATTCGTTCCAATGAACTTCTAGGTGTCCAAATGTCTAGCAGTTTGATGATGATGAGATGTACAAGGAATCACACTTTTTTTTATCTCACACATATTACACTCAAAATATAACCTTTCTACACACAAACAGACAGGAAATGTGCTTGCAATGAGTGTTTGCAGTATTGATGATGTACATGCCATAGATCACGAAGTGGGATACATGCCACATTTTATGAGTCTATTCAATTGTCTACTACAATAATGTCTGTCTATGAACTTAATACCATAAACTGAAATGTCCCTTTTGGGGTTGAATGGAGTTTTTCCCACAAATCTGATCCAAATCAACAACAAAACCAGCAACACATCAAACTGAACATGGAAATAGATCAACCACAAATGAACTTCACACAATGAAATGCCCTTCTTTAGGGCAGCGAACTGATATGAAACTTTGGGAGTCTCAAACCCTAGTCAAAACATCTCCAATCTTCATGAAATAAATACCAACATGCACGACAACACTTGTAGATATTATTTATGCAATAAAACTGAATTTACAACCACTAGAATAGCTGGAAATGAATTAATTTGGAACAACCTCAAAATATTAAGGTAAAACACAGCTGAAACTTCTAAAATTCATAACTCCATGGAAAATAGGAATTAGAACACATATGATAGCTCAAAATGATCATGAGAAGACAAGCTATCCAACAAAAGTAATCTCATAATTTTCCAACCACGAAATCATGCCCAAATATGCAACCAAAATCTGCAAGTGAGTAGATAAGGATGAAACCCTACTCCAAAAATCACCAAATCATAGTCTCTATCCCCAAATATGATGATAAATCTGAATATGAACTCAAATCACAATTATCAGCTCTCTATGATACCAAATCAGTCCCTTAAGCAATTCGCCTAGGGCTAGGAAGAACAATGAATGCACTAGTAGTGCCAAATCAGCTCACATGAGACTCCTAGATGAAGCCTCCAATGGATCCCTTGAGGGTTTTCGTCCCCAAGAGAGATTGCCACACCTTTGGGGTTTCGTCCAAGGTGGAGAAGGAAGATGCACACCGTGCACAATCCAAGAAGAATAAACAAACATCCGATATGCTCCTCCAAGTGTAGCGAACTCCTCTTTATAGCCTCCCAATGCTAAATTAGAAGACTTCCAAGAGGACCGACCCATAATGGAAGAATAGAATGCAAGACCGACCTCTCCCCAATGAGAAATTAGAACAACAATGCTCAAATAATTCCATGACCGACCTCCAAGCATACAAAAGTATTTAAAATACTTTTTGTACAAGTATGAGGCTCTAAGAGTGATGTCCTTGAAAAAGGGGACATTACATAAACAATGAGTGGGGTGTGATATAGACATTTTAGGGTTCTTCATGGAGATAGGTGATGGTTAGCACCTAAACTCCTTCAACCCCGTAGCACCATTGACAATTATTCATCACAAGACTTATTATTGACACATGATTATATCAACTCATCATCATATGGGTTTGTGCAATGCTTGTTAGAGGTTGTTTGTGGGATGCATCTGCAAGTGCATATCATCCAAAGGTGTTGGCTCCATTCATTTAACATAATCGTGTATATTTATTACATCGCACAATATTTTATTCTTCAATCCAAAATGACTACAATTTTAACAAGGACACATTTTCTGAGCTAACATTGTTATGTTGTTTTCAGCTTTGTGAGGTATGCTTTCTCTTTTTTCCATCTCTTTTTGTTGCTACCAATGTGCGATTGCACTAGTGTTGATTTCTTAGTGTTGCTTCTTTTGAAGATTCAACCTTGGTAGAGTTGTTTTCTGGAATTGAATAATTTTAATTCAAGGCCAATTGGATCCATAATGTGAATTAGGACATATAAGGTATTTTATGTTGCATAATGCAAGGATGTTAGTTTGAGGTGAATTAAGAAGCTATGCTATGGTTGTACAAACTTCACCTATGCTTATTGTTTGAGATAAGCAGCGCCAAGGTGTTAAATAAGTCATTTTATGGTCTTGAGCACACACTGAAGGAATAATGTCACTTGAGAGGTACTTTTCAAATAGAAAGAGAGTCGCAATGGTAGTAAGTGGCAATGACCATTTGAAGAGGTCCCCATAAAAGATTTGTTGATGGCCATAAAGCTTCTCCCAAAGATGCAGGCCAAAGACAATTGCCATTATTTTGCTTAATCACTGGAGCCCTAGTGGGTTTGGTGGGCTTGAGTTGCATTGTAACTGTTTAACTTCACTTGTATTCATATGTTTGAGGAATAGGGAAAACAATTCTTAACATGTCTCTCTCATTTACATTTACCCCTTACTGCCTAAATTATGAGTTGTTTTGCTTTAGTATGTCTTAATTACATCAATAATTGTTTTCTTATATGTATTGAAGAACATTTCTTGTCTAGGAGAACAATATACTGGTTTTGTTCTTAGATGTTTGTTCTATTGCTAAATCTCTAAAGTAGACAAACATATTAAGAAATCTTCAAGTTCTTTGGGTATTGAACTTTTTTAGGGAGCTTGAATCATGTGATATTTTGGGAAACCATGCAGTTTAATAAGAAATTTGTAAAATATATTTTTGAATAATCTATTGCATTTGCATAGGAGTTGCACACTGAGTTGAGGCGCATTCAACTCCAACTATCTGACGTACAGGAAAAACTGTGGTACTCTCGATCAACCTATAAAAAATATTAGATCTTCATTTCTTTCCTTTCTCTTGTGGTTCATTCCTTTGCAAATATATAAGAATAAGAAGGATTTTAGACCAAATTAGATAGAAGATTTTCGTTATTGCTTTAAAATTTGTTCCTTTTTTAATTTTTACTTCTTTTAATGCTTCTCTAAAATTCTCAAGGTCTAATATTTTAAAATAAAAATGTTTTACCTTAGTTTCTCGGGTTCTCTACCTTTTAGAATGATTTGCATGTATATTTTGGCCTAGTCCGCACGGATACGGGTACGGGTATGAATACTGTACGGTTTTGGTACGCTGAAACGACAAATTTTTAAAAATCTCGGGTATGGTACGCTTTTGGGTACGTTTTTATATATATATATATATATATATGTATATAAATATATAAATATGTATATAAATTATAAATTTAAAGAAGCATTTGTATACTTATTGAAATTTAATACTCATAGAGTCATACAACTTAAAACCTTCATGAATCATAGAACATGAAAACAAAATTGAAATTTCCAATACTTTGAGAATTGAGACTTGAGTTTGTATTGATTCATAATGTTCAAAACATGATAGTAAATAACATAATACATTCAAGTTCTCAACTTTTAGAGCATATCATCTAGATGATCGTCAAAATCATCTTCATGGATGCCACTTGTAGCTCAACTCCCACTAGCTCCACTTTTGTACCCTTGTGAAGGGCTCCCTGGAAGTTCCTCATCAAGGCCAAGAAGTGAAACATTGACCAAACAACCAGCAAAAGCTTCAAAGTCCGTGTTTTCAGGTTGGAGGTCCTAAAGTTTGTTAGGACCACTAATATACTCTTGCGTCCCGTGGGTTAAGAGGCACAAGTTGGAATGAACGTATACTAGATCTTAACCTTCTTCGATGCCAACATGGTGCGTTTGGCTAAGTGGATGAAGCCATAAGTACTCTAGTTGCGCTCTGCAGAAGAATTACTAGCCACCTGTCACAAAAAATAAAGTATTAATATTATTAATTAAAAAAAAGAATGATATCATTTTGAATTTTAATTCGTAATTAGTAATTAAAATATCAAATAACAAGTTACAAAATTTATATCTCAGTTAGAGCAATTTGATCGCAACTAGTCGTAAGAACTTGGCATCATGGCCACGACAAGTCCACCACATGATTGGATCCATGTTGGGTTTGTCACAAATAGCCTCTATCTCTCCCATGATACCTTGTCCATTTATAAACATTGACATCTCTCGCAACCGCAAGTGATGTAGCTGGATCAGGAAACAACCTGAATGCTGACGTCATCCCATTTGCAACCTCATGGTCATCATATGGTCGTTGCCTACCAGCTCTCCCAACTATTTCACTGCTGTAATATTTGGGATTTAAAGCATAAGCAAGGAGATGCAATGGGGTGGTTATTTTGTTCCACCTTCTCACGATCACATTTTTAATTTCACTATAAATTTTTTCCTCGTGGTCCTGCTCTTTGGCCTATATGATATCATGGATTTTTTTAAGCATGGAGTCAATGCCATCATATATTTCTTCAACGCAAGCATTATCTTTGTCTACAAATTGTATCATACTCAAAATAGATTCTGTGAAACTCAACAAATATTCAACTTTTTCCCATCAATGCTCATCAAGGATCCATGATTTTATTTTTGGGCTCTTTTTGTGTTAGATTGCCTCAGACGGTCCAAACATTATCAATCACCATCATACTCAAAGCACGTCTCACCTTCACAAGTCGTCTCAAGACGAGTGTGTGAGAGGCACCTAGTCTTAACAACCTATTAAAAAATAATGGAAACGATTCAATAACAACACAAATTGAAATTGATTTAAAAATTTAAAATCAAATATTAAATTTAAAATGAATTGTTCCTTTACCTTCAACAACTCCAACTTTGAAAATCTTTTGAATATGGCTTGAGACATGTGATGGTTGGTGACAAACATCTGAATCTCGTTTGCCTCCGTGTATATTTGCTCAATCCATGCAATTTTTCAATCTTCTGCATCATTAGATTCAGGGAGTGTATTGCACATGGTGTCCAAAATATGTGCTCATACCTACCCTCTACTATCAATTCTTCGCCTTGCAATTTTTGGCGTTGTTCGTGATGACTTGGACAACCCTCTGCGGGCCCACTGACTCAATAGCCTTAATGAGAATATTTGCAATGAATTGGGCATCTTTTACTTCCCCCTCACAATCAACAACCTTCAAAACATTGGCCCTTTAGGGTATCTTTGCAATAATGTTGATTAGAGGTCTATTTTGGGAGTCTTTCCATCCATTTGATATAATAGAGACTCTTGAATCAGCCCAAGAATCTCTAATTGGCTGTAGAAATGTCTGAATGTGTTGCACTTCTTTTGCCAAAAGAGAAGTGCGAACCTTATTATAGATAGGGCTCAGATACCCCTTGTGGTGCCTCATTAATGCCTCTCATCATCTGCTGCGCCAATAAGGTGATCTCAAGACATGAATGGTAGTCCACATACAAATATACACCGAGACACCAATTCATCTGCAATTTCCCTTTTCTCAATCTTAAATGCCTTTTCTAATGGGCCTTTTGTTCTCTTGCTTGATGGCCTTGAGATATTTGCATCAAAAGGGTCATTATCTGGAATAGTTTCAACACGAGTCTCAATGAAAGGATGAAATGATGGCATTGATGTTGGTTGTTTTCCCATGGTCCTCTACTGTAAAGAAACAGTTCTAGAGCGAGCTCTTGCTGCTTCAATGTTTGCATCCTCTTGCTCTTTTAGGTACATGACTATGGTTTTCTTTTCCACCTTCCTACACAGTCTAATATCCGTCCCCGATGCCCGGTCGGATGAGCTCTCAAACGGGTATATGAGGTTTTAAATGTGGCGGCACAATGGGGACACGTCCAAACACGGACACCACCATTGGGAACAAGCTCTACCACTTCCACATGCCTCCATAAAGGATAATTTGGATCCATTTTCACTACCATACCACCCGAGACATTTCCCCCTCTTGCCCCACTGAAGTTGAATTGGATGCCATGATTGTAGGATTAATTTGTTTTAACCTACAATAAGAGATTTTTTAAAACATTGCTAAATAATTTAATTAAAAACAACAAATACAAATTAGAAAATTAATTTGTTAACCCATACACGTCATTCTCTGATTTTGATCACCAAGTTCGCCATAAATGGTGCGAGGTGAGAGCATACACAAAGGGTAGACGTTTAAATTTTTAACAAATTCAATTTAAAACTTTAAAATAAAAAACGAATACATAACTAATTAAAAAAATTAAACAGTTAGTCCTACACGTCAATCTTTGATTTTGATCACCAAGTTCGCCATAAATGGTGCGAGGTGAGAGCATACACAGAGGGTAGATGTTTAATTAAATAAAACTTCACTATTAAACTTAAAATACGGAAAAATTAATTAATATATTATATTTTAATAACGTAAAATAATAAATATTAAAAATAAATTTAGATCATGATCAATAATTATGAATGATGTGTTTGAAACACATCATTCATGATATTGATCATTGATCATATTCATATACAAAACATTGCTCAAAAGATTTAAAAAAAATGTCTGAATGCATGTAAAATACTTGGAAAAATCCTCCTTGATGTTTGTAGACGTGCTTTTCCTTCTTCTTTCTCCTTCAAGCTCAATCACTCTCTCCTCCAAGCTCTCTTTCTCTCCTCCAAGTTCTTTCTTTTTCCTTTAACCTCTTTTTTTCTCTCTCCTTCAAGCACAAGCAAAATAGCAAAGATTGAGTGTGAGAAAAAAGTAGAGGGATTGGGTGTTTAAATAAGTGTTTGGGGGGGTCGTTTAGGGTTAGGTTAGAAATATGAAACTTTAAAATTAAAAAAAATTGCATATTTTTAAAGTTTTTTGAGTTTTATTTTAAAAAGACGTGTAAAGGGGACGGGTACGGCCGGAAACGTATCCACGAAGAGGTGGTACATTATGGATAAGGAAAACCGCACCTGCAAGTGTACCGTGTGTGGATATGTTTCTGGCCATACCTAGAGGTACGAGGACCATGTACCTCAAGTACCGTACGAGGACCCCATACCTACCCATACCCCTCCGTGGATACGTTTTGGATGTACCTAGAGCGTACTAATCCTCTCATACCAAGACTCTTGTACATTTCAGCTGGTACGAGGACCCTGTGGTGTTTTCGTGCGGTCTAGGTTTTGGTTATAATGAGCGCCTTAAACTTATTACAAACAAGACGTATGTTAGTTCAATATTTGAGAGAGAAAGGAAGTGATTTTGATCTTGTGTATGGAAAGACATACTTACTAGGCTGCCTCACATCCTGTAGTATAAAATCCCCAGTACAGTAGGTGAATATGACTTGATTTCAGAACTGAGTTTACTATTTATTTTATCCCGATTGGCAAAACTGCATACCTAATTGATTTGGAGAACAATTCTAGTCTTCAAATAGCAGGGACAATGGATGTAAGAGAATATCATTTCATGACCAGTTTTGTCTTACTCATATGCACTTATGTTGGACAGTATTCACACTAATCTTGTAAACTGGTACATGTCCTCTAACACATGATTGGGTGTGACTTCCTAATGAGTCATGCATTTGAGCCTCGGTGCTCAAAAACGTGATTAAAAAAGTATGGCATCTTTTTATTGCTCATCTTCCACATCATGTAATAAACTGTATTACTTTGTCATCTATTTCTCGATGTTACCATGAATGCCGATACCATATTTTTCTGATAATGTTCTTGAGCTCTATTAAACTCAATAGATGGATTATAGAAAAGAAGCATCAAGTCCACTTTGAAGTTCTTTATTAATTTATAACTTGTGGTGAAAAGCTCTAATTTTGGTGTTAAATTATGTGCAAAGAATTGTATTTATGATATGCAACTTTTGTTTTTTTGCTAAGGGTAACTGGAGACATAATTGTACCCCATCCTGGGCATGGCACCATGCTAAGCATATGGAAATTTAAGCACTATTCGTGCCCATAACACCCCATTAATGGGAATTTCCCTGCAGGATGTTGGGACGCCTTATCATGGAGTGGGATTTGAAATTGGGTTAGTCACATACAAATGCACTCATTTAACCATTACACCATCCCCTGACGGACCATATGCGATTTATTAATTTTTTTAATTACATTTCCTAAATTTTAAATTGATCTTTAGGGAAGAACTCGATAACCTTGAGAATAGAAATCAAATTTTGAGGGACATTTTTAGAGAAGTAAAGCATATGGTGTAGTATTTTAAGATTTAATATCAAGAGCTACACATTAAGATAGAATTTACTTATACTGTTGTATCTTTGAATAAAACGAATAATGAAATACATGTTTATTCTAAAACAAACTTTAACATCATTACTATATATATGGAATCTAAACTAGAAGAAAGATAACACGATAGTAGTAAGGGTAAAAAATTTGTCTTATGTTTGCAAGATCTCGTGTGTTTCATTTGATATATCTCATAAGCTTGGTACTAATGGTTAAATTATGCAAATACATGATTTCTTGTGTGAATGATGTATAAGAGTGGGTGATATTGTAGACAATTGTAATAATATTAGAAGATAGAATGTGCATGACATGATTTGAAAATTGTGAAAATGATGTATATTAGAAGGAGTTTTTGGTTGTCACATTTCTAATTAAAGAAAAATACTCACATTTCTAAAAAAGAATGAACTATATCATGTGCATCTTAATAAATTTAACAAGAAATCTCCAAAGAACTAGTGGGTCAAGTGTCCATGGACCCTATGCAATGTAGGACATGGATTTAGAATAAATTACAATTACTATATGAGTCTCTCTCTCTCTCGAACCACTCCTAGCTTGTGTAGCTAAGTAGTATGAGATAGGAAAAACAAGTATTTTAAATGATTTTGGTTTTGGAAACAAAGTATTTTAAATATTTGTTTTTCCTCCTGATGTTGAATCATAGGCTATGATTCAAAATGTGTAGAGCATAAAAATATCACATAGTTGAATTCCTGGAAGATATTCTCTCCAATATTCTTAAAATTGAGAAATGGGGAAATGCTATACATACACATGTACCAATTATAAGTTAGGTTTACCATTCTCTAAGGATAACTGCAAAAGATCAATAACTAGCAAGATTGAGCTCATCATCATATATTGTATAATTGAATCCAATTTGACGACGTGAGTGTGTAATTGCAAGGTTAGTGCTACTAGAGCACATGATGTTGACACTAAAAAACTAGACTGCCCAGAAATGCATGGTACCTCCCTACCAAACCTGATACGTACCAGGTACATGTATGCTGCAGGTACATACCTGCAGGCCCCGAATATGTCCCATGTACAGAAATCCGTACCTGGGACAAAGTTCTGCCATTTTCAACTTAAAATCATTAAAAAAACCCCTAACTTAAAAAGAACATAACCTAACAATTTCACCCTAAAAGACACCCCAAAAACCTATTTATACACCCAGCCCCTCTTGTTATTAACTAATATGTTTTGAACTTTATGACTCAACACAAAATCAAGTTTCAATTTTTAAAGTATTTGAAATCTGTTTTCATGTTCCATGAATGATTGTATGAGTATTAAATTTCAATAAGTATACAAATGCTTCTCTCTCTCTATATATATAAACGTACCCACAACGTGCCGTACCTAGAGTTTTTAACAATTTGCCACTTCAACATACCGTACCCATACCGAAACATCTAGCTAAAAAAGCCCTACGAAACACGTAAAAGATAATTTTTTTGATAAATTAGGAGCACAAAGAGTGGAATCCAAGACAAGATCATAAGGGTTTATATCTTTATATATTGTGCCTCTTGATGAATAGTCACATTGTTTATGTGAGAGAGAAAATATTGGAATACACAAATATTATATCTTTTTCCTTCCTAGAACCCAACATGTTACACTTCCCTTTCGAGTTGATCCTTAAATTCTTTATTTATGACTTAAATATGTACATAATTTGAGTTTTAAAATAATAATTTGCAATATGTTGGTACTTGCAGCTGCACCATGCAAGATGATCCCTCAATCCGGTCACCTTGTTGAGCTCGCAATTTCTCTGCTAGTGCTTGAGATCCTAAATTGTAATATGGATTGGAAATATTACGATTTTATCTAAGTTATACCCTTCACTTGGGATGTTGGATTTATGAGCCCTAAAACTGCAAAATACAAAAATGTATAAAAAATCCCGAGAACCTTGGAGACCAAAATATTGTGTTTTAATGAGTTCCATTTCATAAAAATCCTCTTTGATTATTGGGGGCACTTGTCGCATGTCATTTTAAATTCTCACCCTTTAGATTCTACATGCAAATCACTCCGTGTATTATTTCCCACACGAATACACGTAAAATTGCACATAGTGAAGAGAAGAACAAACCAAAGGATAGAGGAAGATCAATAGGCATTCGCTCAGAGTAGAAATTAGAGAGAAGATATTAGCGTGTGTTAGTTTCACATCTCTTCTTAGAGGTAGTTGTACATACATCTAAAATCAATAAAGTGGGAAAAGAGGCTAGAGGGTGAGAATCCTATACCGGTGGATTACATTCACCATTCCCACTACTAACAAATGCTTATGGTGCTTGTGAGCTATGTGGGAGCTAAGTGGGTCCCCTTTCCTCGTGAATAACACTAAAAACACACGAGGAAAAATGTCTTTAGGTTAATGACTACTTATGGAGGTCATCTTGAGATGAATCAATCATACTCATGGAAATTCCTTTATTCACATTTGTTATGTGTATATATTTTTATTGGAATGCATCAATATATTAACAATCAATACAAGATGGTTACAATAAAAGGTGGGCGGAGAGATCACGACCCAAAAAAATGCTGGAAAAACACACGGCAAGAAAACAATGCCACAACGGCAAGTCCCAAGAAGCATGTCTAGAGCAACACACGACACCAAGAAAACGCCAAAAATGGAAAAACAAAACAAACCAGATTACATAATAAGTAATATAAAAGTATTAAGCACAAGCAAAAACAACACTAGGGGGTGGTGGTGGATCATTCTTGGGAGGTAAGACCCCTCAACCAAAAGGCTCATCCGCAAGTGGATCAACAGGGGTCCATCCATTATCTTGAATAGTAAGAGGCACTATGATGTCCCAACTTGGAGGAAAGCCGACCGTGGTAAACCCGCCTTGAGCCGGAGGTGTCCAATGTGATGATCTAACAACCTTACCCCGAGGAGGTGGCAAACTCCAACCATCTGTTGAGAAGGCAGAGCGGAGAAACGTCCATGCACCGGGAGAGTGGCAATTGTGTGAATGAATCCTAATGCCTAGCGAAAACAAGTGGAGGGCTCAATTTTAAACGATCGGGTGGCACCCAGCTCATGGTGCATTGTGTGCTTCCCCAATGGTTAAGCAATTGCTGCAAATACTGAAATTCAAGCACCACTTTCTGTGCTTAAGCTTGTATATGAAAGTACACAAAATAGATCACAACTGCTTTATCATTAGTGGAAGATTTTTGTGAAATATCATTATTGCTAAATATAGCAACATTCCTAGCTTTCCACAAATGACATAAAATTATAACTCTAAAAAAATTCCATATGAAGCTATATAAGTAGGCCAATTGGAGTAGTCACCAAAGAAAATAAAAAATGGATCCAACACTAGGTAGAGTAGGCTTGGGGGCATGACCAAAATAAATATATAAAATTCTTAGGACGAGCACAAACGGGACATTTGGAGTTTGAGATGCTTGAGTCTCTTTCCCAGAAAAAGGCCTTGGTAAATAAAACACCACAAAAAATGGCAGATTTTGGGTGCGAGTTTAGACCTCCAAACTTGATCATGGCAGAAAAGCCATGTCTTGGGAGAGGAATTCAAACTCCAATGCAAATTGAGCTTGCCAAGGGAAGGCGAGAATGGGCTCATCAATTGGTAAAGCAAACTTGGGCTGTAATGTTTAAAGGCTGTAACATTTCTTTGTAATGTCCCCAAATGGGACGATTGGACCAAATTTGGATTTATAGCAATCCCAAAGCCCCGATTAAATAATCATCAAATTAAACTCTGCAGAACTGAAATAAATCTGTAAAATGTGACTTGGATATTTGCATAAACTCCCACCAAATAGCCGACCATTTATTATTTCTCACTCCCAAAATATATTTCAGAACTCATGAGACCAAATCAGACTGTAGCACATATACAAGATCATGCAAAATTCATATTATTGACTACTGCAATTAATTTGCAGAAATGGAGACTAGGGTTGTAAGAGGAACCCATACAAATCAGCAGGCAAATGCATATAGTTTTATCCCAAATTGATCCCTATATTTTTAGCAGCCCAAACATGAATAAAATCTGATTTTTAGTACAATAATAGACTCAAAAATAATGCAGAAATCTGCAGACCTGGGAGATTGAAAATAACACTTTATAACCTTCCAAATTTTTGAAAACACTTTATTTTGATCCACAAAAATTAGATTAATAGATGACAACACTTTGCAGACCTGAAATGTCTTCCTTACAACAAGAATCAGCCAAAAAGTGGGTCGCTCCACCTTGTACAATGAACATACAACTGCTGCAATTTTATTCTTCAAACCCTGCTGCAAAACACCCTTCACACAATTGTTGGAATAACAAAAATCTGTGTAAATAACATGGATGACCCTGGATAGGAAATCGCCTAAATACTTGAGAGGGTTTTCATCCTCTAAAGGTGGATCCTAAGGGTTTTCGTCCTTAGAATACTTCTACAAAAGCTCAAGGCTTAGATGCAAATTCAAAAAATATCAAATGATCATAGAATGAGTCCTAAGCAAGTCGACTTCTCCTTTTAAGGAAGAAGAGACCCAAAATGACCTTCCTCTCAACCAATCAGCTTCTTTCCCTCTGTTTCACCACTCTAGGCCAAGTCGCATTTTTGAGAAGGGATACATAAGACTCATGTACATACTTTTCTATTTTTAATTGCCCCTAGGCTAGTCGCACTTTTCCCTTTAAAATACAATTAAAATAAAGTGCTTTCTTACTTTTCTATTTCCACTTTATAATTAAGTCAAATAAATTAATATAAGTGCTCTATTATTTTCTTTTTTTCTATTTTGACACTTTATAATAATTTATTGTGACTTAAGTCACCCTTGTGTTCACCCTTTGGCCGTTGGGTAGACAAAATAGGCCAAAGGTCTTCAATAATATTATTCTAGAAAGAGGGACATTTCATTTTCTATCTCCAGTCATGCCACCTCGCTACCAAGGGTTGTAGGCCCAGTTTGTGAAGCATGACATTTGGCATAAACTCTTGAATTTGGAGCACAAACGGGAAATCAGAAATGGAAAGATTGAATTTCCTCTTGAGCTCCTACTAAGGAATCCATGTTTTGGATGACACTAAGTCTCGAATTGTGGGTATCCCTTTTGAAATAATTTGAGAGCTTTAATACTTGGCGTTTTAGCAGGGGAATGTCATTTCTTGTCACTATGGGCAACCGTTAGATGTGATGATCATCAAAAGAGAGCCTTGACCTGAAATGAAATGTCCCACTTCTTAGGATAGTCATGATGAAGACCCTTAGCCTATTTTGTCTACTTGACGGCTAAGGAATAAAAATAAGGGTAATTGAAGTTATAATAGTTTCTTATAAAGTGCAAAATAAAATAAAAAACAGTATATGCATTATAATAAATTATTAGTGACTTAAAAATAGAAAAAGACAACATTAAGGGAAAAACATTTGGGCCCAAATTGATTTATTCTAGGAAAGTGCGACTTGCACTAAGAAGCAAAAAGAAATGGGAAAAAAGGCAATATTTAGAAAAAAGCATATGGGCTAAAGTTATTCCCTCTAGAAAAATGCGACTTGCATTAGGAAGGAAAATGGAGGGACAAGGGCATTTAATGAGGAAAAAGATGATTGGTTGTTGGAGGTGGCCATTAGGCCCAATTCTTCTATTTAAGCAATTGGATTTATTTGGAGAAGACACTTGAACATTTCTCTCATTCCTGATTTTTGTATGAAGCTTTCAGCTTTGTCTAAATATTTCTAAAGATGAAAGCTTGTAGAAATACTGTCTTGAGGACGAAAACCCTCCAAGTGATCAAGGGGATTCTTTACCTTGGGGTTTCTTTTGAGCATCATTGGATTAGCTAATATTTTCAGTCTATTTCCAACAATTGAATAAAAGAGGAATTGCAGATTTTTGTCCAAGAGTTGGAAGAGAAGATTGCAACTGTATTCTTTTTATTTATTTTATGTGGAGTGACCTACTTCTTGTGTATATCTGATGTATTCCAAGGTACTTCTAATCTGATTTGAGTGTGGATCATAGATCTGATTTTTTATAAATCAAATCAGCTGATTTTGAGAGTCTGAGGTGTGCAAAAGATATTATTTTAATTTATTTTTAGGGCAGCTTGTTTGCAGACTTTTTAATATTATTTCCAGTCTTGTTATGCACCAAAATCTATATGTTTCTCCATGTTTTGGCTTCATAAATGCAGTAGGGCAGATTTGGGTAAATTTCTCATAGTTTAAGGACAAATCTCTGTGTTCTATGCCATACCCTAGTTGCAATTTTCAGGTATAAATCAAATTTGTAGTTAAATTAATTTCTATATCTTTGATAATTTGTCTTTAAGAGTTTGGGTTTTCTAAAAATCCAACTAGGGTTCAGATATGCCCATTTGGGGACATTACAGTGGTATGAGAGCTTAAAATCCTCACAGCATGTGAAAAAGAAAAGAGAAATCAGATCTGAATGCAATCCGCAAAAAGCCATATAGTCTATCAAAGAAAAAACACCCCAAAGAAGACAATGGATGAGTTGGAGAAAGAAAGAACTCCTCCCAATGATGCTTTTAGCTACATGCATGAAGTCATCACCAGAAATCAGAGAGAGCTGCAACAAACTATGAGAGAAAATCAAAGAGAAATGCGTGATGCATTTACTAGCTCTATTCGAGAATTGGCCAAGGTTCTACAAGGAACAGTGCATCTATCAACCAAGGGTCAACCAACAATGGAGAAGGAAGCTCCATGGGACCAGTTAAGATTTCTTGTAAGCATACACATCAGACTTTTGAGCTAAGTTTCTCCAAAGAGAGGAACCAATTAAAGAGGAAGCACAAATTGATGTTGATGATGTGGAAGCATGGGGTGATGAGTATGTACAACTTAGTTTCATAGTAAGATAAATGCTTTTGTTCAGAGACTTCTCCTTGGTGAAGAATAACAAAAGTGTAGGAAGAAGTAGAAGAGTTCACCAAGAGTCACCAAGGAGAGACATTTAGCAAAGGTTGGGTAAGGCAACTCCTTCATTTGATGATACAAATAAATGTTCTCGTTAGGGTTTGGTTACAAAAATTAGATGCATATCTCTCTTTGAACCTTATGTATGAAGAAGATACACTTAAGTTTGCAAAACTTGCATTTGGATGGAGATGCACATGAGTGGTGGTATCATGGAGTCATCACCCAAGGACATGGCTCTATCACCACCCTTGAAGAATTCAATACATGTTTGATAGAAAGATTTGATAGGATGGATCCGGATTTGTATTTCAGGGAACTAGCCCAACTCAAGCAAGAAGGAACACTAGATAAGTATATTTCTGATTTTCAAATAATTGCAGTAATGGTACCTGATATTAGTGAAAGAAGGCTTGTTTTAGTTTGTTAAAGGGTTAGGGAACCATTAAAAGGCCTTGTTAAAGCTTTTCATCCTCCATCTCTTCAAGGTGCCATTAAGAAGTCATTGAACTTAGAGAGTTCAATTCCAAAAGGGAAAAATCTGTAGTTTGGGCAGCAGTGAGCAACACCATTGGGGCAACAAAAGAGCACAATTGAGCAACCAATAACAACCCCAAATGATAAACAAGGATCAGCAATTAGAGGGCAACAAAGTAGAGCATAAGAATGGGAAAGAATCAAGTCTGAAATTGAAGCAAAGAACGAGTTAAGGAGGAAGAACTTATGCTTCGATTGTAAGGAACCATGGACACCCAACCGTCGTTGCAAAGGTAAGGGATCTATTCATTATATTGAAGTTGTTTCGATGATGATGAGGATGAAGGTAATGCTGATCCAAAAGATCAAGCAAAGGGAGATGAGGTGGTTGTCACAAGTGCTATTGTAACTACACTAACAATATTGTCTAGTTTCTATGCATTCCATGTGAAAGGTGATCTTCTTGGGCAAAATATTATCATATTGATTGATAGTAGAGCAACACATAACTTCATGGATGAAGATTTGGTTGCCAAATTGGGTTTGCAAGAAGAATTTCAAGGCTACAACGTGATTGTGGCGGATGGACATTCAATCACATGCACTAAGAAGATTCCTCAACATCAATTCACCATGGGAGGTCATGAGGTAAGTGATGAGTTCTATGTTGTTGGCATTGATGGTTTGGATTTAGTACTTGGTGTAAAATGGCTTCAATCCATAGGAGAATTCAATCAAAACTACCAAACCATGGAGTTGAAATTTAAAGTGCAAGACAAGGAAATTGTTTTGCAAGGCAGGAGGAAGGGAGTTCCTCAAAGAATGGCAGCCAAGAGCATAATAGGAATAGTTCAAGAAGGGCAGATTGCACAATATGTGAGAGATGGAGAAAGAAGCATAACATTGCAGCAGTTGGTTGGTGAAGAATTTCAGACTTTTATGGACCATGGTGACTCCATAAGGTATGATACTAGCAAAATAATGTCCTATATGCTGCATATTTAGATTTTCTTTGAGAAGAGTGATGAACTAGATAAAATCTGCAATTTGCATTATGTAATGCCTTGGATACAACCATGTGTATACGAACATCTTGTAGATGACAAGTGGTGGCAAGTTTTAGCTCATCTAACAACTACAAGTGCCAGGATCTTGAAACATTGCAACATGTTTTGTCTATTGTGCATGACACCTAGACAAAAGAGTTCAAAATTGCTTCGAGGGCAAGCAATCTTGGGAAGGGAGGACTGAAATGTCCCACTTCCTAGGATAGACATGACGAAAACCCTTAACCTATTTTGTCTACTACGACAGGTAATGAATAAAAATAAGGGTGACTTAAGTTATAATAGTTTATTATAAAGTGTAAAATAAAAAGAAACATTATGTGCACTCATAATAAATTATTAGTGACTTAAAAATAAAAAAAGACGACATTAAGTGAAAAACATTTGTGCTCAAATTGATTTATTCTAGGAAAGTGTGACTTGCACTAGGAAGCAAAAAGAAATGGGAAAAAATGCAACATATAGAAAAAAGCATATGGGCTAAAGTTATTCCCCCTAGAAAAATGCGACTTGCATTAGGAAGGAAAATGGAGGGAAAAGGGCATTTAATGAGGAAAAAGATGATTGATTGTTGGAGGTGGCCATTAGACCCAATTCTTCTATTTAAGCAATCGGATTTACTTGGAGAAGAGACATTTGAATATTTCTCTCATTCCTGATTTTTGTATGAAGCTTTCAGCTTTGTCTAAATATTTTTAAAGACGAAACCCTTTAGAAATACTCTCTTGAGGACGAAAAACTTGTTGGCTATATTTTATGCACAATGTAAAACCTAGGTAGTCATGAGATAAATCTCCTTCATTTAATGGTGAATTTCCCGTGTAAGATGTTTATCTATTTGTAGTGGTGAATCCTAATAACTACTTTTTGGGGGTTTTACTTTAATTTCCTTAGCTTGTGAACCACAAGCTGGGTAATTTTGCAGCAAGTAAGCAATTGTGTTGGGAATATTTGTAGAAGGGGGAAAAATAGAAGTAGGGAAAGAAAGAAGATGTGTTGAATTAACCAATAGCTTGTTGAGCACAAGATAATACTGAGAGGGGGGTGAATCAGTATTATGAAATTATTTCAAACTTTAATACTTGAACTTAGATCTATAATCACGAGCAATGTGAATATATCAAATCAATCAAAGAACACAAAACTTAATGCAAGTAGACACAGATATACGTGGAAACCCTTTCGGGAGAAAACCATGGAGAAACTTCTTTCTTTATATATATTTCTCAAAAATTTGTAGGCACCAACCTACTGGAGACACCAATCCCCAAATTACAGTTTTGTAGGCACCAACCTATAGGAGCACCCACCCCTTTTGCTAAGCACCAACTCAGCAAGAGACACCGATCTCTTCGAATATGAAGGCACCAACCTTCCTTACAAAATTTGCTTTCCACTTTTGAACTTGTTGCTTCCTCAACGAATAATGGAAAATTCTTTTTACTTTCAGATTTGTTGTTCTAAAATTCTGCCCTTACGCTTCCTCTTCTTCTTTTTTTTCCTTAAGATATTCAACTTGAATCCATTACTTAATAAGTCTCATATGAATCTTCTTATATAGCCTTTCGTACCTTTTCGAAAAGACACATCGCTCCAACCGACACAACCTTTCCATTAACACAACTTAATTAAGTGCATTAGTCGGCTAAAACCAAAAATAATTAATGCAGCCCATAATTATTAAATGCACATTAATAAATGCAATTAACCACTTGATAGGAGCGCTGCCCCTCCTTAGACAAATCACTGTACCAAATCATTAAATCGCTGCCAGCCATCATTAAATCTTTTTTTCACCATAAAACATTGCATATGAACACCTTAAAATGCGGATATCTCTCTCTTATGTATAGCTGTGTATATCTCGCTTATACCATGATAATCCTCATGCAAAAACGCTTCTTTTCATGTATTTAAACTTTTGTTTTCTACCCTTCTATACTGCTGGTTATTTCGTTACTTTCTACCATTTCCGTCAATAATTCCGTTACTTTCTCGATGATTTCCGTTTATCAGATTCAGCACCTTTTTGACATCAATGACAATATTTCTAATGATCTCCCCTTTTCATTGATGGCAACCCCAAAAAAATAATCTCTCTTTTGCAGACTTCCTCTTCGCCGTAGCTCCCCTTACTACCATTCTCCCCTTTGACATAAATGGCAAAGGTTCATCCTAGAGCTGAAAAATTTGCAAAGTTTTAGCTCCCCCTTAACCAAGGCTACCCTTGACTCTTCAATGTAAAGATGTAAAAGAAATTACTCCCAACTTATGCCGTAGATATTCAAATGTCTCCTTTGGAAGTGGCTTAGTCAAAATATCTCGCTATCTGTTCGGATGTAGCGACATACTCCAACTTTACTTTGTTCTCTCGCCACTTGCTCTCTTAAGAAGTGATATCTTATGGGAATGTGCTTTGTTCTGGAATGCATAACCGGATCCTTTGAAATACTTATTGACCGGTATTATCACATAATATGGAGATGGGATGATCACACTCTACTTTGATATCCTTCAAGGTCTCCGCTTCATCCATAAAATTTTCATGCGCAACATAGTATCGCTGCTATATACTCGTCACTGTGGATAGGGATACAGAATTTTGCTTCTTACTTAGCCAAGATACCAGGTTGTTTCCAAGAAAAAATGCTCCTCCGCTTGTACTTTTTTTGTCATCTACACATCCTGCCCAATCTGAATCTGTATAAGCTGTCAATGTGAAATCTTTTCCTTTTGGATACCACAACCCGTATTCCATAGTTCCCTTTAGATATCTGAATATGCGTTTTACAACTTGCACATGTGTTTCTTTCGGCCCTACTTGAAAACGTGCCACCATACCCACTGCTTGCATGATATCTGGTCTGGATGCTGTCACATATAATAAACTCCCAATCATTGATCTATAGAGAGATTGATCAGCATCTGGAGATTCGTCATCTTTGCTTAACTTGGTTCCGGTGATCATCGGTGTGCTGACAGGTGCACACTCCTCCATACCAAACTTTTTCAACATTTCCTTCACATACTTGGTTTGGGATATAAATATTCCTTTATTAGATTGAGAAATTTGCAATCCAAGGAAAAAGGATAACTCACCCAACATAGACATTTCAAATTCCTTTTGCATGTCTTCTGCAAATTTTCTAGACATTTCGTCATTGTCTCCTACAAAGATTATGTCATCCACATATACAACCACCATTAATTGGTGTTCATCTTTAGTTTTGATGTAAAGATTACTATCAGCATGTCCTCTCTTGAATCCTTGGTCCTGTAGATGTTGATCAAGCCTTGAGTACCATGCTCTGGGGGCTTGTTTTAATCCATACAATGCCTTTTTCAACCTACACACATAGTCTTCATTTTTCGATAATAGAACCCTTCGTGCTGTTCTATGTAAACCTCCTCTTCTAAATTCCCATTTAAAAAGGCTGATTTGACATCCATTTGGTAGACTTTGAAATTTTTAAACATCACAAAGCAAGGAACATTCTCGATTGTTTCTAGTCTTGAAACCAGAGCAAAAGTCTCTTCAAAATCAACACCTTCCACTAGAGCATACCTTTCAGATACCAATCTTGCCTTATTTCGAGTGACTTGACCATCTTCATTTAGTTTGTTCAAATACCCACTTAGTGCCAATCACATTCGACTCTTTGGTCTCGGGAACCATTCCCAAGTTTCATTTTTCTCAATTTGATCTAATTCTTCTTCCATCGCCTTCAACCAATGTTTATCATGTCTGCTTCTAAAAAGTTCTTAGGTTCTACCTTAGATAGCAGAGAAAATACCCTCGCTCGAAGCATTTGTAATTCTTCTTCCGGTTTGAACCTTGTATCAAGTTCTCCAATAATCTGACTTTCATCATGATTTTTTTGAACGAAGCGAGATGGCATCTTGGTATCTTGCCTTTCTGATTTACTCCACTCTTCAATATCTTCTTCTTCCTCTTGTTCTTCTTTCACAAGATTTGGTATTTCTAAAGACTCTTCTGAATTTTCTTTTGTCTTTAGATCCAAACCCTCATCCACTCTGACACTTGCACTTTCTATGATAGTCCGCAACCTCTTGTTATAACATCTGAAGGCTTTACTTTTAGTGGAGTACCCAAGAAAAATCCCTTCATCGGATCTTGAATCAAATTTGCCCAAGTCTTCTTTGGTTCTTTTAATGAAACATCTGCTCCCAAATACCTTAAAATATTTGACCGAGGTTGGTCTTCCTTTCCATAATTCATATGGAGTTCTTTATGGTTAACTCTAATTTGCACTCTATGCAAAATATAAACGCAGCATTTACCGCTTCTTTCCGAAACTATCCGATAGCTTAGATTCATTCAAAGCATTGTTCGGGCCATCTCGAACGGTTCTGTTTCTTCCTTTCTACCACTCCATTTTGTTCAGGAGTTCAGCAAACTGAGTATTGTCTTTTAATTCCATGGTCTTCTCAATATTCAATAAATTCATTTGACATGAATTCACCTCCACGATCCGACCTTAGACATTTTATCTTCAGCCCCTGTTTCATTTTCTACTATGCCTTCAAAGCTTTGAACTTTCCAAATGCTTCAGATTTTTCTTTCAAAAATGCTACCCATGTCATTCTAGTGTAGTCATCAATGAGTAACATAAAATAACTCTCACCTTGAATACTTTTCGTTTTGGTAGGTCCATACAAATCCGTGTGAATTAGCTCCAATGGTTGGTGGATGAATACTCCTTTGTTTTGAATCTTGTTCTGTCCCTGCCAAGCCGGCACCGCCGATAGAGTACTCAAGGCTTTGTTATTTTAGGCATGTCCCGTGACGGCCCGCTGCTTATTGCTTATCTTCACAAGATTATCAAAATTTATATGTCCCATCCTTCTATGCCATAGCCAACTTTCCTCAACTTGACTTAGGCAACATTTTTCTTCTTTTATTTCTCCGAGCATATATAGATTATTTGGTAGTTCGGTGGCAATCTGCAATTAGTTCTCTGTCAGTATCGCTTTCTTTATTTCACATCCTTCGGCATAGAACTTAAGAGTGTGTCCCCGATCACACATTTGACTCACACTCAAGAGGTTATGTTTTAATCCTTCAACATACAAAGCATTCTCTCTGTTTTTGTTTTTCCATTATCCAAACTCAAAGCGTACCTTTGCCAACGATCTTCGCTCGTAGCATTATCACCAAGTTTTACCTGTACCTTCATTTACTTTCTTTAAGGAGAGAACCTTACTTTTATCACCAGTCATATGTCTTGAACATCCACTATCAATGTACCATTGCTGTCCTTCATCTCGAGCATGAAAACCTGTTTGAACGAGCATGGATTTTTCTTTGTCTAGCCCATCTTCCTCTTGCTTCCTTGTCCGGATTTCGTAGCCTCCTTTTCTTTTCAGTATCTAAAGTCTTTGTCTTTTGATCTTGTCTCGAGTCAAACACACTTCTACAAAAGTGTGCTATATGTCCATAATTATTGCACTTGACTAGAAGAGATAATGGCTACCTCGTTATAATAGGATAGTGGAGCAAACAAATTATAGTTCATATTCAACACTCTATGAGCAGATTTTGGTTTGTTCCAGGATTCATTATCTCTCATTCGCTTTCTACACTCTTATCTTTTTATTCACATATATATTGCAATAAAAACAATAACCATGAAAGGAACTTTTGAACCTGTTCATATTCCTATGTCGTGGAATAAATGGTCTTTTGGTGTCATTCTCTTTAACACCTTCCTTGTGGATGGAACTGGTCTTCGTAGTTTCCTCTTCCTTTCTACTTTTATTCTTCGTAGGCGTATTTAGAATTTCTGCATAACTTTTTGCCTTTTCTAAACCTTTCTTCTCCGGAAGCTCAATGGATTTTGAAGCTTTCTCTAGTTTTTCTTCATATCCGAGTCCTGATTTGTTGGATGGTGATCTTTGACTTTCTAGAATCTCATCTAGAACCTTAGTACTCTTTTCAAATTTCAAGTTGTTCATTAGTTTGGTATTTACCTTTTCTAAGTCCTTTCTCATCGCAACAATCTTTGACTCACGATTTTCACATTCTTCTTGTTTCACCTTGAGCTGACTTCTCAACCCTTCCTCAATTCTCTTTGCTTCTTCAACTGGTCTTGTGTCAATGATTAGATTCTTTGATTCTTCAAGACTCTGGGCTAACTTAGCTTCGAAAGATTGATTTTGTTCTTCATATTTCTGGAGTTGAAGTCTTTGCTTCTGATTCCTCTTTTTGAGTGCTTTTATTTCACCCAACGCACAAATGAGTTCTTCTTCGAGGTTTACCTCACCTTCTTCTTCTATGTCCTCGATTCCTTTCAAATCAACTTTGCTGGTTGATGAACCTTCTTCTATAGCCATAAACAATGTTTCTTCATCATCACTGTCTGAATCACTTATTCCGCTTTCTTCGGATGAGCTGCTACCTCTTTTTGAATATAGACTCTTCTTTTGCTTTTCAAATCTTTTCTTGCCTCTTCTTTGCCTGAATTCTCTTTTGAACTTGGGCTTGCTTTCTTCATCTTCGCTATCTTCCTTCTCTGGGCATTTAGCTGCAAAATGACCAATTTTACCACAGTTAAAGCATTTAAATGGTAACTTATCTTTGTATCTCCCGGATCCTTTCTTTAGCTTTCGAATGAATAAAGCTTCCTTTTCATCTTCTTCGCTGTTTGATTCATTATTCGCTTCAGATTCCTTGATTGCCTTTTTCTTCGAGACTTTGAATGCGGCTTCCTTCTTTGCTGGTTTATTAGACTCGGTCCTCATTTCATAAGCCGTCAATATTCCATGTAGTTCGTCCATGCTTAGCTTGTCAAGATCCTTCATTTCTTCGATGGCGAGACACCTTTAGATCAAATCTTAATGGTAAAGATCTTAAGACCTTCTGGACGATCACAGGTTCCTCAATCTTTTCTCCAAGCCCTCTTATGGCGTTGACAACTTCATCCACCCGCAGAAGATAAGCTGCAACATCTTCCTCATCCTTCATTTTTAGGCTCTCAAATTTTCTCCTATGGGTTTCAAGCTTAGCTTTTTCGACCTTATCATCACCTTCATATATTGTTCAAGTTTATCCCATATTTCCTTTGCGTGTCACATGCATTACCTTGACAAATTCGGACTCGGCTGCACCACACAAGATTGCATTCATCGCCTTGGCATTATTTTCAAAAGCCTTCTTACCGGCTTGGTCTGTTGGCGGAGTTGATGGAATGGTACATTCGACCGCTACCGATGCCAAATATCAAACCCTAGTGCCATCAGATAGGTTCTCATCCTTACGCTGCAAAATGCATAGTTTGTTCCGTTAAACAACGGAGCCTTGTTCGAGGAAAATCCTTCTTGTACTTGACTAGCCATATGTGCTCTTGAGATCTACCTTCCAACTGTTAGATTGTTCCTGAAGGAACTCGCTCTGATACCAATTGTTGAGCACAAGATAATACTGAGAGGGGGGGTGAATCAGTATTATGAAATTATTTCAAACTTTAATACTTGAACTTAGATCTATAATCACGAGCAATGTGAATATATCAAATCAATCAAAGAACACAAAACTTAATGCAAGTAGACACAGATATACGTGGAAACCCTTTCGGGAGAAAACCACGGAGAAACTTCTTTCTTTATATATATTTCTCAAAAATTTGTAGGCACCAACCTACTGGAGACACCAATCCCCAAATTACAGTTTTGTAGGCACCAACCTACGGGAGCACGCACCCCTTTTGCTAAGCACCAACTCAAAGCAAGCAACACCGATCTCTTCGAATATGAAGGCACCAACCTTCCTTACAAAATTTGCTTTCCACTTTTGAACTTGTTGTTACCTCAACGAATAATGGAAAATTCTTCTTACTTTCAGATTTGTTGTTCTAAAATTCTGCCCTTACGCTTCCTCTTCTTCTTTTTTTTCCTTAAGATATTCAACTTGAATCCATTACTTAATAAGTCTCATATGAATCTTCTTATATAGCCTTTCGTACCTTTTCGAAAAGACACATCGCTCCAACCGACACAACCTTTCCATTAACACAACTTAATTAAGTGCATTAGTCGGCTAAAACCAAAAAATAATTAATGCAGCCCATAATTATTAAATGCACATTAATAAATGCAATTAACCACTTGATAGGAGCGCTGCCCTCCTCGTAGACAAATCACTGTTATCATTAAATCGCTGCCAGCCATCATTAAATCTTTTTTTCACCATAAAACATTGCATATGAACACCTTAAAATGCGGATATCTCTCTCTTATGTATAGCTGTGTATATCTCGCTTATACCATGATAATCCTCATGCAAAAACGCTTCTTTTCATGTATTTAAATTTTTCGTTTTCTACCCTTTTATACTGCTGGTTATTTCCGTTACTTTCTACCATTTCCGTCAATAATTCCGTTACTTTTCGACATATTTCCGTTTACAGTTCAGCACTCTTTTGACATCAATGACAATATTTCTAACATAGCTATCGAGTTGGTCTCATCCACACAAAGTAATTAAACAGATAAAGATCACGACATTCAACAATAAGGGAAAGAAACAATTTCTAACCTAGATCTAAGATAACACAAAGTTTATCTAAATCCTTAAATAGAAGTAATCAACAAAGCACCTTTGTAGACATAAAGTTCTCCGAAATCCACCTTTTATTCAATCCCCAACTTTCACAGTAAATCACATCCAGTGGTTCCCACACAAAATCTGAAAACTCAAGAATGCTTTAGTTACAAAAGATTCTGTTAAACAAGTTCGATCAACAAATTGTGAGTTTTTAACCCGTAGGCTCTTCCTCTATTTATAGTGCATAGAGGGAAATTACAAATAGGAAACTCTCAATGATTTCCCACATGCGGCAGTTATGAAAAGAGAACAGTTGGCAATCTTCCTCTTGAATTTCTCTTTGCATGACATGTATGATTTACAACTGAAGACTAAATCAATGTCTTGCATGTCTGCCACCTATTCTTAATTAAAAAGACCTTTTCAAACAACTTGAAATAATGGCTTTTAACCAATTACTTTAGTTTTACAATTTTTGTCCGAGAAAATAAGAAGAAGAAAAAGAATGAGGAGAAGAAAGAAGTTAGAAGTTATTCCAGCTGCAACACTTCATTCTTGCCCTTGATTTGTCAATTAATTCACTGATAAACACGTGCCCCATGTCTGTATCACTCACTTCAGCGAGCTTGGACACTATGCATGATTTGGCTTTGGATAACCTTTGTAATCACACTTCATTCTGCCTGAATCTGCTTTTGTCTGAGACTTCCCTTTTCCACCTTTGCCTGAAGCTTTTGTAGTTGTGAAATCTAGATCTCTGTGTGTAGAAGCTGCAACTGCTTCTCCTGATTCTGAGGATATATTTAATGTATCCGACATTGGCCTCAACTTTCTTCTCACAAGTATGTGCACAAGTGAAATATTCTTGTAAACAATTCAGACAAATATGCAACTCATCACCTTATTTATATATATGGGCAGCCGTAAATTCTGGGAATTACTCGGATGCAAGCAAAGAGAAGTGGGCTCAACTGGGAGATTGCATGCATTTACATGGGCTGCGTTTGGGCTCTTAGAGGGGATGCAAGGATGTCTGCATGCTTGGAGAGGGAAATAGCTGCGTTGAATTTAGAAGACAAGTTGCTTGGAATCCACACAACTTTAAATGCTTTCCTTCTTGCAAATTTGCGTGAATGCTAGGATGAGTGGATGGTGTGAATTTTAGAAGGGAAGTCTGCTCTCAATTTAGAAGACAATAGCCTAAATATCCACGCAATTCCTTGATTTGGCTTTGCTTTTCTTTACAAAGGCTGCGTTGATTCCATAAAGCTTCGTGAATGCTGAGGAGGGAGGATTCTTTGCAAAAGGAAGACAAGACTCTGAAAATTCACGATTTCACTTAAGTGAGCTTTAAAGACCTGTGTGAATTTTCAAGTGGAAAGGCAACTTTGCAAATTAGAAGACAAGACTATGAAAATTCACGATTTCACTTAAGTGAGCTTTTAAAGACCTGTGTGGATTTTCAAGTGGAAAGGCAGCTTTGCAAATTAGAAGACAAGACTATGAAAATTCACGATTTCACTTAAGTGAGCTTTTAAAGACCTGTGTGGATTTTCAAGTGGAAAGACAACTTTGCAAATTAGAAGACAAGACTATGAAAATTCACGATTTCACTTAAGTGAGCTTTTAAAGACTTGTGTGGATTTTCAAGTGGAAAGGCAGATTTGCAAATTAGAAGACAAGACTATGAAAATTCATGATTTGCACTTAAATACTTTGCCTTGGCTCTTTATCATAATTGTGTTGATTTTCAGAGGGAAGGCTGCATGGAAAACATAGAAGACAAGGCTGCCAAATCCACGACTTGGTCTAGGAGAATTGCATGGATTTTGGAGAGGAACATCTGCGTGGATACAAGGGCAATTGGACTCTTTTCAAATTGGCAGACAGGACCACAGACATCCACGCTAGACTCAAGACTTTACCCTTCAAAACACTGCATTCTTTTCACAGGGCTACGTTGAAAATAAGAGCTTGAAAACCAACGTTTATCAATTAATTTTCCCTTTGTCTGAGGCAAAGAATGGCTTTTCAAAACCCTAGGCAAGGGAACAGATCCGACAGGAAGAAAGAAAAGGCTACGGGAATTGCCAGATGGAACACAGAGAAAGACCAAAACCAAAACACAAAAGAAATAAATAAAAACAAAATACCTGAAAGAAGTTGCGAGCAATTGCTCGAAAAGAACTCTCCAATTAGCTAGTCTGTAAAAACTCTTCCTGGTGAATGCTCCACTTTGAGGTGAAAGTAATACTGGTGTGGTAATAATGATGGGGTGAAGTGCTTTATATAACCTAAATTTTCCAATTTTAGCTCAAATCGGTTGTTAGCGTTGCTCGCACAAATACCCATATGCAAAAGCTCACTCCATTCCTTCTTCGAAACCTAGTCCGGTTTTATGAATAAACTTTTACTTTTTTATATGGTTATTTGGCGAATGTGGCTTTATGACTTTTGGAGATACCTTTGAGCAACGCTAACAACCTGAAGGCAAAAGCAAAAACATGACCCCTTGCTCAAAAAAATAAAAAATTTTAAAAGGGGTAGTCCCTGCATTTCCGGTGAAATCTGGGGACACCAAAACCCTCCAAGATATCAAGGGGATTCTCCACCTTGGGTTTCCATTGAGCATCATTGGATTAACTAATATTTTAAGTCTATTTCTAGCAATTGAATAAAGGAAATTTGCATATTTTGGTCCAAGGGTTTGAAGAGAAATTGTTATCATTTTGATATGCCCTTATTCCAACTTGAGCGGCCACTTGTGGAAATGATTCATCATGTTCTAGGGTTGATTTGGAGCTGTTTTTAGTGGCTGCTAGTACAGATTTTTATACATCAGATTCTCATATTTTCAGAATTTGTGGGTGTTAAAAAGGTACCATTTTTATTTATTTTTAGAGGCGGCCAGTCTGCAGATTTTCATAAGTTATTTCAGCCTTGTTTGCATCAGAAATCTGTATATTCTTTCATACTTTGGCTTTATAAATTCTGTATATCAGATTTGAGTGGAAAGATATAAATATAATAGCTGGTTTATTTGGGTTTTCCACCTAACCCTAGTCGCATTTTCTAGATAAGATAAGATAATTATATTAATGTCCAACAAGTGACCACAAAAGTAGGTCAACGGGACTGTACAATACAATGCAAGAGGCGCCTGTAAGGAGACCCGAAGGGGCCATCCAAAACAAAGAAAATTCAGATCTGCAAAGTTTGGTTTGATCTATATTTTATAAAATTGCATTTTGGGTTTGGGTTTGGGTTTGCTAAAAATCCATTTGGGGTCAAAAATGTCCTTTTGGGGACATTGCATGAAACCATCACCAACCCATTTGAGAAAGGGCTTGATTAGCTCGAAATCTTTCCAAATATTCGTAGCAACAAATGATCCTTCAATCTTGATTGGAGCCAAGGTGATAAGCAAGGTTTGTAAATCAATATTTTTCCAGCACATCCTACCCGAAGGCACATTGGAAGAAATACATAGCCAAGCAATATTTTCCAAGCCTCACTACCTTCAATGGCTTTCACTACCCATTTACCACATAAGGCAATGCTTTATCTATAAACATTAGTAGTATCCGAGGCATAAAATAAACTTTTAGGAGCATCACCATGGAGCATTGGAGCCAAATGAAGTTTGAATAACTGAAAAGCCTAGGTACAAACTAGGATGTCAAAGTCTTCTTTCATCAACCATGTCATTGTTCAAATTCATATATGTGTATTGTTGTAATAAAGGTGAAAAGGCAGTAGTGGTAATAGGTCAAATTTATGGGTAAGAGTGGTTAAAAATGAAAACATTTAAGTCCCCATGCCACGAGTTGTTGATAGGTTTTAGATGTAATTACTATGTTTAGAGGCATGGTTGAGCCTTCTTAGGGTGAATTTAGAACCACCCTTTTCCTGAGGCATAAAATAGACATCCGAAACAACTTGATGTAGGAGCATCACCATGGAGCATTGGAGCACAAATGAAGTTTGAATAAGCCTATGAAAAGCACTAGGTACAAACTAGGAGTTGTCAAAGTCTTCTTTCATCAACCATGTCATTGTTCAAATTCATATTTGTATGTGTATTGTTGTAATAAAGGTGAAAAAGCCTTGTAGTAGTGGTAATAGGTCAAATTGACTGGGTAAGAGTGGTTAAAAAGGTGTGAATGAGTTGTCAACAGATTGATAAGGTCATGAAGACCATAAGAATAGATATGTAACGAGTTGTTGATAGGTTTTAGATGTAATTACTATGTTTAGAGGCATGGTTGAGCCTTCTTAGGGTGATTTGGCCTATTTAGAAGCTAGTTGAGCTTCTTAGGGAGAGAGAGAATAGGGATGTAAAACAAAAGATTTGATGGAGAAAAGCATGTAACAGGTCAGAAGAAGATGAACAATGTATGTATGAAGCATGGCAATAAAGAATGTGCTCTGTTTTTGAAGCAAATTGCTTGTTTAGTGGACTGTGCATGTAAACTGTGCCAGGACAGCAGACTTCAAACCCGCAGTCCTCCTTAAGTGATTAGTTTCTCTTTACTGTCAAGATTAAAAGTTTCTACATGTCTCAGGGAATGAGAATATAATTTTTATACGTTTTGAAAATGTGAAATTTGATTTTTATGGCAATTTCTTCCTTCTCAGGCTTGTGCTAGGGCCTCCAAGAACTTTTGTTTTCCCCGATAGAATTAGCTGATATTTCTAAATTATCTCTGCCCTGATACGTCCTAAAGATCCTCCAAATATCATGGTGGTTGGTGGTGTACAGTCGGAGATATCATTAACAGTCATTTCGAGCTCTAATGGAGCTATAACAGTGTACAGTTTTTGAGATAAAACGACATAGTTTTGCAATGTGGTTGATTGTCATGACCCTATAATGGGTAAAGAAATGATATTTAATCCAATTGAGGTATATGAATGATTTTAGGAAGATGTATATTAAAAAAATGCTTTCATACTTTGTTGGTGTGTATTATTTTCCACATCATTAGGTGATTCATCTCACTTAGGTGAGATCGTAGGTCCATGTGTCATTTAGGGGTCATTATGAGATTCTCTTACGCGTCAGTGCATCATATGCGTCATTAGGAGTTACACTTCTATTCTGGGAATGTAACTCCCCCTCTCTACTCGAGTTGTCATGATTGTAGCACTAGGGGTTACTCAACACCTCCTATATGTACACCCCATTTGATCTATGAGATAGAGGAGAGTTTTATGGCTTAACCAGGTTCTGCCCATGTTTCAAATATTTGCATGCACATTTGGTTGATGCTCGCTCCTCCCGAGATCTCTTCACGCCGTTCGCACGTCCGTTGATGTGCACGTCGTCCCTCGTGATCCTCGCTTGCGGGTTTTAAACCCTCTTTCATGGTATCAGAGCAGATCTTGTGGATCCGTGCACTCCTCGGCGTTGCTCGTGCATTTTTCGGCTTCCGGCATGATATTCAGATTTCATTGCGTGTGTCGTAATGGATATTCCGTTCGTGTGTTTATTGCATTGATTCGGGTTTCATACCTCCTTTACAATTGTTCATGTGTTTGTGGGTGTTTTTGGAGTGTTCGTGGTTTTACGGATTTTGCATGCGGTCTTCAGAGGTGATTTGCAGTTTTTGGGTGTTGTTTAAGGGCTTAGATCTGGGTTCGAGTGTTTTTTTCTTGAGGTTTTGAGGTTTTGAGAGTTGGTTACTCCTGCTTGGACGTGCTTTCACTAGATTTTTAGGCTTTTACACTCTGCTTGCTTCCTTGCATTGGCTTCGTTGCTCTCCGGCATGCTTGGCATCTCTTCATTCTTCATGGTTATCACTACAGAGAGGCCGGTGCTTGCTAATGCAGTAAGTACTTTCGGTCATTGTCATACAGTTTTACTCTGCCTACCTTCAGAGATTTCATAAGTGAGATGGATTCAGCAGGCGATGGAAGGTTGTTCCCCATGCGGCCGTAGATACCAATAGAACTCCATTCTCTCCCAGTCTCAGTTGGATCAAGAAGCAACATCACTAGACAGAAGAAGACCGTGGCATAAAACTGAAAGGAATGCATTTGTTCCTCTGCATTGCTGCTAAACTGGGCTATCACCGTGCGTTTTCCTTGGTTCGGGGGTTCTATCTTATCTCTGTGACCTGCATCAACCTTGGCTCGTATTCCCAGCCCCTTCAACATGTAGTTGTTTTGCATTAATCAACTCTCTACTCTCTTCAACACGCATCTCCAGATCTGTTTCCCTGCCACGTTCAAGCTCGCACATTGTTACAAATGAACACGTTCAGCTCTGAGCTCCACCTCCTGCGTTAGATTCTACCTCCTGGTCTTGTTTTCTGCCTCGTGCTCTCGTTTCCTGCAGTGGACGGTTTCATCTCCCTCGCCTAGGATCTTCCACCACGTGGTCACCGACTTGCACCTTTGGTCTGCTCGCTCCACACATGTTTAGCCGCTTTTTTTTTTGGCTTTTTTGGCGTTTGGGGTCTTCATCAAACTGCTCCAAAGAATCTCTCCTCCATGTGGGCTCTCCTCCAGCCTCCTCCACGTGGCGTTTTTTGCTGTCCACGCATCCAACACGTGGCTCCAGCCATCCCAGCTCGAGCACTTCAACAACTCAACTTGGTTTGTGTCACAAAATTTGGTCACCACATGGCTTGAAAACATGGGGCCCACTCTCCTTTTAAAATTGTTTGTAGGTCAAAACAATTCCTCATTTTTAATGTTTTGAGGCAAAACATTTATCATAAAGATTGTATTAATTTTCTACGCTGTTTTTGGCTTGTTTTATTCACCCTCCTACGAGTGTCGAAGACAGAGGGCGAGGTCCGGGGTTGGTAGGAGGCTAATCCCCCCTCGCAAGCAAAACAAACCCTTACTAAAATTTGATGTCGTTTCCAACGAGTAGTCACACGATACCCTTTGCACTCGTTTTGAGCACTTTTTAATGCGTTTGCAATGTTTAGTGGCATTTTCCATCAGTTGCGGGAATCGTTTTAATGCCATAACTTTTGACTCGCAGCTCGTTTTTGAGCGCTTCTTTAGTCAAAGTTGCATGATTTTTCGCACATTACGTGACATTGTCAGTTTTGTAAACGCACTACTTTATAAAGTGCCGCATTCTGGGGGTTAAGTAGTACTCTTGGGCTTTCACACGCAGACGCATTATCGACCGAGTCCGACGTCTTGCTTTTGTGCATCTTACATTTTTCATCATGGAGAGTGCTCTTTCTAGACTTGAGCGTCGTAGGATCGCCTTCTGACCTCCGCCACTTCTCATCGGGAGAGGGAACTATTCGATTTAGCGTGCTTCCATGGAACGTTACTTCACCGACGAGGGTCTTTTACCCTTCTTGCTTGGCCGCCGCACTCCACCGATTATCGTCATCCGGAGGACTTCTTGACACTTGTGACCATGTCTTTGGTCACATGATGATGTATGTCTCTCGATCTCTCTGGTTTCATGTGGCAGACTCAGATCCACCTCACCGTGTCTGGAGCATTCTTCAGCCTCCCTCTATGGAGACCCTTCACATACCGCCATCATTGTTGTTGCTTTGTGGTGTCACCCAGATTTCACCTTGAAATCTGCGACTACCCTATCCGAAAAATTTTCATACTTTTAAAATAATGGGTCGTTTTGTGTTTTTATTGCCTAAAAGTTCTTATATTGCGTCAAGATATTCCCAAAGAGCCATATTAGCCTTTTTCGCCAAATACCCAGATGCCCAAAGTTGTTATATTCTGTCATTGGGATTTGTCTGCGGGAAATTTGTATTTAATTATTTTGAGCCCCGTATGAGGCTATTTGCGCTCCGTTTTAACTCTATTATGAGCGAATATGTTATTATTCCTATGTGCCAGATGGGTTTTAACTTGGAATAAGTTTTGGGCTTTATTTGTAACTTTTGGCAATTTTTCGTGTTTTTGTGGTGTCCTGTTTTGTTTTCTGTGAAATTTCTTTGGAACAATTCATTTGCCGGGTAAGCCCGATTTTTGGCCTGGAAGCAGTTGGAAAATATATACGCACATTATGCCCGGAGGAAGTCGCCATCGGAGGTTTGGATCACTGGGAAAAAGCAAAGTCGCAGTATTGCAGAAAAGCCCTCTGCGGGATGGGCGCATTTTTGGAAAACAAAGGATTTAAGGCTGCAATGGGAAAAATAGAGCCGCAGCATGATGGGAATTTTATACCGCCCACAGGTACTTTTTTCCGTGTTATAAAATTCACTTAAGCTACAAAGTGGGAAAGTTAGAGGTTGCAGGCAAAGGGAATTTATTGCGTCGCCTTGCAGGTAAAAATTCCCATGGTGAAATAAAAGAAAAGTGACTTAAGTGAAATCACGGGATTTTATCGTCTGCCTTGCAGGTAATTAATCCCATTGTCAAATTCAAATCACTTAAGTGGATCATGGATTTCGGGGCTGCCTTGCAGGTAAAGAATCCCATTGTCGAAATTCTTAAAATAGAATTCTATTATGCAAAAATGCGACCCACCTTGGGTGAATAATAATGCATTGAATAAATATTTGTTAATATTTATTCACCCAATTTGGCACCCGTGCTTGTGGAAAAGTCAACAAAAGCAAAAGGGAATAAATCAAATGGAAATAGAATTCCAAAATTAAATAAATTTAATTTATTTAATGCAGCCCCTTTGAGAAGGAATTAATACTTTTAAAGTATTAAATGATTATATTAATTCCTATTTTCAAAGTGGCTATGGTCAAAGCACACTGTGAAGCTTAAGTGAAGTGCTGTGTGAAGGATTAAATTGGATTAATTTAATTTATTGGATGGCTGTCCTTAAACATGCTATTTTAAAAAGAGAAAAACATGATTTTTAATTAATTAATTGCCTTTAATTGTTAGGGCAATTATTAATTATAGAATTATGAAGGTTATATAAGCATGGGCAGCCATAAGGGTGAATTATTTAATTCAGAGGTAAAGAATTGCAGCCAAGAGGAAAAGTGCGCCCCATTTGAAGAAAGATTTTGCTCAGGCAAGGTGGAAACAAGGCATTTGAAGAAGGATTTTGCTCAGGCAAGGTGGAAACAAGGCTAAAAGCTTCCAAATTTGGCGCATGCTTTGAAGGAGGTTGATCTTTGTCTGCATAATTGTTTGCACAGGTGTTACAGGAGCTCAGGTGTTTTTGAAAGGATTCATGCTCTCTTTATGTGCAAATTAAACACCATTTTTTGGGGCAGCAGGCTTGAAAAGTGCAGATTTTTACAATTAAAATTCACTATTCATGCTCTGGTGGCCATTTTTGTCTGGATAAATTGCAGGAATTCATTACAGGTGCTTTACAAAGGAAAAGGAGCTTTTATCAATGTCCAATACATTGCATATATCCTCCGAATCTGAAGAATTGTCCAGATCTGCACCAGTATTGAAGAATTCCAGTCAAATAAGAAGAAAAAGACATTCAGACAAAGATAGACAAAGCTATGGCGAAGAAAGATGAAAAAGAAAGCACAACGGAGTCATGCATCACTTCTAAATTTGTAGATATTGGAAACACGGATCTAGGCTCGGAACCTCTTGCTAAATTGATAGACAGATCCAGAGCAGGAAAGACTTCACTCATGCGTGCAGGAGAAACTTCACTCATGCGTGCAGATTAAAAGCAGTGGAATTATTCGAGCTGCAGCTTTTCCATCCATAGCCCAGTTGCCAGAATTTGTTATGCAGGTGCAGATCCATATCCAGATGCAGATGCTGATGCAAATCCATATGCAGATCCAGATCTAGATCTCATAGTTGCAAAAGCTTCTGGCACAAAGGCTTCATCCTCTTGTTTCGAATGCAGCCCATGAAGAAGACAGTGCGTGGGAAATTCCTTCCAAGACCTTGTGCATGTGCTCTCATCTTCCAGTTGAAGCCTTCATTGAATTTTCATTCACCCTGAGTGCTTTCCAGAATTTTTAATTGCTCATATGCAATTAAAAATAAGGATGATGAGTTATCTACGGCCAACTGACCGTGACCGATGCATGTACAATGAAGAACCTGCAAAAGCTTCAAGGATAAAAGAGAAGACAATGCGAAGGCAAAATTCCAGCTTGCTTCCAATTCCAGCTTGTTTCCAGATCCAGCCGCTTCAAGATCCAACTAATTCCAGCTTGTTTCCAGATCCAGTTTGAATCAGCTGCATGCAGACATGAAAAAAGACAAAGTTAGCTTTCCTCTTCCTTCTTCTTTCCTCCGACAAAGTCAACTTTCCTCTTCCTTCTTCTTTCCTTCGACAAAGTAATTGAGCGATCAATTCAATTATACAACTTAAGTGATTGGTTTAAAAGCCATTACTTGAAGAAGTCAACTACTTGGAGATAGGTGGCGGACGTGCAAAATAGAAGGTTCTATTTTCAGTTGCAAATCATACATGTCACGCAAAGAGGAATTCCAGGAGGAAGATTGCCAGTTGTTTCTTTCCAACTTCCACATGTGCCAATTCAACTAAAGCTTCAACTTGTAATTGCCCCTCTACATTCTATAAGTAGAGGAAGAACCTTCGGGTTAAAAATCAGAATTTGTGAGAAGCAATCTTGTGTTCTAGACTTTGTGCTGAACCCCTGAGAGCAACTTGGAGCAAAGGAATACAAAGGAGCTTGAGTTTCCGGAGAACTTTGTGTCACGGTATCTTGTGTTTCTTGCTTTTAATCTTAGATCTTTTAATAAACTTTGTGTTATTTTAGATCTAGATCTAAAGCTGCCTTTGTTTTATAATTCGTGTTCATATCTATTAAGTTTCTTCTATGTGCATGCAATTAGCTCTGCTATATCTACTAATTGGGATGCACATCTTCCCATTTCTTCTCTGTATTTCCTTTACTTCCTTCTTTTATAAAATACTTCCTTTCTTGAACATTGCTTACTTGCGCGCAGAACTTCTTAGTTATGGTTCATGAACTAAGTGGTTAAAGTAAAACCCCGATAGATAATAACACATTTTAATTGACAAATCGACACGGGAGCCTCACCGGTTGAATGAGGAGATTTATCTCATGACTGCCTAGGTTTGATGCTATGCGAAAATCTAGCCAACATCTTCTTGATTCGGGATCGTCTCCTTTTCTTCGTGTGATGGCAGATTCGGGATGACATAGACTTGCTTGGTTCTACTTGATGACGAGGATTGTGCACCCGGTTACGATGTCGAGAGTACTACAGAGGACTCTTCTCCTCTTTCTCTCATTTTTCCAGAGAGTGTTGACACTTCCCACATCTCATCGAGATATCGAAAGCAGTCTCCTCAACGTCATACAATCATCACACCCACCTCTTTTCCACTTCATGTGTACGAGGCCCCTTTCACTCCTCTACCTTCATTGGATGACTCGACATCGCTCTTGTTTGTTGAGCCCTCCCATGGGGACAGTATCTGCCGACCTTAGTCGTCTTTTCGCAGAGTCTACTTGTTATGCACTACAGTCCCTCATCCATCTACGGGTGTTTGAGAGGAGTTCATCATCTCTGTTGTTGGGAGTGCCCCTTCCGGAATCATGTCACTTCCACATTTCCAAAGACCTTCATTGATTCACCCTCGATTGTGGATCCCTTTTTTGTTATGGAGGATGTTTTGTTCCCTTCACATCACTTGGACATCCTTTCGTGGGTGTTCCTCTTTTCACTTTGTGGCTTCTACGCACGTGGCATTACCTTCGGTCCCTTGGCACTCACTCGCTAGACCTATGTCACACTTTCATGCACAGACTCGAGTTCTTCATGTCGCTACCTTGATTTCCTTTGTGGAGTGGGCGAGACTTTCAAAGACGTCATTTTTGTCCTTCCTAAGGGCAGGCACATAGTTCGATGCGGGTGGCTCTTCTTCAGTCCAGAGGTAGAGGATCTCGTCATCGACATTCTTCTGGGGAGACCTCCTAGAGCTGCGAGTTCAGATCCGTCCATGGCATCTTCTGCATTCCTCTCGTCTCCCTCTTCTTCTCTCTTCTTCTTCTTTCCGAGAGATTGCCTCTTTGTACATGGGTACCTTTTCAGGCTCGTCTAGAGCTGGGACCCATATTTGGCATCTTTCTTAGATTAGAGAGTGTTTTGTTCTCTTATGGTGGATGTTTTTCCCACTGGGTTTTCCTTCACTACTTGGGATCTTTTTCTTGTACATGGGTACCTCATCAGGCTTTGTGCCGGGACCCATTTCTCGTTTCTGACTTGCTGCCTCATCCTAAGTTACGATGAAGGGGGGGTGTTGGTGTGTATTATTTTCCACATCATTAGGTGAGTCATCTCACTTAGGTGAGATTGTAGGTCCATGTGTCATTTAGGGGTCATTATGAGATTCTCTTACGCGTCAGTGCGTCATATGCGTCATTAGGAGTTACACTTCTATTCTGGGAATGTAACTCCCCCTCTCTACTCGAGTTGTCATGATTGTAGCATGGGGTTACTCAGCACCTCCTATATGTACACCCCATTTGATCTATGAGATAGAGGAGAGTTTTATGGCTTAACTAGGTTCTGCCTGTGTTTCAAATCTTTGCATGCACATTTGGTTGATGCTTGCTCCTCCCGAGATCTCTTCACGCTGCCGTTCGCACGTCCGTTGATGTGCACGTCGTCCCTCGTGATCCTTGCTTGCGGGTTTTAAACCCTCTTTCACATACTAGGTAAAACCTGACTGTGCAGCTGCCAGGGCAGTTTTAGACCACTAAGAAGATCTATGAAGGAAGAGAGCTGGGCAAAATTGCCATGGAACTAGTGGATGGAGGGTTGATATCACCTCAATTATGATGAGAGAGGTCTTTTGAATAGTTTATCATGCCTTGAAGACCTTCAAATTGCATTTTGAGCATTGAATTGGACAAATCAGGACCTTGAAGAAACTTGAGGGCAGCAGAGTTTTAGTCATAACTTTTGAATGCTGTAACGAAACGACACGAAATTTGGAACATAGGTTCTTCATAGACACTACTAGAAGATGCCAAAATTTCAGGATGATTGGATTTGTGCAAAAAACGTTATGGGTGACAGAAATTCGTTGCAGTCGGGCTGTAATACTTCATGAGATCACTAGAAAAAGCTACAAGAAAGGCGAGCTGAGAGAAATTTCTTAGGATTTAGTACATGGAAGTTTGTGAAAATTTCGAACACACCAAAGGATGTGTACAGAGCATAGGTCTATGGCATGAAGACCCTTTTCTTGCATTTCAGAGCCAGGACTATGAGAATCTTGGAATAGAGTACTCAGGACTAGATGGATGGATCAAATATTGGCCACTTAAAGGTAAGTCTGAATCTCTAAAGTGATGCCTATAATTTGATAAAACTTGCATGAATCTTCTCATAAGTCCCAGATTTAGTATGACTACATTGGTGTCTAAAGCTTAGGACCAAGAATCTAAGTAGTATGTTACCAGGAGCAGTATGATCTTGGATGCATGGCCGTACAGAAAGTATAAGTAGAATGAAAGGTAATGGAACTATTGCTGTTATACCACCCTATATCAAGTCTGAGTTCATTCACCAAAGGTGGCTCAAGGTTGTATGAGATGATTTACCATACATATAGCTCATGAAAGCTGATTCTATAAGCAAGAATTTGCATGATAAGTAATGGTAGATGTCATATGGAATGATGCCCAGCAAGATGATCAAAGGAAGGTGGCAGAGCTATAAGAACTCTAGAATAGGGATCTTCATTTACCCAATGAGCATATCTTCTTCTTGAGGACAGGCAGAAAGTCATATCATTCTTGAACCTAGTCTATTGAAGGCTATAAGACAAAGCATTGATCATGCATACTAGATGAAATCTTGAACATGCATATAGAAAGACTGAGGGCTCTAGAAGGATGAAACTGATTTGAGAGACTTGGAACACCATTGAAATTGTTGTCATTGATTACTTGACTGTAAATCAGTCTTAAACCTTGCACAAAACAGAGATAGGTGTATACATAACATGAAGGGGAAGGTAAGATTGCTAGTGGAGTCCTGATCATGCATGAGACCTGTGGGATGAATATAAGTATCAACTAGAAGGATGATCTGATCAAGATCATGAAGCTGAGCTAAGAAGTGCACCACAACTCAATAGAAGCCTCTGGTTTTTCTAGTATTGGCCCAAAGAAAGTCTCTAAGCAATTTGGCCATTTTTTGAAACAAGCCTTGGATGAACACTAACAAGAAGACTAGTAAACATGAGTAGTAACAAGAATTTTAGTGCATACTTGAAATCTACCAGCCAAAGAAAGTGGCTTAGAGATCTAAAAAGATTTTTTTTTGCAACCCTGTCAAGCACATATTGCCACAAATCTGTAGAACTGCTGTGAAAGGCAAATGAGATCCCCAAGAATTTGAATTGCTCTCCTTTGGAAATCTACTTCCAAGCGTACGTTTCTAATCAATCTGGCATGGGCCATGGACTATGTGTGTAACCCAAAGTTTTGGACCACTGAAGGTTGGAACCCAAGATTTTGCCAAAAATATCAATGCAGAGCACAATTTCATTGACATTGTCCTCATTTTCAGCAAGTGTAAGAAAAGAGTCATCAACAAAGTGTCCATTAATAAGTTGGATAGACCGGTCCGGGAGATAAATTCCTCTAATTCGATCCTGTTCGAATTTCTGAGTGAGAAGGTAAGCAAGAGCTTTTGCCACCGGCACAAACAGAGCAGGAGTAAAAGGACAACCACGCTGGACGGATTAAAAAGAGCAAAGGAGTCAAATTTTTGGCCATTGATAGTAAGGCAAGTCAAGCGTTGGAGAAGCGAGTTTGGACATCCTTGATGAAGAACTCCCCGAAACCCAAAGCTTTTAACATGGCAAGAATAAAAGGCCACTCAATGCGATCATAAGCTTTTTCAAAGTCTAATTTGTGAAATGGTTTGCTGCCGAGAGGCCTGTGCCCATTTTGTGCCTTCCCAAAAACAATGAGATCATCCAAAATGTACCGGCCTTCGATAAAACCATTTTTCTCAAGTTTGACAAGAGTCGGAAGAATGTGTTGGATGCGGAGAGCGAGAGCTTTGGTGATGATTTTATATGAATCATTCAACAAGGTAATAGGGCCCAACTAGAGATGAGCTCCGTGTTACCAATTGTTGGTATGAATTTGGTGTTTCCTTTGTTAATGATAGCTCCCAAAGAATTGTTGATTAAAGCTTCTCTATAAACCAACAAGAGATCTGGACCCAAAAATGCTAAGTGGCTTTGTAAAATTCATAAGGAAAACCATCAATTCTAGGCATTTTGTCATTATACATGCATGCAAAATCGCTTGAATCTCCTCTAGTGAGAGAGGGGCATCACATTGAATCCTTGCAGTAGGAGAGAGCTTACAATGAACAACATCAAGGCATTGTTGTAGAGCAACCTTCCTTTCCTCAATCATTTCTTGGGATGACAAGACTGGTTTATAATGCTCCACAAAAGCCGATGAGATTTTAGGAAAAATGGTGAGTTTATTTTGGGCCACCCATAAGGATTTGACCTTTGCTTGGATCAAAGAGATTTGAAATTTTTTTTTGGAAGACCTATCTCCCACTTTGGGCTTGTGGAGCTGAGCAAGGATTTGGGCCCTCTCGTAGCATAAATTTTATTGAGTTTGAGCTTATGCATGAGCATGGCAATCATGGCTTGCAACTGATTATCAAAAGGGTTGGACTCTAGAAGTGAGGAGACTCTCTGAAGTTCTTTATTCAAAGCAAAATCCGTTTGCTTGTGAACCAAAGCCACCGGTTTGCTAAAGTGGTGGAGGAAAGCAGTAGTATAACCGATGGCTTCGTTTCACCACTCAATCCAATTGGGAGCATAATGAGGATGTGTAGCTAAGTTCCACACCACAGCAATGAGTTAGACAATCTCTTCATTAGTTAGTAGAGAGTTGTTGAGATAGAATTGATTGTGGCACTTTGAATTAGGATCCACCCCATGTCGGTTGAAAAGTGATAGGGTTATGGTCGGAAAGCACAATATCTTTCCAGACGGTGACCAAAGAGTGTTCGGAGCTGTTAAAGGCAAACATATGTTGCTCAAAAACACCACATAATCAATTCATTTAAGGACCTTGTCACCGTCGTACCACAAATTGGACCAAGTGAACCAAATTCTAGAGAGTAAAGGCTCACCGCTTATATAAGGGGTCCAACAAAGCCTGCCTGTTCTTAAAAGAATACCAAGTTTCACGCTCACCAACGCATGGGCAACACACCTTCTTTATCATTAGAATGCTCAATCATATTAAAGTCGCTACATACCAGCTAAAAGGCAAACAGTAAATCACTTGCCAATCAATGCCATAACTTCGTTCTTTAAGGGCCATTATTGAGGCGTAAATATGAAGCAAGACAATTGAGAAGCCATTAATATCCAACATAACCCATCTACAACCCGATCTAAAGGATCCACTCTTGAAGCGGTAAGAGAGCAAATCTTGGGGACATGGAAATATTGGCACCACCTCTTCCTTCATTATGCAAAGTGTGAAAATGTGTGAAATTTGAAGCTATGCATTTCAAAGTGGTTTGGAGGAAAAATCTGCAATTTTAATTTCCAGCAAATGAATCACATCAAGATTTCTATTTGTCTAACAAGCAAAACACACAATAATTTATGTGAAGAGTATGTGAGATCTTTAACATTCCATGAGATGAAATTCATTCAAAAATTCATCCGTAGTAAGTTCCCCTTGATCATCCTTAAATTTTCTTAGAATCCAATAAAACAAGATGTTAGATAACATAGGATGTTGATATGGCTCAAAATCATCGACAAAAATGGAGCGGCATTTAACCTGTTATTTCCCCTAGGTGACTCGTAACCATCACATGGTGGACTATGAGAGTGTTGGGAAGGTTGAGAAATCGTTGTTGTAGTAAGCAATAAGACAATTATTTTGATACCATGTAATAACTAGTTCGACTGCTTCAACATTTAAAACAACATCGGGAATGAAGACAAAATCGTTACCTCATCGTAAACTTCGGAGACAAATTTCCTTGCATGTTTGGGAGTCATCCTCGCTCTTGCAGCAAAAGTTGTAACTAGTTGGTAGAGTGCCATATATAAAGGGCTCTAAACCGCCCCTAAGGGCGGATTAAACGTCGAGCTTTACTATAATAGGATGCGGAAAGTCGTGCAAAAGCAGAATGGACTCTCGAAAATGATTGATAGTACTATAGACATGCAAACCCCAACAGAGGCAAAAAACATTTTTTTGGCAATCGACAATACAATGTGTTTATTTTTTTAAACCCCATTCCTTCATAGTTTATTTTGTTATAATTATGAAATCTATCTTGCTTTATAATTGTTGTAATTAATTGTTTTTGCCTATAACAAATCTTTGTTCCAACAACTTAGTGTGTTGTGAGTTGGATTTCCTCTCATCGGGTGGCAAGGATCACAACTTTGATACCACTGTAATGTCCCCATTGAGATATTTTATAACCCCAAAAGGAACACCTATAAAATCTGATTTATAACAGCCAACTAGTTGAATAAAATAATGCAATATTATGCATATCAGAATTTACTCTAGAAATGGTGACTTGATTGAGAGATTGCTAACCTTCATATCTGATCTAAACTTATCCAACCATTACCAAATTTGCCAGAATTAATCATGCATACATGAATATCAAAATCTATATTTTTTATGACCCAAAATGAGAACTGGAAATTTACTAAAAGTATGCAGAAATTCAGCTTACACAAATGGTTGGAAAGAAGGGTTTCCAAGCCTAGAGCAACTGAAACTAAATTGAAATTGGCCTCCAAAATTATGGCAAGGTAGATAATGACCAGATCCAGATTTACCGTGTCCTAGGGTGATTAGATTTCAACCACAAGAGGGTTGCTACCCCAGAAAACAGTTGGAAATGGTGATAGAAATCAGCCACAACATCTTCTCCTTCAAACCCTAGCTGGAGATGCCATAAATCTGCAATGTAGGGTTTTAACACTGTTGGAATTATGAAATTGTACTTGGAAACTCAATAGAAAACTCCTGAATAGAGATTCTTCACACAAAAGATGAAGAGTTTTCGTTCTTCAACCTTGGCAAGAGAGGGATTTTGTCCTCTAATGCAAATACATCAAAGGGTTTTCGTCCTTCAATGTAAAAATGGAAAAACAATCAGCTAAACCAAAATCAGATATCCAAATATGCCAAAAGATGTCTCTCCCAAGTGTGGCGACCTCCTTTTATAATTGTGAATGGCACATGAGCCCAAACAAAGGTCCAATCAGCTCGCTCCACTTGGGGAAAGTCGCTTTAATTTATTATTTTTATTTCCCTTGCTTTATTTTCCTATGGGTCGCATTTTCTCTTTAGGGAGAATAAAAAGTAAAGTGGACTTTTATTTTATTACTTTATAAGTAATAAAGAATTAAAGCACTTATAATAAAAGTCATGCACTAAAATTAATTTATTAGGATTAGTTTCCCGTATTTCCTACCCCTCAGCCATCGGGAAACAATAAATAGGCTAAGGGCCTTCGACCTGTTGTTTCTGAGAAGGGGATATTACAATTAACTAACTCATTCCTAATCAAGCTCAACTCCCATGGTGGGTGTGAACATGGCTAAAACATAAATAGTTTAGAAATAACCCAAACCATTAGCCAATGTAAACACGGCCACTCTAACAATAATTGCATTGTAATAACCCTTTTGAGGGTTTTAAACAGTATTTCCAGAATTCTGATTTTTAATTGCTGCAGACTGGAAATTTATTACAGCGGAAGGAATTTATCGAAATAAGTGTCAAAATTCATCAACAAGCATCCACAAACCCTTATCAACAGTTATTAACTAATTTTGAATTGAATTATGACCAAATTGATTGGATTTATGCCAAATCGAACTGCTGGAAGTTAATTGTACAATCTGGAAATTGCAGCAGCCAGTAAATGGTTCGATTTGCACTAATTAATGCTTTGAAATGCGCGCAAATGCAGATTTAGTCTCTAAAATGTAGGGCGACTTGATTTAACCAATTTATTTGATGTTATTTACTTGTAACAATTTAGAATTCAATCAAATGCAAGTCGAATTGGCAGAATAAATTAGAATTGACACCAAAGATCTTTAATTCAATAATAATCTGCAAATATGAATGTTTAAAGTCAATTGGTTTTGTCCTTCCAATGGACCTCAAGTGGGGTTTTCATCCCAATTGGAAGAATATGAGAGTTCTCTCTCAAATCTGAAATTCACAAGTCAAGTCCATGATTACAAATGAAGCCCTTCACTCCTATTTATACTTTTGAAAAGAGATGGCCGCTCCCTTATGACCATTCATTATGCCATTATAATTATTTATTTTGTCCTTAACTTGGCCAATCCATATATTCTACAATTACTTTATAAAAGACATAAAAATTATTAAATATTAAATGTTGCTCTTCTCCTTGATTTCCCTTTTTCTAACCACGAAGAAGGAATGGCTAGAAAATCCAAACTTGGTCTTCTACGTTGGGAAAAGGGACATTACAATTCCTCCCTCCCCAAGATTGCTTGTCCTCAAGCAATTACTAGTGCCTAGATCCCAAACAAATTTCAGCTGCTTCTTTGAAAAATTACCATCCAAACAATGGTGATCCATCATCTCTTTCCTGCTGTCTCGCTCTGCTTGAAAATACAAGATGAAGGAAGCTAGAATTCCACCTCCAATTAGTGCAAAAGTGTCATTATGTAGGAAATACATTTTCCAGCTATAGAAATGTCTTCGTAAGAACCAAGGCTTGGAGAAGAACAAACTGAAAATGAATAAATCAGCGTACTCCTTCGGTGGGACCACCTTCAATTTGACCCTTGGGTCAAAGCATTTGCCATCCCATCTTTCTCCCATGTTTAGACCATTGGTTCCTTGAGGGAAATAACACCAAAGTGGCTGAATGAGAGCTGCAAGATGACTTCCATAACCAAGAAGTGTTCGGTACCCTCTCCACCATGTGCTTAGAGGCTCCTTCTTTGTTAAGTGGCTGGAAAATTTGTGATCAGCAGTAGGAAGGAGAGTATAATAGATGAAATCACAACATACCTTCAAAGTTCCTTTTGTCATCCATACTAAGGAAGTTGGCCACAGGATTTCAGCTGGTAAAAATTTGAAGATGCCCATACGAAAGCTTATGGCAGCATTCTTGTAGATAAGAAATATGGTATTCTTTCTCCATCCCAACAACCGCAAGACCATTACCTCATTTTTTAGTAACTTTAGGAAGTACATTCTCTTTGTGAATAACTCATAATCTGATTTAGCCTTTCTTCTAAACTCATGGAGTGGTGGAATTTGCACAACCCCAACCAAAAATAAATTTTTCCAAAGGGCTGATTTGTGAAGAAGAATATTATAATGAATTCCTCCCAAAACATCCCCAACTTGCATATATTTGCATACAAAGCAAATTTGGAAAGGAGTAGTGCTTCTACCATATAAATCAGTCATCTCACATACCTTTTCCAGCTGGAATGGAATGCATATGATGGCGAAGAGGAGCCCACCCATCTCAACTTCCATGCTTTTACTTAAAGGCCCTTTGTTACCCTTATTTCTTGGATCCTTCTCAACCTTTCTGACATGGTGACATAGCGGAAATCTGCTCTTCAATGACTGCTGCACCAAATCAATTGGAAATGGAGAGTTGTTAGCATGTGCCAACCAAGAAATAAGTGAAATTTTCTTTGGATGATACTGCTGATCAGAACCAGCGAGTATAGGGCCCTTCCTTGCACATATTGCCCACAGTAAGAGAGAAATTCTTCCCTGATATGACTGTTGTTCAAAAATGGAACCAAAGGGCTTGTTTTCATAACATTTCATCCATGAAAAGAATGGATTTATTTCAAGATAGGACTGCTGTAATAAATCCGAGTGACTTGCATCATATCCGAATACTGTAAATGATGGATTTACCTCCAGAAGCACGTGATGTGACTGCTGTTTCAAAACAGCAGCATAAAAACCCGTAATGGCAAGCTTATGACACCATAATCTGACCCCTTGATTGCTCTCAATCATTCTTTTCAAACTCAGCTGAGTTACTATGCCCGGATCAAAGGAATAACACTCATTCCACATCAACTTTATGCACAAAAGTTCTATTAAAATTGGAGGAATCCTTTTATGAATATGTCCATCAAATGACTCATGAAATGGAAATACTGAGCTTGCCATGTGACTTTTCAAAGTAATTTTGAATAATTGGTGCCCCTTCACCAAGTGGTGTGAATGCATGCATGGAATCAAACGCTTATTGGCCATAACTGTATTGAATCCTTCCTTTGTTGAGTGGCCACCACGAAGCATCATACTTGCCCTATGTATCTTCCTTGTTCTAGCTTTGTTTGGCTCCATCCTTCTTGGTAATTCTTTTCCAATAAGCTGATGCATGCTGCCCTCTTTGATAAGCATGGTGTCCCTTTGATCATGAAGAAGATTCTTCACCCGGGGTGGGTGATGTGTGCCATCTCTCATACTAAGAATACTGCCCACAATACTCAGAAATTCTGAGTTCAAATCAGCATGTAAACCGAATTCTAAGGTCACCTTACCTCCATGCTCCTTTGTTTTCCGGGTGCTTGCCTTCACTATACATTTGTCTGATGCTTCCTTGACCAAAACCCTCATTATGATATGAATATGGCAGCGGTATAAAAGAAGGTAAAATGTCATCATACCTCGAATTTCCATGCATGGAACTTCTTCATAGTTCTCTCCATGATTATGTATGCCTTCAATTTGCCTCCAACGAGCTGCTGCTTTGGAAATTCCAGCAAGCTCTTGGTCTTCATTCTTGCCCGGAAATTGATCCTCCATTGACAACTTATCTTCTCCCATATGTAAATCTAATTTTCCCTTTTTTGTGGCTCATGTCCATGGTTTTCTCCTCAAAAACATCCTCCTTTGTACTGTTGTTCTGAATATCAGTCAATGGTTCGTTTTTAACAAGAGTGACGGAAGCTTCTATCACTTCCAAGGGCTGCTCCATACCCAATAAATTTGGGTTTCCTCAGGCGGAATATCCGTCTTCCCTTGTGCTTGTTCTTTGGATTCTTCTTCTTCCTCTGCTAATGTAATTGGGAAGCTCTTCTCTTCTGTCTCCCTTCGTGGCTGGGCATGCCTAGGCTTAGGCCTAGATCTTCCACTATCCAACTCCATGAACTCTGTGAATGACATTGCTTCATGGATTTCTTTGGGAAAAGCCATGTATTCCTTATAGCTTGCTTCAACATTTTCTCTTCCCGTGGTGCTTGGATCTTCTTCCGGTAGGACTTCAACTCTGGTCTTCGGACTCGATCCTCGGATTGTTCCCATTGTTTGCTTGATATTAATTAGATTTTGGATAGACATGGCAAGAAGGTCCAAGGCTTCCGTGAGTCTTTCTTGTCCTGCCATAAATTTATCCATTGAATTTCCCTCAGGCCCTTTGAGAATCAGGCTTTGATACCACTGTAATAACCCTTTTGAGGGTTTTAAACAGTATTTCCAGAATTCTGATTTTTAATTGCAGCAGACTGGAAATTTATTACAGCGGAAGGAATTTATCGAAATAAGAGCCAAAAATCATCAACAAGCATCCACAAACCCTTATCAACAATTATTAATTAATTTTGAATTGAATTATGGCCAAATTGATTTGATTTATGCCAAATCGAACTGCTGGAAATTAACTGTGCAATCTGGAAATCGCAGCAGCCAATAAATGGTTTGATTTGCACTAATAAATGCTTCGAAATGCGTGCAAATGCAGATTTAGGCTCTAAAATGTAGGGCGACTTGATTTAACCAATTTATTTGATGTTATTTGCTTGTAACAATTTAGAATTCAATCATATGCAAGTCGAATTGGCAGAATAAATCAGAATTGGCACCAAAAGATCTTTAATTCAATAATAATCTGCAAATATGAATGTTTAAAGTCAATTGGAAAGGGTTTCGTCCTTCCAATGGACCTCAAGTGGGGTTTTCGTCCCAATTGGAAGAATATGAGAGTTCTCTCTCAAAATCTGAAATTCACAAGTCAAGTCCATGAGTACAAATGAAGCCCTTCACCCCTATTTATACTTTTGAAAAGACATGGCTGCTCCCTTATGACCATTCATTATGCCCTTATAATTATTTATTTTGTCCTTAACTTGGCCGACCCATATATTCTACAATTACTTTATAAAAGACATATAAAAATTATTAAATATTAAATGCTGCTCTTCTCCTTGATTTCTCTTTTTCTAACCACGAAGAAGGAATGGCTAGAAAATCTAAACTTGGTCTTCTATGTTGGGAAAAGGGACATTACATGAATAGACATTAATTTAAGGAAATCTTTGTCGTGTTCATGGTAGTGAAGTTTTTTTGCGATGCGAGGAATTTTAGAAAGTTGACATGAACCACCTATAAAGGGAGCAATTTTTCATATTTCCTACTAACTATTCCTATTCTATTTAATTACATATAACATACATTTGCAATTGTTATATAGTGGCATCTCTTCATCTTCCTACTTATAGTCTAAGTCACAAGGTTTGGTGATTTTGGGCACAAATTTTGAAAATTGCTAAACATTTTAGGTCAACATTAAATTCACGAATGTTTGTGCATGTTTGGTGGGAAAAATACTAAAAATATTTCCTAAGCATCTTTAAGGGTAGTGTTTTCCTCTGTCAAGTGCACACAAGAGTGTTGCATGCGAGTGGAAGACTTAAGAGTTTTTATTCCAAAGCGCGTGTTGTGCTTGAGTGGAGTTGTTTAGCCCTATCGCCCGTGTGTGTGGCTTGCAGTGGATTGTGTGTGAGTGGAGTTGTTTAGCGTGTGACTCACTACAAACACCGTAGAGACGTGAGCACCGAGGATGGAAAAGACATATAGACTTTGGTGACTACATAGTGCATACGAAGTGAGTAGATGTGCATAGTCCAAGGAGACATGAGCACTAATAATGGAGCTGAGATTGCTATGTTTTTTATATTTAATTTGAGTTAATGTAAATGATAAAATATAATATAGAATTAAATTTAAAATAAGTTTTAAATTTTTTTAATGTTTTTAGTTATAAAATATAAAAAGTAAATTTAATACTTAAAAATATTTATAGTTTTTATATCTTATAATTTACTATGTTCCACGGGGACGCGTCCCCTATGTTTTTTAGCTCGTCCCCGTACCGGGGACGTTTCGGAACCTCGGGGACGGGTAGGAAACGTCCCCTTCCCATCCCCAAACTTTGCAAATTTTAGGAAACATCCCGGGGACGTAAAAAAAAAAACAGGGGATGACAAGGATGATTAGGCGTCCCGGTATGTTTAGGGACTTCAGCCGTCCCCTAAACATACCGGGACGCCCCATTGTCCCTTGTCGTCCCTAAGCAAACAACCTTAAAAACACACACTTTTAATTAAAAGTAAAGCAATGCGGGGGCCCACAAGGACCCCCACTTTCATTTCTAAGTGCCCTAAACCCAAAACAAACATCAAAACAAAAAAGAAGCTCATTTCGAATAAAAAATTTATTCGCATAAGGTAGTGTTCAAACTTCAATACAATCATTTGGTACAGGAGGGCTGTCACATCGTGCCCTTCCCTAAAATGAATCATTACGTTTATAAGACAAAATAATTAAAGAACCAATGATTTTCGGTTAAAACACGACTATCAACTACAACTAAACATAACAAAAGAGACGATAAGACACTACTAAAAGCCAACAAGAGATTAACAATAACAGAAAATAGTTGGTTACCAAAACAATGTTTATATTTAAATCAATGGTTTGCATTGATTAGATATTTGAGGAGATTGAAGATGAAATGGTGTTGGCTAGATTTTCTGCATAGCACAAAACCTAGGTAGTCATGAGATAAATCTCCCTCATTTATCGGTGAGGCTCCCGTGTCAGATTTGTCAATTAAAGTATGCTAATATCTAAATGGGGTTTTACTTTAACTACTCAGTTCATGAACGATAATCGAAAGCGATTCAGCTAAAGAAGTAAGCAATTGTTTAAAGAAAGGAAATATTTATGGAAGAAGGGAATTATATAAACACAGAGAAGAAATGGGGAAGATGTGCATCCCAATCAATAGATAACAGAGTTGATTGCATGCACATAGAAGAAACCAATAGATATCAACACAGAATTATAAGCAAAGGTAGCTCTAGATCTAGATCTGAAATAACACAAAGTTTATTAAAAGATCTAAGATATAAAAGCTAGAAACACAATACACCGTGACACAAAGTTCTCCGGAAATCTGCTCCTGTATATTCCTTTGCTTCAAGTGGCTATCAAGAGTTTCAGCACAAAGTTTGGAACGCAAGAATGCTGCTTACAAATTCTGATGCTTAACCCGAAGGTTCTTCTACTTATAGAATGTAGAGGGGCAATTACAAGTCGGAAGCTTTTAGTTGAATCGCACATGTGGAAGTCGGAAAAGAAAGCGCAATCTCCCTCCCTGGAATTCCTCTTTGCATGACATGTATGATTTGCAATGAAAATAGAACCTTCTATTTTGCACATCCGCCACTTATTTCCAAGTAGTTGACTTCTTCAAGTAATGGGTTTTAACCAATCACTTAAGTTGTATAATTTAATTGATCGCTCAATTACTTTGTCAGAGGAAAGAAGACGGAAGAGCAAAGCTGCAGTCTTTTCCTTTTTCATGTCTGCATGCAGCTGATTCTTTTGCCTTTGATTCTCACCAAACTGGATCTGGGAGTATTGGATCGGAAACAATTGGAATTGGAAACGATTGGATTTGGAAACAAGCTGGATCTGCAAGCGAGCTGGATCTGGAATTTTGCTTACGAGTGTTGCCTTCGCCTTGTCTTCCCTTTTATCCTTCAAGCTTTTGCAGTTCTTCTCCTGTACATGCATCAATGCAATGTTTGCCGTAAATAACTCTTTATTTTTAATTGCATATGAACAATTACAAATTCTGGAAAGCACTCCGGGTGAATGCAACTTCAATGAAGGCTTCAACTTCAATTGGAAGATTGGGAGCACATGCACAAGATCCTGGAAGGAATTTTCCACGCACTGACTTCTTCACGGGCTGCATTTGAAACAAGCAGATGAAACCTTTGCAATTATGGATCTGAATCTGGATCTGGATCTAGCACACTCCATGACGAATTCTGGCAGCTGGGATATGAATGGAAATGCTGCAACTCGAATGATTCCACTGCTTTTGACTGCACGCATGAGGGAAGTCTTTCCATCTCTGGATCTATCAATCAATTTGGAAAGAGGTTCGGACCTAGATCTGTGTCTCCTATGTCTACAAATTTGGAAGTGATGCATGACTCCGTTGTGCTTTCTTTTTCGTCCCTCTTTGCCATGGCTTTGTCTATCTTTGTTTGAACAATTCTTTTTCTTCTTATTTGGCCAAATTTCTTCAAAACTGGTGCAGATCTGGATAATTCTTCAGATTCGGAGGATATATTCAATGTATTGGACATTGATTAAAGCTCCTTTTCTTTTGTAAAGCACCTGTAATGAATTCCTGCAATTAATTTAGACAAAGATGGCAACTGGAACATGAACAGTGAATTTTAATCATAAAAATCTGCACTATTCAAACTTGCTGCCTCAAAATTGATGTTTTATTTGCATGCAAAGTGAGCATGAATTTTTTCAACTTCACCTGAGCACCTGTATCACTTATGCAAACACAAATCAACCTCCTTCAATGCATGCGCCAAAATTGGAAGCTTTTAGCATTAAATCCACCTTCTTTTGGGCAAAATCCTCTTCAATATGGGCGCACTTTTCCTCTGGGCTGCACTTCTTTACCTGTGAATTAATTAATTCACCCTTATGGCAGCCCATGCTTATATAACCCTCATAATTCTATAATTAATAATTGCCCCTCCTATTCCTGGCAATTAATTAATTAAAAATCATGTTTTTCTCTTTAACTGGTGTGCTAAAATTGCATGTTTAAGGACAACCATCCAATAAATTAAATTTAATCAATTTAATCATCCACTCTTCACTCCACTTAAGCTTCACAGTGTGCTTTAACCTTAGCCACTGAAAATAGAAATTAATATAATCATTTAATACTTTAAAAAGTATTATTTCCTTCTCAAAAGGGGCGCACTTTTTGACATGAAGGGGCTGTATTAAATAAATAATATTTATTTAATTTTAGTACTGTCTATTTTCAACCTCTTTTTGTCCACTTCCCTTTGTTGACTTTTCCACAAGTCTGGGTGCCAAAATTGGGTGAATAAATATTATCAAATAAATATTTAATGCATTATTATTCACTCAAGGTGGATCACACTTTTTGGAATAAGTAATTTCTATTTTTAAAAGTCAACTGACAATGGGATTATTTACCCTGCAAGGCAGCCCTGAAAATCCCATGATTCACTTAAGTTGTTTGACCTTCATAATGGGATTATTTACCCTGCCATGAAGGCAATAAAATCCCATGATTCACTTAAGTGATTTTTCTTTTATTCCACAATGGTAATTTTTACCCTGCAAAGCGAGTAAGAAATTCCCACTTCGCCTTACCTCTAATTTTCCCACCGCAACTTAAGTGACTTTTTGTCATGGGAAAAAATACCCTGCAAGGTAGGTACAAAAATCCCACTTACCTGCTGCTTCTAATTTTCCCATTGTCCACTCTAATTCTTTGTTTTCCAAAAATGCGGCCAGCCTAGAAGAGGCTTTTTGGTGCGCGACTTCGTCTTTTCCCAGTGAACCGGACCTCCGATGGCGACTTCCTTCTGGCATAACGTGCGTATATGATCTCCAGTTACTCCAAGCCAAGAATCAGGCCAAACCGGCAAAGGAATTGATCTAGAGAAATTTCACAGAAAACGAAACGGAAAACACAAAAACACAAAAAAGTTGTCATAAGTCACAAATAAAGCCCAGAACTTATTCTTAGTTAAAAACCTTCTGGTATATAGGAATAATGATATGTCGATGGACGTAACAGGTTAAATCGAGCGCAAATTGCCTCAAACGGGGCTCAAAATAATTAAATACAAATTTCCCGCAGACAAATCCCGACAACAGAATATAACAATTTTGGGCATCTGGGTATTTGGCGAAAATGGCTAATATGGCTCTTTGGGAATATCTTGACGCAATACAAGAACTTTCTGGCAATAAAAACACAAAACGACCCATTATTTTAAAAGTACGAATTTTTTTTTGGATAGGGTAGTCATGATTTTAGGATGAAATCTGGGGACAACCGAATGGGTTGGTATATTCTGCTATTATAATTGAGAGAAATACTTTATATGCTATTAAATGTCACCCCTTTGTTTTGGATCATCTTCAATCAAAGTTTGCATGTTGTCTTCGTTCAAATGGTCAACAGCAGACCTTTAAGAAGTCATGTGTGGTTAGTCTTAGTTATCATCCATTGGTATAATCTATAAGTTGTGAGAGAAATGAATAAAATAGTTCTATTATAAAGTATGGAGCTTATACTTGTAGTCTCTTTAGATTACATGACATTGATAGGATTCTTATTGTGTGATTTCAATTTTGAATTTTGAAGCCTGCATGTTGTTTATCATCCATCCTTAATAAATTTATATGCCACCACACAATTCAAACTGTTCTATCAACATTTACTTTATGGATATCTACAAGAAAGTATATTGTAGCGCTTATATTTCCATAGAAATACGCCACAAAATGCCAGACTTTTGGTCTTTGATCTTGGTAAATCATATTCTTATTACAAACCAATTTTTTCCTACACGAATGGGGAGTTTTCATGCAAGAAGATAGTGAGGAATGCTTTAAGTTTAAGTTTATCAATGTGTTATAGTTATCATATGAATATTTGAAATTTCCTATATTTTTAAGGTTAAATGATAAATCTTATGTGAAATCTCAATTCAACTCTAATTTTATGTAGTAAGGTTTGCTTTAACAATGTTATCATATGAATATTTGAAATTTCCTATATTTTTAAAATTTTCCCTTATTTTTTAATAGCCGTCCCCTGCCGTCCCTTAAAAAAAGGCCTAAAAAAAATCCGTCCCAAAAACACGTCCCCCCGTCCCCTCGTTGTCCCCGTCCCGAAACTTGGTGGAACATAGATAATTTATGATATTATTTATTAAAAATATTTTTATTTGTAACATTATTTAAATTTATAATATTATTGGGTTTTAAATTTACTTTTAATATTCTATATTGTATATATATTAATTATAACTTTTTTTAAAACAACACTAGAACTTTATATTATGTAAAACTCAAAATTACATATTCAGCTATGCCAAGCCTGAAAACTGTTAGTCCAAGCTTGAGCATTATACAACAAAAAAACAGAAGAAATAATCATGACAGAGAATTAAGATTAAGAATATATCTGATATCCTCCTGAAGCTTGTTGGACCACCATGGAGAGGGCATGCCATAGCAAAACAAGTCCTTGTTGTCTAGATCACGATTAAGCTAGTCCATCGTCAACTTTGATCCTTTCATGAGGAATGTGATTAAATTGGACCTCTTGAAATTTACCCCTTAGTTGTTTTATCTTCCACACCTCTTTGGCAATACGCCAATTGGGAGGGGAGCCTAATCCATTATCAGAAAGCAGATGGATAATAATTTGGGAATCCGACTCAACCTGGATCTTATGCCATCCAATTTTCAAGGCCTTTTGCATGCCTTTGTAGATAGCTTTCACCTCAGCAAGATTGTTGGTAGTAGAGCCAAGATTCTCAACAAAAAAGAGCTGCACCCCACACTCGACATCCCTACCAATGCCTCCCATAGTAACTTTCCCTGGATTTCCTCTGGAAGGCCCATCCGTATTTAACTTGCAATATCTAGGAGGAGGATCCTACCAATGACCGTCCCTTAGAGCTTTCTTCTTCTTCTGCAGCCTGGGGCAAGAAACATCCTTAGGACCAATGTTTAGTTGATTTCAAATCTTTTCCCATTCAGGGGAAAGATCTTGACGTAAAGATATCTTATGTTTCAGGCTTTTCAATATGTTGATTTTGGTCTTCTCCCAAACAAAAGAGTTGTCTTTACTGATTTGCATGAAGATTCTACTATTTCTTTCCTTCTAAATATTCCAAAGGAGAAGAGAGATTCCACTCCAAAGCACAAGAATAAGATTTTGGCCTTCAGGAGAGCTTTCAACCATTCTCCAAAAATATGCTCAAGAGATTCCAAATTTATCCAATGCACTGAAATAGAAAAGCAAGGTGGTGCCACAATGGGACAACCAAGGACACGAGAATGATTTAGTTAATATTTAAAAAATTCATTAATTATTTTTATTAATATATGTAATATATATCCAATTTACATATTTATATTATTTTTTGAAACATATTTATATTTAATATTTATAATGTATTTAAATTTGATGTGTTTTATTTATTTGCATATTGTCATTTAATGGCTCCCCTAAAATCAATTGTTGAGGTATTGAAACATGTGATCCATGATGGCAAAAATCTCAAATGTCACTTGTCTAGTCATCCTTTTTACTAGAAATTTAACAAGGGTAATTGACCATTTATTTGGCATTTCAGGGGTTCAAGAGGGGTATTGCTTCATGTGGATCGATGACTCCAAAGATTTGCAGAGAGAGCCATCCCGAGGTATTGAAACATGTGATCTCTGATGGCACCAATCGTGCAAATATCACTTGTGTGGTCATCCTTTTACTAGAAGTTTAACAAGGGTAATGGACCATTTACTTAGCATTTCAGGGGGTCGAGGAAGGGGTGTTGCTCCATGTGGAGCAGTTGACTCAAAGATTAGAACTGATCTAGAGAAACAACAATACGCTTCGATTATAGGAAAGATGAAATCAACACAAAGAACAAATAATCCAAGAGGATATATCTAGGTTCACAAAAATAGAGAATCCAAGAGGATATGTCTAGGTTCACAACATCTTTTGTGTCTTTCTCTTCCAATATGCCCAAGGTCACAATTAGTGGATCAACAATGAACATTGAATAGTTTCAGAAACCGGTTGAAAAACATGTGGATGATGCATTAGTTGATTTGTTTTATTTGAGTGCCATTCCATTCAATGTAGCTAGGAATCCACATTTTCAAAATGCATTTCAAAAGTTGTCAGAGAATTTGGAAATGGCTACACACCTCCTTCTGAGGCATTCAAAACAACGCTTTTGTAGAGGTCAAAAGAGGAAATTATCTCGAGGTAAAATCCTCTTAGAGTAAAACAGTTGCACTATACTTGAGCGATGGATGGTTAGATATATGTCGAGGCCTCAAATTAATGTTTTGGTGGCTTGTCTTCAAGGTGTCGTGTTCGTGAAGGTGATTGACACGATGAAGGGGGTTCAAGAGGGGTATTGCTCCATGTGGATCGGTGACTCCAAAGATCTGTAGAGAAAGAGCCGTCCCTGAGGTATTGAAACATGTGATCCCTAATGGCACCAATCGCAAATATCACTTGTGTGGTCGTCCTTTTACTAGAAGTTTAACAAGGGTAATGGACCATTTACTTGGCATTTCAGGGGGTCGAGGAAGGGTGTTGCTCCATGTGGAATAATGACTCCAAAGATTAGAACTGATCTAGAGAAACAACAATATGCTTCGATTATAGGAAAGATGAAATCAACACAAAGAACAAATAATCCAAGAGGATATATCTAGGTTCACAAAAATAGAGAATCCAAGATGATATGTCTAGGTTCACAACATATTTTGTCTTTATCTTCCAATATGCCCAAGGTCACAATTAGTGGATCAACAATAGAACATTGAATAGTTTGTAGAAACCAGTTGAAAAACATGTGGATGATGCATTAGTTGATTTGTTTTATTTGAGTGCCATTCCATTCAATATAGCTAGGAATCCACATTTTCAAAATGCATTTCAAAAAGTTGTAGAATTTAGAAATGGCTACACACCTCCTTTAGAGGCATTCAAAACAACTCTTTAGAGAGGTCAAAAGAGGAAATTATCTAAGGTAAAATCCTCTTGGAGTAAAACAGTTGCACTATACTGAGCGATGGATGGTTAGATATATGTCAGAGGCCTCAAATTAATGTTTTGGTGGCTTGTCTTCAAGGTGTCGTGTTCTTGAAGGTGATTGACACGATGAACCATTAGACAACTCTAAGTATATTTTTAAAATATTTGAGGAAGCCATTCTTGAAGTAGGTGAGGAGAATGTGATTTAAGTGGTTGCTGACAATGCCACAAATTGTGTGAGAGTTGGGAAACTGATTGTAGAGAAGTACCTACACATATATTGGAACCCGTGTGTAACACATTGTCTGGATTTGTTTCTTCATGACTTGGCTAAATTCCCATAGGTACATGAAACAATTCACAAAGGGAGAAAAATTGCAATTTTTAAAGAAATCACTGTCTCACATGGAATCTTTATAGAACATGCATCGAGGGAGTTGTTGAGGTTATATGAAACAAGGTTTGCTTCATTTTATATTACTTTGAAAAGAGTGGTCAAGAGAAAGTAGCTCTAAGGTCTGTTATTGGTTTTAACTAGTGGGAAAATTCTATTCTTATTAAAGCTCTTCAAGGGAAGAACAAGGAACAAATTCTTGTAAACAAAACATGTTTTGGAAAGTGTAACAAAGGTTGCAAATATGTGTGGACCAACTTTTGTTGCATTTCGCATGGTTGATCGTGACACCCCCTGTCTCGGTATGTTTAATGAGGGAATTGACCATTGCAAGGAAGCCGCTCAAAAAACACTTGAATAATATGGAAACAAAGTACATGGAGATATGGGATGCAATTGATATTAGATGGAAAATGATGCACGCCTTTACATCCGACAATGTGTTGTTTAAAGCCTAAGTTATTTCAAATGGTGTTTTAAAAACCATTATGGTTCCGGTTCGGTTCGAGTGGTTTGACTGATTCTTTAAAAAAAATTGCAAACCATTAGAAAAACCGAACCAATGATTCTCTGTATGAAATCGATCGATCAAGAATGGTTTAGTACCAACCTTCCGGTTTCAGATTGAACTGTCAAACCGGCCGGTTCCGTATTGGACCGCTCTGAACTAGTTGAGGGGCAAGTTTTGCCTTAAAACAAATTTTTTTCCATTTTTAGCTTTTAAGTTACTTTTTCCCGACCCTAACCTTAAAATGATGTTATATAGACCCCGTTTGGAACAATGATTAAATGATCTCATCTTCATGCAATACAACCTCCGGCAAAGGTGAAACCAATTACTGAATAGGATACCTAATACATATCCCATTGTCTTGGATGATATTAATCCAACCTCAAAATGAGTAGAGGAGAGTCACTGCAAAGTTTGATCCCAATGACTTGGGGTGGATGGCTTTGGATGATGAACCACCTAGTAGCACCAGACATGGTAAACACTAGCCGTGCTACTATAAGTAGTGCATATATCTCGTGAGGAGTTCGATGTGTCTGAGCCAAAGGAATATGATGACATTGATGAAGATGAGGATCCCATTCTTAACAGTGGTGTTGAGTTTGATGATTGATATCAAACATCTAGTAGCTTGTAGCATATTGTTTTTTGGACTCTATAGGCCATTTAGAGCCTCATTGTTTATGTATTTTTTTTTCAAATATGTAGTGCACTCGGTGTTGTTTTGGTTTATTTACCCTTACATGGTATATGCATGAGCAAACTTTGCATATTTTGTCTCTAATTGTTTGTAATGATGGTTTGGAATCTTTAAAATTTCTTATTTTCATTAAATTGTAATATTTTATGTATTGTTTAGTGAACTGGTTCATAAGTTTTAAACCAGTCCGGTTCCGGTCCGACCCTCGGCCGGTTCCAATTTGTAAAACATTGATTTCAAATTGATGGATAGGGTGATTGTGAAGTTATGGTAGGGCTTCACGAAGCCATTGAGAGCTTTGATGCAAATCCGACAACTACAAGTCTATTAAGAGGCCCATGTTGGCAATACAAGACAAAAGAAGGGATGTTTGGAATGTTAGCAGCCAAATATGGAATGTCATGAGTTGACATGCTTAGGTATAGATGGTGGAGGTCATATGGAGCATAGACTCCTGAACTACAATACTTAGCCATTCGAACATTGAGCCAGGGAGCAAGTTCATCAGCTTGGGAGAGGAATTGGAGCTGCTTTGAACACACCCATTCTAAAAAGAGGAACAAGTTGCTGTTTGGAAAGTTGGGAGATCTTGTTTATATTCGTAGTAATTTACAATTGTGTATGAACAAAGCAACACAATACTCCACCTCTTTGTCACAACTCTAACAAATTCCAGCAGACACAACAGATGCAAATGAGACTAAGTTTTCAGTGATGAATTGAATGGTGCATCTAGTGATGATAATACTGCATCAGCTCAACCACTCTTTATGGCATGGAACTTTTTGGAGTTTTGAGTGTTGATTCCTAATGGATATTTGTCACTTTTGACGATTTCATATGTTTCTTGTAGTTTAACTTTGATAAGTATATCATGGTTTATAAATGTGGCATCTTCTTATACATATTTCAAAACTATTTAGTAATGTTTACCTATTTTTTACAATTTAGTGGTTCTTGCATTAAAAAAATGCAACTTCATATTAGTTGAATTTAATCACAATTCTTTTTTGAATTTTATCTTGGCCGAACTCGAACATGAACATGAACCTTGTGACATAGCTTCTAGTTAAATTTGGCTTACATGACAACTTGTATATCCTGATTTTTTTTTTTACCAACTTTACATTTGACTCAATTACTTATAAAATTAAATTTCTTATGACTATATAAAATACATCCATATTTATCTACCTAACAGCTGCAATAAACCGTTTTTCATTTTTTTTTCTCCATGCTTTCTATTAATTCCTTGGATTATCCTCCTAACGAATTTCTTCTTCTTTACGATGGTACCTTTTCTTTATCTCTTTTTCTTGTTAGAAGTTGCATTGCATCCTAGGTTTTTTTGTATGCTCCAACGACATTGTTCTTTTTCTTTCATTCTAGATGATTGCTCCTTCACTTGATCATCGGGGATTGTAAAAATGTTCTTAATCTCTTTAGTACCCCATGCATTCTCCTATCTTTCTTTAGTTTTTCCCAATGTCCAGTACCTTAACACAACTCTTGCTATATGTGCCATGCTCTTGCTAGGGTTTCTAATGTCCAATGAATGAATTTGACCCTTGTACACAACTTTGTCCTCCCAACTTTCTTCCAACATTCATAGTTTTTAATGTGGTAACTAGGGCTAAATAAGGGTATGCATTTTTCAATCAAGTGGTGATTCCCACATTTCTTTTCAGAACTTATCCACATTAAAATTTGTACCTTGTAATGTCCCCATTTCTGAAGACCCTTAGCCTATACGTCCCCGTGGGCTTCGGGATGTGCAAGGGGAACATTTTTATTAAATAATTAAATATTATTGCCTGGAGCAATAATTATTTAATTATTTTATAAAAGTTATTTAATTTAATTCCCAAAATATATAAAATTAAATGGGGAATTAATTAAATAAAAAGTTAGGTGGCTTTCATTGATAAAATCACCCTTTGCAAAGGGGACGCCACACTAGGAAAACAAACTACTTTTATTTAATGTTTTCCCTCTCCTAGGGTTTTCGAATTTTGTGCCTCCTTGCTTATAAAAGGAGTGCTAGGATCACTATTATGATTATGCTATGATGAACTTATTTTGATACTCCATGCTTGGAGTTGGGATGCATGCCCATTGAAGCTCTCTCTCTCTCTCTTGCGTGGGAGGTTGTAGTGAGCTGGTTTTCTTTTGGCATCAATTGAAGAACTTATTATTATCTTTGGCAAATCTGCATTTTACTACTGTAGCGACGTCACTGTAGCAGCCGGTTTGTGATAAAAAAATAAGTGATTTTGGAGTTCCTTTTGCAAGTCGACTTGTTGGTATATGTTGCATTCCAGTTTTGGCGACTTTTTCCATGGTGATTGTGGACTGTTTTGCATGCTCCATTTAGTATGGATTGATCAAGTTTATTGCATGATATTATTTCCTTTGGCAGCGATTTGTTTTGGGCAATAATTGGCAAGGTAAATCTTATAAATAAGGTCTGGTTTTCTATTAATGAAATCTGCCATTTCTTCCATCAAACAGCGACTCCATTATGGGTGAATGTTAGTTATTTGTTACATGTTTTGACCCTCACATAAGCAGCGAACTGTTAGTGCATTTTTAACAAGCCCTAGCGACTTGTAATTGCATGATTCGTTAGTGGTTTTAGGACTTCCCAAGGCAGCGACCTGGGTTTAGTTACTGGATAAAATATTGCATGCCTTTTGACAGTGAAATCCATGATTAAAGTCGGTTGTTTTCCTCTTATGCCAATGACCTCATTTTTTGCATGATATATAACCGAACTGTGGGCAGCGACTTGCATCCATTTAATACCCTCTATGGTTGAATTAATTCTGGGAATGGCAATCTGATCTAGTGCATGTTTCAGTGGTGTTTTGGGCCTCTTTTTAGCAGCGAATTGCATAAGTGAATTGATCTGAGTTTGAAGTATGTTTTCATCATCATTTTGGCAGTGATTCATAGCTTGATTGCATATCTTTTGCAGCTGTTATATTCTAACATTGGCATCTGATAGTTGCATGTCTTTGGGGGTATTCTGGGGTCTGTTCATGGCAGATTTAATGATATAACATTTTTATGATATTACTCCCATAAAAACGACTGGGTTAGTGCATGGTGTATGGGGGTTTGTAGCTTCTAATTGCAACACACCTTGTAGGATCAGTTTGATATCAGCTGGGCAGTGGAATCAATTGGGTTTGATGTTCTTTATATTGATCTATATATCAAATATTAGATCAATACTTCAACAACTTGTATTAGAGGATTAACTCTGGATTTGTATGCTAGAGAAATTGGTTGTTTGCCTAATTTCCATTTAATTTCAGAGGTGGGATATTACATACCTCTTTCCATGCAAAATGCAATTTCCCCAAATGGACAAGTTAACCCTACAAATCGAATAGTCGCAATTCTGATCTCAAATGATCAATTTATAAAATATATAGATGTGATAATTATACAGATCTGAATTAATTCTAGAAAGTGCGACTTGCCTTAAAGATGGAATATACTCCCAATTGAGGAAAATTCACCCAAATATTACCCAAAACAAATCAGCAATATTTATTTGTGTAATAACATTAGAAAAATACCAGATTTGGAGCAAATGAAGGCTGAAATTTATTTATAAAAGTCTGCAGATGAACAACTCTTAGACAAGCTTTAAAGCAGAGTTTCCTCAGCCCAAAAATTACACCAACCAGCTGAATTTGATCCTTAAAAATCTGATAATTAAATCACCAATCAGATCTGACCTCAATATGCCCTAGAGTGTTTAGAACACACCCAGAAGTGGGTCACTCCACTATAGAAATACTAGAAAGTAAAGGTGGATCTCAACAACAATTATCCTCCTTCAAACCCTAGTTGGAATCGACATAAATGTGCAAAATCAGACCTTCAACGCCGCTTATAATTGATTGGAAAACACAAGGGAAGAAGAGTTTTCATTCCTCTTCCAAAGCTAGAGAGGGTTTTCGTCCTCTCAAGAAAAATCCAAAGGGTTTTCGTCCTTTGGAGTTGAAATGGTAAGCATGTAAGCTTGTACCAAATTTTAGAGAATTATCAGATGCAAAAAGATACCCTTCCCTTCCATGGTGACTTGCCTTTATAGTTTATTTTGGCCTTTTTGCCACCCAACACAACCAATCAGATCTCTTTTCCCGCATTTAATATTTTCCTTTGCCTTTTTCCCTTTTCGACATGGGTCGCATTTTTCTTAGGGAAAATAAAAATCATAAAGTCACTTTTTCTTTTCTTTGTTAACTTTGTCATTAATAAATTAGTAAGTGTTTACAATAAAATTTTATGATGCAATTTATAACTAATTCATTATGACTAAGTTTCCCTTTTATTCATCCCTTAGCCGTCGGGAAACAAAATTGGGCCAAGGGTCTTTGACCTGTTATTTTAAAGAAGGGGACATTTCAAAAATGGCATCTTTTTGGGTTTTGCACCATCATCAGTTCTTAATGTAAGTGTGTCATCCAAGGCCTCCATTCACATCTTTTCATTTGGGAGTATTCTTCTTGTTTGTCTAAAAAAGTCTTCCAAATTTCCCTCTTTTTCCAAGCCCTTTCTGGGTATTAGGGTTTGTGAGGCTATCATGCGTTATGGTTGGATGACTTTGGGCATATTTGTAGATATATGCAAAAGTCTCATTGTTTCCTCCAATTTTCCATACAACCGTACTTTCCTATTTGTTTTTCAATCAGTTTGAAGTGATTCGCTTTCTAAGCTTATTAATCCATCATCGTGGGGTTCAGAGTCTATGTTTGGTATCAATACTTTTACTAATAGAATATAATCCATTAATTTCATCATGTTCCCTATTGTCTTGGTCATCTGTCTTTTGACCAAGCTGCTGCCATGCCATTGTTTAGTGGTAAATGGGCCACCATTCCATTTCCTTCCAATGTGGTTTCTTCCTTTGTCGAATCTTGTACCCCATTATTATCTACAAACCATTGAAAATTTACTACAACTAGATTAGTCACTTGATTCTCGTAGATGTCAATTGTCTCAAAGTCAACTTTTCTTTTAACAACCATAATATTAACCTCAAAAGTATTCATTAGCACTCTAGTGGAGATCTAGGAGTGCCATTTACTAATAGGGTATCGTAGTTTTCCATCTGTAACATTGGCCTCCGCAGTATCTCCCAAATGCCCAAATCTCACATTTTGCCTCCATTTTGTTGATCATTCATTCTATCATCTATCAATTTTTTTAACTTCCATTACCTAGCAGTTCTATACAATTGTCTTTTGAGAAATTTCCCCTATTTCTATACCTTCTAGTCTTTGTACTTTTTCCTCTTTTTTTATTCAAATAATTTAAAAATTGCTCTCCATTGACCTACTTTTTTGGTCATTCGTTGGACATTAATATATTTATCTTATCTTATCTAACTTCTGCAACAAATCATTTGAATCTACCATCGTAATTAGTTTCTTGAAATGTAACTTCATCCTCGACAAAGCAAGCCATATTTTAATATTCTTTGTTTTACAATGTAGTTGTCATCATAGTAATTTTTTTAGTACATCCTTGTGTTTCCTAGTACTTGGGCACTCATCATTCCTAACTCCCCCATTGCTTATAGGCATTATATTTCATTTCTATGATCCCCAATTTTTGCACCCTTTCTTGTAGTAACCACCAACTAGAGTCTTCTTTTATATCTTCATCGAGACATACGACTAATGTATTTAGTGTCTATACCTTATATTCTGTAATGCCCCTTTTTGGGCTCTAATTGAAACAAAAGGGAAATTGCACAAACCCCAATAGATGGCAAACTGAAAATTATGACAACCAACTGAAATTTATAACATGGTACAGCAGTCTAATTTTTTATAATAACAAAGAAAATGCAATGTCTCTCCAAAAATACATCATTTACACAATCCAAAGCATGTAGGGAACCTTCAAAATATTTTAGAACAAATATAAACCAAGAAATAAGCCTTCAAACCCCAGTTGGAATTTATTTAATTAAATTTAATAAAAGTAGTGAACACCCTTACAAAAATGGCTAGAAATGAAGGATTCCAAGCCTCAAATTGAAGTCCAAACGCTGATTCCAGTTGATAAAAAAGGAGAAACACAATGATGGCTGAGTTTGATGTTGCTGCGTGCCCTAAGACTGCAAATGCCACCTTAGGGAAAGTCGCCACCCTAGGTGAGGGCTAGGAATGCCTTCAGAACTGAAATTAACTCCTTATGAGATCACCTTGTTGCACACTTAAGGGGTTTCATTCTTAAACCAGCCCACTATTGAGAGTTTTCGTTCTTAACAAGTTTTCCAAGAGGGTTTTCGTCCTCAATGGAAGAGAGAAAACAAACATTTTCCAATTCCAAGAGAAATAATTTCCAAAAGATGCATAACCTCTTTGAAGCCAAGAGACCCTCTTTTTATAGCTTGATGTGGCGCCAAAGATCATTTAAAATGCCTCTAAAGAGGACCGACCTCATACTAGTTTATTTTTTCTTCTATTTTCATTTATCTTTTCTGCTTTGCCCAACCAACTTGACTATACTAAGAAAACTACTAAAAAAATGCAATGCTCACGAAAATAACTGAAAAATATGACAGTAACTCCTTTAGCTCATTTATTTTTTGCCCATGGGAAGTGGAATGGACTCAAGGCCTTCTAAGAGGACTAGGGCTGAGAAGGGGACTTTACAGTCTTCCCCTCACAAAACTGCTTGCCCTTGTGAAATTGCAAATTTGGGTGCTCTAATATAGTGGCACCTTCCCATGTAGCATCTTCCATTGGTAGATCCTTCCAATGGATCAAATACTCCTTAATGCTTTGGTTCCTTAACTTTCTTTCTCGAACATCCACTATAGCTTCGGAACCAAAATTAACTTGCCTTCTTCATCCAAAGGTGGCAACTCAATAGAAAGAGTAATGTGCTGTCCTAGTGCCCTTTTTAGGCACGAAACATGAAAGACATTATGTATCCGGCTATGCTCAGCTCATATGCTACTTCTCCAACTCTTCCCTTCACTTTGTAAGGCCCATAGAAATGTGGTTTAAGCTTTTCCGCACCACTATGTTTGAGGGAGGATTGCCTATAGGGTTGCAACCTCAAAAATACCATGTCTCCTACCTCAAATGTCCTTTCCACCCGGCATTGATTTGCATACAATTTTTGTTGGTTTTGTGCACGTTGGAGGTTCTCTTTGAGCACCTTCAAGATGTCATGACTCTGTTGCACCAAATCTTTGGCCCCTGGTACCCTACTATCTGTCATAACCAAGTCAACAAAAGAGAGAGCATCATAACCATATAGAGCTTTGAAGGGTGACATACCAATGGACATTTGGAATGTCGTATTATAACAAAACTCAGCCATATGTAACCATTTTACCCAAGCTGATTGCTACCCTTCAATATAATTCTGTAGGTAGCCTTCTACCCATTTATTCACTATTTCCGTTTGCCCATTGGTTTGGGGATGATAGCTAGTGCTAGGAGTGAGCTCAATACTTGTCAAATGGAAAAGTTCTTGCCAAAATATGCTCAAAACCTGTTGTCCTTGTCAGTTATGTTCTTTGGCAGCCCATGAAGTTTGAGCACCTTGAAAAGATATCAGCCACTATAGGTGCATTGTACTTGACAAGAAGTGGATTAAAGTGGACATATTTTGTGAGTCTATCAACCACAACATACAAACAATTCTTACCTTGAACCATGGGCAGCCCTATGATGAAGTCCATGGAGATACTTTCCCATTTTTGAGTGGGAATAGGAAGGGGCTGCAAGAGTCCAGCTGGAAATTCATGTTCCACCTTGTTTTGTTGGCAAACCAAACATTCCTATATGTATTGAAGCACCTCCTCTTTAAGTCCTTTCCAAAAGAACCTCTCTCTAACTTGTTTGTATGTTTTGAAGTAGCCCGGATGACCAGCCAATGGGGCATCATGAACAACCCTCAATATCTTATTTTTCACCTTTGATTCTAGAACCAAATAGACCCTATTCTTGTAGAGGATGAGCCCATCCATTATCTTATACCTCTCATCCACAATTTCTCCTTCAAAAACAACATTAGCGAACTTATTCTTGGCATACTCAATTGTAATTAAGGACTTCCAATCTGCTGTTATCTTAGATAAGGAGCAAAAATTTGATTGTTTTGACAAGACGTCTTCTACCAAATAATTTTTTTGGGGGTTCCGTGATCATACCTTGTAGTACCACCTTATTTCCTCCATTCATGAAACTTAGCTCCATACTTTGGTAGTTGAGAGTGAATTCTCCCAATGAGTGTAACCATTGGACCCCAAGCACAAGATTTGTATCAGCTATGTCAATTATATAAAAATCATCACATACCTCATGTCCTCCTAATGTGAAAAGGAGTTGTGGACTCTTGTGCATGACATGGAATAGCCATCTCTATAACCTACACTGTATAATAACCTGAAACCTTTGAAGTCTTCCACCTTCAATTCCATCCTTGCAACCAAGCTCTCATCAATGAAATTATGAGTGGCTCCACTATCAATCAATATCGTGACTCTTTGCCCTTGTAGGTCTCCTCTCACCAGAGTGAATGATATCTAGGAGCACCGGATAAGGTGGCAAGAGTGTTGTCTAAGCATTCTGAATCTTTTTTCGGATCATGATTTTGTGTTGCCTCTTCAACACCCACTTCCTCTCCGTAATATCCCCTTCTAGGACAATTTAGGAAATGAAGAAGTACTTGTCAAGATTCAACAAAGAATGGAAAAACCCTTTTGCTTCAACCTAAAATATCCCAATGTTAGCTATTTCGAACCCAAATGAGGTTGGAACTAGCCAAGGTGGTGGGATAGATTGGAAGAAAACAATTGGAATTTAAACACATTCAAATCAGATTTTTAACAACTGAAAAATAATTAATATTAAAACCCCAACTACTGCAATCTTCCAAAATTATTTCCCGCTTAACCATCCAAGCAAAAATTCTCAAACTTGGGATTTTGGGCCACAAAAATATGAAGAATAATATTATAAAACCAGATTTCGCATAGCAAACACGAAACCCTAATTTTGCCCTAAAAATTAGGTCGCCCAACACATTTAGGGCATCAAACCCACTCCAAAAATTATGAAATCATCTTCTCCTTATCTCTCCTAATTTCTACAACCACATATTGATCCCAAACTGCAGATCTGAATTTAATAACAATCGTTAATTAATTAAAGTGCACCTGAACAAGCTGAAACTTCAAAAATTCATATCTCCCTCAATACTTGGAGTTTTTGCATGAAATAAATTGCAGAATAAAGTAGAAATAAAGATCTTTCCAATGAACTAACAAACTGAATTTTTATCCCACTGAAACCCACTCAAATCTGCCTCTGAAATCTGAAAACCAGTCGCTAGGGTTAGGGAAAATTAATTAAATAATTTCCAGCTCATAAAACCCTTCCAAAAACCCTTAAACAATCAACCCTTGATCTGAAATAATTGATTAGACACAGCAGCAAATAGATCTAGCATAAATAACTTCAAAATATGAAAGATCAAACCCCAATACCAGTTGCTATGGCTAAATAAATTGCAGCAACAATAATAGTCATAAAAGTACTTCAAACCCTTCACAAAAATACAGATTTATCATCCAAATAAATGCGCCAATACCAACACAAGAGATCACAATGAAGAGAACAATAAAATCTTCAATATCTTCAACAATGGATCCAAATGAAGCTTACAATGAGAGAGCACAATGCAAGAACTAGGGCATACATCCCAATACTCCAAGCATGGAGTGAAATCAAATGATCAATCAACATGCCCTCTAAGGAAATGCGACCTCCCTTTTATAGAACTAAGGGGTGCAATATCCAATAAAGACCGACCTTTTCCCTTTTGGAGGGAAAACATAAACTCTCATTAAAATATTTAATACTAGGACTATGTGCACTTTATTTATTTATTTTAATTAAATAAATAAAAGTAACTAACCTATGTGCACATTAAACTAACTAAAAAGACTCCCACTTGTAGCGCTAGGCATGCCAAGGGGTTACAATGCAAATGAAAAATAAATATTAGTAATGTCCCAAAAAAGGGGACATTACACTCTCTTTCTTCACAATTTGAAAATACCTCAATATAATGCACATGACCCTTACCTAAGCAACAATGGCCAGAGACCATGGATCCTTGCAAGAGAAGCACAAGTTTTTCCTTCTTAGCTCATTCCGTGACTCCACTTCTTTGCTTGTTTTGGACAGCTCCTTGGGTATGATTGGTGCTTGTTGAAAAGGCCTCTTTGGCTGGTCCAAAGATGTTTTTGGCTGTCCCAAAGGTCCTTTTGGCTGTCCACCATTCCAACCCTTGGTTGGTCAGCCGATCGCCACTGCCTTGGAGCAACACCTTCTAGATCCAAAGATTTCTTTATTGCCTCTTGGAGAGACAAGGGATCAAATGCTCTTACCAAACCCTTGAGTGGTTCAGCCAAACCCTCAATGAACAAAACAATGAGTCTCCTCTCTGTCACATCCAAAATCATCACTGAAAGCCTCTGAAATTCAGCGACATAGTCTTCCATCGTGCCTTGTTTCAATTATGCTAGCTCCCGAAAGTGAACCTCCGGATCAACCCTATCAAATCTCCCAATGATCCTCCTACAAAACTCATCATATGAGTGGATGAGATTGTGCCCTTGTGTGACCAATCCATGGTACCACCACTCGTGCAATTCCTTCAAGATGAAGGGTTGCAAACTTGATTGCTTCATCCTCCGTCATAGGCCTCAATGATAGATAAGTATCCAACTTTTGTATCCAAGCACGGGTTGTCCCCTTGTTGGAACCATCAAATGTGGAGAGTGTCACCTCCCCCAAAGCATTTGAAGATCCCTCTAATGCGCTTGAGGTCTAGGCTCCGGCCTTGACCTACCCTTGCTTACCCCTATGAATTTGGCAAGTGAAATAGCATCACGAATCTCATTCGGAAGAGCCCTATATTCTTCATAGTTGGCCCTACTGAATGTCGTGTATCCACCTTCATAATGACTTCTTCCCTTGGGAGGAAGGTAGGCCTAGTAGCTGATCCAAAATTCGACCCTTGGGGCTGCCTTACATTGTGAACCCCAGATGAGTTGCCCTTGCCATTGTGAAGCCTTGGCTCATGAAGTTTCTATAGGGTTAGGACTAGCAAATCCATTGTGTCCGCCGAACTTTCTTGCCCTTCAATAAGTCTATTGATCTTGTCCTCTTGGGAACCTTGGTTGGCCATGTTAGGTTCTTCAAATACTTGATATGATTTTTTCTCTCACCTATGATAGTAGATGTATCCTTTGTAACCATCTTGCATGAATACCCTCAGGATGAGAAGATCTTTGCTCTGATACTACTATAATGCCCCTCTCCGGGATCTAATTGAAACAAAAGGGAAATTGCACAAACCCCAATAGATAGTAAAGTGAAAATTATGAGAATTAACTGAAATTTATGACAGCAAGGTACAACAATCTGATTTTTATAACAAGGAAAATGCAATATCTCTCCAAAAATGCATCATTTACACAATCCAAAGCATGTAGGGAACCTTAGAAATATTTTAGAACAAATATAAACCAAGAAATAGACCTTAAAACCCCAATTGGAATTTATTTAATTAAATTTAATAATAGCAAAGTGAACATCCTTATAAAGATGGCTGGAAATGGATATTTAAGCCCCAAATTGAAATCCAAATGTAGGTTCTAGATGCTAAAAATAGGAGAAACACAAGGATGATTGAGTTTGATTGTCGTGCCCTAGAAAATCCCAAATCCCACCTTAGGGAAAGTTGCCACCCTAGGAGAGGGCTGAGAATGACTTCAAAACTGAAAATAACTCCGTATAAAATCACCTTGTTGTAAGCTTGAGGGGTTTCATCATCAAACCAGTCCTCTATTGAGAGGTTTCGTTCTAAATAGGTTTTCCAAGAGGGTTTTTGTCCTCAATGGAAGAGAGAGAAAGAAAACATGCTCCAACTCCAAGAGAAATGATTTCCAAAAGATGCATAGTCTCTTCCAAGGAAAGCAACCCTCGTTTTATAGTTTGATGTAGTTCCTTTTCTCTTCAATTTTTCATTTTTCTTTTCTCCTTTGCCCAACTGACCTAACTATACTTAGAAAACTACTAAGAAAGAATGCAATTCTCACAAAAATAACTGAAAAACATGACATTAACTCCCCCGCTCACTTCCTTTTTGCCCACAGGAAGTGGAATGGGCTTAAGGTCATCCAGAGGACTAGCGTTGAGACATACGAGTTATGAATAATATTTTTAGTGTCTATACCTTATATTCTTTGTACTTTTTCCTCTTCTTTTTTATTCTAATAATTAAAAATTGTTATAACTTCACCAAATCGTGTGAATCAACCATCCTAATTAGTTTCTTGAAATGTAACTTCTTCCTCAACAAAATAGGCCGTATTTTAATAATCTTTGTTTTACAATGTAGTTGTCATCGTATTACTCTATTCTAATACATCCTCATGTTTCCTTGTACTTGGGCACTCATCATCTCTAACACCCCCATTGCTTATACGCACTATATTTCCTTTTCCGTGATCCCCAATTTTTATACCCTTTCTTGTAGTAACTACCAACTAGAGTCTTCTTTTATATCCTCATTGAGACATACAACTAATGTATCCGGTGTCTTCTTTTGGTTAACTCTTGACTCTTCTACAACTTTTGTCACTCCTCCAATCTTCTTGATATTGAATCTTATTCCTTGGCTTATTCTCCTCTACCTACATTCTATCAACTTGTGCATCAAGGGACTTTGTAGTATGATATTTGCACCTAAGGGTATACAATGAGCTAGAACTTGACCTAATTCAGATTATAGCAACAAAGGCATTAAAGTTCAATAATTTGAACGTAAATTATGGTTATTTTGATAAAACTAGAGAGAGAGAAGGGAGATAATGCTAAACACTGTACAAAGGAAAGACCCAACTGGATTCTGCCTGAAGGATGATTGTAAAGTGAATACAAGGACTATAATCTGGCTCAGAGGATTGTCGTCAAATGATCCTGGAAGTTTCACTATTTAAAACTGTACCTAGAGACTATGAAGGTGGTGGATGGTAGTGTCTAAGGTGGTTCTGTGTGGTCTAAGAATTTTGGATTGGGTTGGTTTTCCCATGAACTTCAAGGTTTTGGCCCTTGAATCTCGCAATCTAATGCAAAAAGTATAATTGACCTCTTCTTTGCTCACCTTAGTGATACTTAGACAAATGATTAATAGCCCTAGATGGGCCTCAGATTACCTCAACATGCATCCGTTGCATTACAAATCAAAATACCTAAAGGGGAAGTAAGGCATATATAGTTCTCCCAAGATGCTATATGAAATGTAACTATGAAATTGATACGTAATTTAGAATGATCCTTTTCTTGATCCTTGACACTTGGCAAGCATGTAACTTGAACCCTTGTACTTCAAACTTGGTTGTGTGAACTGCTCTTGGAAGATTTGAGATATGTCCAAGCCTTTGTATAGTGATCTCCAAGGTGATGAGAGGATGATAATGTAATGTCCCCATTTTCGAAGACCCTTAGCCTATCATTCCCCATGGGTTTTAGGGATGTTGCAAGGGAAAAATTATATTAAATGATTTTATAATATTGTTTGGAGAGTGATTTTTATCATTTGACATTATAAAGCAATATTTATTTAATTATTTAATATTTATGGAGCAAGTAATTATTTAATTAAATTCCCAAAATGCAAATTAAAAAGGGGAATTAATTAAATAATATTTAGGTGGCTTTTAAATATTAAAATCACCCTTTTAAAAAGGGGACGCCACACCTAGGGAAAATAAACTGCTTTTATTTAATAATTTCCCTCTCCTAGGGATTTCGAAGTTTGTGCCTCCTTGCTTATAAAAGGAGTGCTAGGATCATTGTTAGGATTATGTTATGATGATATTTATTTTATGCTCCATGCTTGGAGTTGGGATGTATGCCCATTGATGCTTTCTCTCTCTCTCTTGCGTGGGAAGTTAGTGAGCTGGTTTTGATATTCAATTGAAGTATTTTCATTAGATTTGCAAATCTACTTGTTGGTGATTCTCTTTCTAGCTTTGGCGCCTTTAATTGAGAGTAAAATTTGCATGTTATTGAATATGATGAAGGGTTTTATGGTGTTTTAGATCTGCTGGTTATTGTTGGTTTTATTCTAATTATGGTGACTTGAATAGGGCATCTTTTAGCATGTTTTAAGGGTGAACAAGCTTTATTCAAAATCTGATTTGTGTTGGCTTATTTTTGCTGAGTTTGGGCAGATGTTTTAAGTGTATCAAGGGCCATTGAGTGTCGGAAATCATTTATGCCATTTACTCAAACCCTAGAGACTGGTTTGGGGACTTTGGGGGCTGTTTTGGAGGGATTTCGGTTATCATACAATTCAGATCTGTATTTCTACGGAAAGATCTTAATTTATAGAACTATTTGCATTTTATTTGAAGAGAAAACATGAAATATTGAAGGAGTTATCAATTTTAGAAGATTTCAGCTTGTTCGCATGCTTCCGGTTATAAATTTGTATTTCAGATCTGCAGTTTTGGGGTTGATTTAATATTGAATGTGATTGTAGAAATTAGGAGGAATAAGGAGAGGGTGATTTCATAATTTTTGGAGTAGTTTTTGTGCCCTAAAAGTGCTGGGCGACCTACTTTTTAGGTCAAAATTAGGGTTTCAGGTTGGCTGTGCAAAATCTGATTTTTGCATATTGTTCCTCATATTTTTATGGTCCATTATCCAAAATTTCAGCTCATTTGGACTTCCCTAGCCAAAGATATGAATTTTTGAAGTTTGCAGCAGTTAGGGTTTGAAAATTAATTATTTTCAGCTGTGTGTGATCAGATTTGTATTAATTCCTAACTTATTCTAGAAGGGGATATTACAGTGGTATCAGAGCAACTTTCCTTTGCTCCTTGTGGGTTTGTTTGCAGAGTGAATCATGGAGCTTGCTAGTGTCGGAGGTTTGAGGACCAAGCTCTATAAGCTTGGAAAAATGCTCAAGGGTCCCTCACTTGAGAAGAGCATATTGATCTACACTTTGGAAAATGTGGTAAGTTGTTTGTGTTTGGTTAAGCAATCAGATTGTGGCTTGATGATTTCAGTTCTAGATCCTTTGGGGGCACAATTGGCTAGATTTTTGGGACATACAGATCCAGATGTAAGGCTTGTAGTTATCACTTGTATAAGTGAAATTATGAGGATTAAGGCTCCGGAACCACCCTATAACGATCACATCATGAAGGAAATATTTCAGATCATGGTAGATAGTTTTGAGGGTCTTGGTGACACCACAGATGTTCTTTTTGCTAAGAGGGTCACTATTCTGAAAAATATGGCAGACATTAGATCTTGGGTCCTTATAGGGATCATGCAGAGATTGTGGTTTCTTCAATGCAAATTATTATGTCTTCAATTCTGAATGAGGAGGATGATATTTTGATGCCACTTCTAACAATTTTATTTGCCTACGTGAGAAAGGAGAAGTAGGAAGTGTCACCCATAGCAGAAACACTTGCTCAAAGTATAGTAGATCAGTGTCAAGAGAAGTTGAGGCCCTATTTGACTGATGAAGAGCTTGCTGGTCCTGCTGTACATGTGCAACAAAAAACAGTGAAGGAAGAAGATCCATTAGATGAAGAGCAAGGTAAAAGTTCCTCATTGGTTGAAAGTATTTCCTTGTCTTCTAATATTTGCATGCCTAGTGAAGTGACAGAAAAGGGAATCATGAAAGAGGAGCAAAAAGATAATTCAGATCTGCACATGGTAAAGTCAAGTTTGGGGAATGAAGCACCAAAGAAGGATGATGATTTTCAGTTTAAAAAGCTTGCTAATGTAGCCCCTAAGGGTAAGCATTTTGATTTATTATATCCTCATCATATTTTGTCTTCTCCATACCTTGTCACCTATGAATATGATGCTAACAAAAAGGTCAAGGAAAATGGTGCTTTGTTGGATGGAAATTGCAAAAAGAAAGGGGCTGAAATTCTGAGTTATGAAGAGTTTATGGGCAGCATGTATGGAGGAAAAACACATGACATCATTCCAAGGTATGAAGGGTTGCATACTTCTCCATTTCATCTTTGTCATCTTTATGATATACATTTGAAAATTGATGATAAGGGAAGGGTACACGACATCTTCTTGGGCAGCGTGTAGGGAAGAATAAGCATGTGCATAATTTAGTACCCTATGGTTTACCTTGCTACAAATATGATCCAACAAGGGCAGCCTTTGATTGGATAAGAGTAGTCCATGTATTTCCAGTTATGTCATCATTCCTTGAGAACTTTACTTGCATACATGATGGGTATGTTTCTCCATGGGTGAATCTCCAAGGAAACATTGATAAGATGTCCCATAATTATTCTTTGCTAGACCATACTTGGTGTCAATATGACAAACTATATGAAGGTATGAGCTCTTTTGTTTTTGATGATACATTTTTGGCATCTAATGATTGCATGGAATTGAATGGGTGCAAAAAGAAATCAGATTTAGAAGATGGGCTTGTGAAGAGGTATGCTTATGAAGGAAGAACACCATGGGATGCTTATGGTAATTTTCAGTTCGCTGTAATTTTCCGAACAGCAGGCCCCAATGGGCAAATGAATGAGGTTTTTCACCTAAGCACGGGTCTTATGAATGTCCCAAGTCATCACCCACCAAGTATGAAGGCTTGTGAGGAAGAAAAAGGGGCTTTGGATGAAGAAAATGGTAAAGGAAAGAGTGCTGTCCCAAACTCAGAAATTCTGAGTTTTGTAGATGTTGGGAGCAACCCAAGGTATGATATTCTATATTTTATTTCTCCTTCCATATTGAGTTTTGATGGGTATGATTTTGAGCATGATAGGGAGATGGATATGGTGTGTCACATGGGGTATAATGGTCACATTCTTGTTGGTACTTTTGCTCCTAACAATTGGGTGCATGATGGAAGAAAAGAAAGAGTGACTATCACTCTCCCCAATGAAGGAAGCCATAATAGTAAGCTTGTTGGTCCGTATGAAGAAATCATCATTAGAGGACACAAAAGCATGATTGATTCCTATGTTTCTCTTTCTTTCATAAGGGAAAGTCATTTTCACAAAGAAAGGTACAAAGTTCCTTGGTCTATCTATGATAATATTCATACATGCATGCACTATATTTCAGTTTTCTCCTCTTCTTATGAGCATAGAAAAAGGGGAAATTTGGGGTATCTTCTTGCACATATTGCTCCATGTGGAATGAGAATAAAAGGATTTGAGTTTTGCAAGTTCGGTGTGGATACAAGGAAATCATTTCATTTCTTTTGTCAAATGATGCTAACTCCTATCTCTTTAGAAGACTTGAAAGAAGGGTGGATCACATGGACTACACTTGGCATGGTAAAAAGTTCATTTTCAGATTTTGAGCTACAGTTATGTCTTCCATTTGAATGTTTGATTGATGTGCTTCCAAAAGCTATGTGTTGGGAATGTTTGGTTGTTGTTGCTTACTAGATTGATGTTCTTTCATGTTGGGGAAAAGATTTTGAAACATGCTAGTTGTTGCCCCATCATTTTTATGATTGACATCACTATGACCAGCCTCCCTATCACATCTATAATTCAGATTTTTGCCATGCATTTGATGATATGGTTGTTGGTGCTTGATTTTGGCTCATGGGTGAATATTTGGGGGTGGAAACCAGCCACTCCAATTCTGATTTTTGGAGATTACAGCAGCACTTGGGGCCACATAACAGAGTTTGGGGGCAGCCCATACACAGAGGAGTTGTACATGCCATGGAGACACATTGGAAAAGTGTTCTTCAACACTTATTTTTCTAATTTGTTTGCTTCATGCGCAGGTTTGAAGAAGAAATTACAGCAGACTACACTCCTAACTTTTAGGAGAATGAAGCGGTCCAAGATATTGCAAATGCTACTGGAAGTAAACATGCGAGTTCTTCCTTAGCTCCCTGGAAGTAAGCATGCGAGTTCTTCATCTCAACCACGTAAAGCTGCCTGTATCTCGAATCTATTTCTTCTTTTGACATTATTGATCATGCCAAGAAAACTAAAGTTCAAATGTCAGAAGCTGAATACCTGAGAGCTTTTCCTGAGCAGTTAAATAGGCTAGTCAAATATGTACAATCACCAGGACAATCCAATACATCAAAAGGCCTTTTGCCTAAGCCCAAAGATACTCCTCCACAAAACAACACTGCAGTTGTTAAACCCTCACCATCTTCTGAAAGGGTGGAACCTTTCTATGTCTCCTTATTGCTTAATGGTTTCAAGTTAAGCAATTGCATTCTAGATTCGGGTGCTTCTGACAATGTCATGTCAGCTAAAGTTGCAGATGCTCTTGGGCTTACCTTGACAAAGACCATAAAAAGGTGCTACTCCATGGAGAGACAAGTCCCTTTAATCGGACAAATCAAAGATGCACAAGCTGTTCTGGCAGCTTTTCCTGACAAAAGATTAAAGATGACAATTCTAGTTGCAGATATTCCTGTCTCCTACGGGATGTTGTTGAGCAGAAACTTCTGCAAAGAGCTAGGAGGAGAAGTAAAGATGGATTGGTCCTGTGCGCATATTCCTATCAAAGGGCTTAATCATAAGTTGGAGCCGGAAAAGAAGTCCAGTACACAGTTACAAAATATGAGGATCCTAGATCTCAGATTCTTTTTCAGGAATCTGACCGTGGGGTCTATTTCTTGGAAACGGATAAAGACATTCTAGAGCTAGAACTTCGACCAGAGCTGAGCCAACAAAAGAAGAAAAAGTTTGGACTCTGGAGTTTAAAGGCACATGTTGTTCTTTTGGATCAGGGGCTGGCGCTCTACTAATATCTCTAGATCATGAGATATTTCCATACTCCCACATGCTGATGTTGGAGAACAACAATAATACGGTGAGGGTATGAAGCTCATTGCTAGGAATGGAGCAAGCTAAAAAGAAAGGAGTAAAACTCCTCAAAGCCCAAGGAGACATTCAACTTCTAGTAAAGCGTGTTCGAGGATAAAATCAAGTCAAAACAGATGAGCTGAAGCATTACAGAGATAAAGTGCTTTCTGCCACACTGGATTTTGCAGCCTTCTCTGTCAACTTCATTCCAACCAATCAGAACTCCAAGGCAAATTCTTTGGTAGTCACAGATGCACTATTGAATCCGGATAGACCACCGTCCATATTCAGACAAGGAAACTATAAAGTGGAGATGGTCTACCGCCCCAAAGTTTCTGAACAAACATCTACATGTCTGCATGTTGAAGGGATTAAATCACCACCACGAAAAACAGTCACAGGAAAAGCTGATCCAAGTTATGAGGACAGTAGTGGAGTAATCCGACCAAAATGTAACAAAATTCCCAAGGGTTTAGTTTCCTTAGTGAAGGCTTTTAACAAGCATGATCAGTACCTGAAGAAGAATAAAGAATATGGTGATAGTTCTTCCTCAGAAATGCAACAAATAAATCTGGGAACGAAGCAAGTTGATGCAGACTTACTCACCACAGAGAGAAGAAAGGATGAGCCACCACCAGATGAAGTTGATAAAGACTTGCCTAGAGTACTTGACAAGAAGGCCAGAGAAAGGAAGTTCGAGATCGGAGATTGGGTACTCTGGTGGGACAAGAGATATGAACCGAAGGGCATGCACGACAAATTTGATTCACTCTGGAAAGGGCCCTTCATGATCAAAAGAGCTGCAAGAATGGATACTTTCTTCCTTGCCTATCGGGATGGAATTGAGTTACCACTGCCTTTCAACGGGCAACATCTGAAGCTTTTTCGGACATAAAAAAGCAGGGTAAAACCTGTATGTATATAAATAAAACTTTGTTTTTCCTTTTCTTTTTGTTTTGTGTTGTTTTTGTTTGCCTAACCCCGAGCCCAATGGACAAGACATGAAACCAGAGATGCTGGGATCTCATCTTTACCCCTGTCATTTTGACAGAGGCAAAGATGTCCACAGACGGAGCCGACTGGTGTCCCCAGATTTCACCCTGAAATCTGAGACTACCCCATGTTAAAAAAATTCTTACTTTTAAAATAATGGGTTGTTTTGTGTGTTAATTGCTAGAAAGTGTGTTGTGTGAAGATATTCTTAGAGAGTCATATTAGCCAATTTTGCCAAATACCCAGACGCCCAAAATTGTTATATTCTGTCGCTGGGGTTTGCTTGGAAAATTTGTATTTAATTATTTTGAGCCCGTTTGAGGTAATTTTTGCTCCAGTTTAACCCTGTTGTGATCGTACACGTCAATATTCCCATATACCAGTAGGGTTTTAACCAGGAATGGATCTTGGGCTTTATTTGTAACTTCTGGCAACGTTTTGTGTTTTTAGTGTTTTTCCGTTTCGTTTTCTGTGAAATTTCTCTAGATCAATTCCTTTGCCGGTTTGGCTTGATTCTTGGCCTGGAGTATCTGGAGATCACATATACACGTTGTTACAGAAGGAATTCGCCATCGAGGTCTGGTTCTCTTGGAAAAGACGAAGTCGTGCACCAAAAAGCTTCTTCTGGCTGGCCGCATTTTTGGAAAAAGGGGTTTGAAGTGGATCATGGGATTTTGGAAGCAAAGCGGTGTGGGAATTTTGTACCGCCTAGTAGCAGGTACTTTTTCCCATGGAAGCAACATCACTTAAGTCACAATGGGAAAATTAGAGGTAGCAGAGTGCAGGAGGGAATTTCTTACTTGCCTTGCAGATAAAAATTCCCATTGTGAAATAAAAGAAAAATCACTTAAGGCATGAATGGGGTTTTATTACTCGTACTGCAGGTAAATAATCCCATTAGAAAAGTCAAACAACTTAAATAAATCATGGGATTTTTAGTGTTGCCTTGTAAAGTAAATAATCTCATTGCCAATTGACTTTTAAAAATAGAAATTCCTTATTCCAAAAAGTGCGACCCACCTTGGGTGAATAATAATGCATTAAATAAATATTTGTTAATATTTATTCACCCAATTTTGGTGCCCCTAGCTTGTGGAAAAGTCAACAAAGGGAAGTGGACAAAAGGAAGTTAGAAATAGACAATTCTAAAATTAAATAAATATTATTTATTTAATGCAGCCCCTTCATGTCAAAAAGTGCGCCCCATTTGGGAGAGAAATAATATTTTTTTAAGTATTAAATGAATAAATTAATTCCTATTTTTAGTGGCTAAGGTCAAAGCATACTGTGAGACTTGAGTTAACTGGAAGCAAAAGTCTAAAATTAAATAAATTTAATTTATTTAATGGCAGCCATGAGCATGCACAAAATAGGTGCCCCATTTGAAGAGTAAAGCTTATTAATTAATTAATTAATTGCCAGGAATAGGAAAGACATTAATTAATTATAGAATCATGAGGATTATATAAGTAGGGGCTGCCATAAGGATGAATTAATTAATTCACAAGCAGAGAAGTGCAGCCCAGACAAAAAGTGCGCCCCATTTGAAGAGGATTTTTGCTCGTAAAAGGTGTAATTAATGCTAAAAACTTTCCAATTTTTTGGCGCATAATGTGTTGAAGAAGGTTGATTTGTGTCCTGGATAATCGTTTGCATGAGTGATACAGTGCCCAAGTGAAGTTGGTAAAATTCATGTTTGCTTTGCAAGCAAATAAAACATCAAATTTGGGGCAAGCATGCTTGAATTATGCAGATTTTTATGATTAAAATCCACTGTTCATATTCCGGTTGCCATCTTTGTCTGAATTAATTACAGGAATTCATTACAGGTGCTTTATAAGAGAAAGGGAACTTAAATCAATGTCCAATACATTGAATATATCCTCCGAATTTGAAGAATTATCCAGATCTGCACCAGTTGTGAAGAATTCCGACCGAATAAAGAGGAAAAGAATTGTTCAGACAAAGATTGCTCTAGCCATGGCAAAGCGGGATGAACGAGAAAGCTCAACTGAATCATGCATTACTTCAGATTTGTTGACATCAAAGACACAAATCCAGGCCCAAGTCCAGATCCAGATCTCATAATTGCAAAAGCTTCCGTTAAAAAATCATCCTCTTGTTTCGATGCGCACTGTGTGTAAGAAAGTGCGTGGAAAATTTCTTCCAGGATCTTGTGCATGTGCATGTGCTCCCAATCTTCTAGTTGAAGACTTCATTGAAGTTGCATTCACTCGGAGAGCTTTCCAAAATTTTTAATTGCTCATATACAATTAAAAATAAAAAAAGATGAGTTATACATGGCAAACATTCAGACCGATGCATGTACTGGAGAAGAACCGCAAAAGCTTCAAGAATCAAAGGAATTCTAGATCCAACCGCTTCCTAGATCTAGCTGCTTCCAAATTCAGTTTGGTGAGAATCTAAGGCAAAAGAATCAGCTGCATGCAAAATATGAAAAAGGACAAGACTGTAGCTTTCCTCTTTCTTTTCTTTCTCTTATTTCCTCTCGACAAAATAATTGAGCGATCAATTAAATTATAAAACTTAAGTGATTGGTTTAAAAGCCATTACTTGAAGAAGTCAACTACTTGGAGATAGGTGGCAGACGTGCAAAATAGAAGGTTCTATTTTCAGTTGCAAATCATGCATGTCATGCAAAGAGGAATTCCAGGAGGGAGATTGCCAGTTGTTTCTTTTCCCACTTCCACATGTGCCAGTTCAACTAAAAGCTTCCGACTTGTAATTGCCCCTCTACATTCTATAAGTAGAGGAAGAACCTTTGGGTTAATGATCAAAATTTGTAAGCAGCATTCTTGTGTTCCAGACTTTGTGCTGAAACCCTGATAGCCACTTGAAGCAAAGGAATACAAAGGAGTAGATTTCTGGAGAACTTTGTGTCACGGTGCATTTTGTTTTTGGCTTTCTATCTTAGATCTTCTAATAAACTTTGTGTTATTTTAGATCTAGATCTGGAGTTGCCTTTGCTTATAATTTTTTGTGTTGATATCTATTGGTTTCTTTTATGTGCATGCAATCAACTCTGTTATCTATTGATTGGGTTGCACATCTTCCCCATTTCTTCCCTGTGTTTTACTATTTCTTCCTTCTATAAATATTTCCTTTCTTAAATAGCTGCTTACTTGCTATAAAGCTATACAACTATGGTTCATGAGCTGAATAGTTAAAGTAAAACCCCATATAGATACTAGCATATTTTAATTGACAAATCTGACACAGAGCCTCACCGGTAAATGAGGGAGATTTATCTCATGACTGCCTAGGTTTTCAGCAATGCAGAAAATCTAGCCAACAGGTTAGGTTGTGTGCAAAATCTGATTTTTGCATATTGTTCCTCATATTTTTATGGTCCATTATCCAAAATTTCAGCTCATTTGGACTTCCCTAGCCAAAGATACGGATTTTTGAAGTTTGCAGCAGTTAGGATTTGAAAATTAATTATTTTCAGCTGTGTGATCAGATTTGTATTAATTCCTAACTTATTCTAGAAGGGGATATTACGATAATGACCTTGAGGGTCATTTGCATATATAGGCCACTCTTTGTTAATTTGCTACACAAGATGACCTGTGAATCAAGTCTAGGCTAACCTAATGAAAGTGTTAACGTTGGAAAACTTACTATTTCCCACACGGGACAATACCAATAGAGGCAAACCATATCGGTGGGACGGCCCTGTCTAGGTGGTTGGTAGTGTCCTAGGGGTAGTAATCGGGATCTGCAAATGGAGAGATGTCCGTGTAGGTTTTATAATATTCTTGTATAGATGGATTTGATCATGAGTAAGTAGAACTAGATGATAGAGGTGACAAAGACAATGTGAGGGTAATCGGGAGGAAAGGTGTGATAAAAAGTCAAACGTATGTTGATATTCCAAGTGTGTCAAAGGGTGTCAAAACTAACCTTGCCAAGCGCCTCCAACCAAAATTAGATGTGTACATCTATCAGCTCTTGCATCAAGGGAATATGTAGTATGAATTATGCGGCATGTCCCCGATGTCTCTAGAGTTTGAGGTATTGTCCTCAAGCGATTTGTGCCCTTTTGAGGTAGCGCAATTGCCAGTCCTGATTTACTTTTATAATATTATGGCCGCAAGACAATTAAAAGAGTTTTGCATCAATTCTTTGTAAAATGCACATTGGACTTGTTGTTATTTTGTACAATTTCTAGCAACATGTCCCACCTTTCCAACTGATAACGTGTTGGTGGTGTTATCTTGGTTGTATATTCTGCCATCTCCTCGGTATTCTTCTCTATAGCCACCCTGGTGCACTTTTCAATAGTATCCTTTCTGATATTGATTTTGTGCTCTGCGAGGTGCCACTGCTTGATCTTAAGGGGCCATGGGTTGTGCTGCTAGCTGTTGATATGCTACCTATGGTGGGTACCTTTGTTGTTGCTTTTGGGATGGTGAGGCATGCTTTCTTCTCAAGCAGAGGTGGTTGGTATGGTTTTGCAGGTATTTGTTGAGTTGCTGCTAGTCTTCCTCTAAACTCCTTCAGGTTCTCCATGGTATCTAGGTATTAATGATAGTAGAGGTGAGCAGTGCACAATTCACAATGACCATTGTGCGCCTCTGTGCAGTGTTGTGTAGATAGGAAGTTGAGCAGTGTGCTAATTTTGAGCACATGCGTGATGCGAACAATTTCCCATTGGCGCGTATGTTCTCAGTTTGTGCTCACATCAATTAGCCCATAGTATTTTGTACTCCTATCAAAGTGTCCGTAAAATGTATAGGATCTAGAACTGCAACTCCTAGTAACAGATCTGTGACTTTTAGGCACTGATCAGCAAATTCGGAGCATAAATTTCCAAATTTTGAGCACCGATCTTGGTTTTTTGGGCACAAATCTGTTTCATTAGGGCATCGTATGCAACTATTGGGCACCAATATGCAACTATTGGGCACTGATCTGCAATTTCTGGCCTTAAAATCAACTTTTGGATATAAATCTGCTATTTTGTGCTTTCAATCTTAAATCTGCAACTTCTAGGCAGTGATCTGGGCATATATCTGTGATTTCTGGGCGCAGGTCTACATTTTTATCTACATAACAAGGACCCGTCAAATTATGCTGCTCCTAGCTCCTATACATCGGCCTGCTGTGCTTCCCCACCAATGGAGGAGGCTATGGCCTCTGAACCTCCACTCCCGACTGTCCTGAGCTTTGAATCCACAGTTTCAGCTGAAAGTTATGCAATAGGAAAATCAGATCTCCAACAATTTATCGATGTCATGCTCATTGTACCATCACAAGGCCCTCCTTTCCAGTGATTCTTATTTCAAAAGGATGCATCCCCAAAAGGTCTCTTTCTCATTAGATGAGATGAAACATCACCTTTGGCTCCTCAAAGAAATACTGCTCATCTACAGATTCAGAAGAGCTTTTCCAGGACCACAAACATCAAGATCTGGGTGCAAGCTAACTGGAAACCATTGAGAATTGTGGATATTCTTATGATGCCAAAGAGTTACTTCATGGCCATCTTCAGCATGACACAGGAGTGATATTTGGTCTTTCAAGTACCCTGGTTTTACAATAAATCAAGAGTATTAATGTAAATTGACCCTGCCTTTAATTCCATTGAAAATCTCCTTAGTGTGGTCTCTGTATGGGTTAGGTTGCCATTGTTAAGTAGTGAATACTAGCATGAATCTAGTTTACACAAGATTGGATCTACCATGGGTGAATACATCACAGTATCAGAGTTTAGCAAGAATCCAGGATTCTTTAACTATGCTTGGATTTGCATCAACCTTGAGCTCGAACAACCTTTGGATTATGAAAATATTCCCTTCTGCTGTAGGATCTATCAAAAACATGGGCATCTCACACGTGTGAGCCAAATAAGAGGCTTTAGGGCCTTGCATCATCCAACAACCCAAAGTCAGGAGCAAGCACCACCTCCAACAAATCAGCAAGCATCATCCTCAGTTTCTTTGTAATGTTCCCTTCTCAGGGATAGGTCATTTCAAGACCTTGGGCCCATTCCACTTCCCGTGGGCTAAAAGGGAAAGAGCAAGGGAAGTATTTAATGTCATGATTTTCAGTTGCTTTTGTAGCTTTGTATTTTTTTAAAGTAATTTTCTAATCATAGCTTAGAGAAGTCAAGTCAGTTTGAAAAAGTGTAAAAGCCACTTGAAAAATAAAAGAAAAGGGAACTCATATGTCTCCAAGGAGGTCGGTCCTCTTTGGGAGGATTATATTTTGGTTTTGGCACCACCTTTAGATATAAAAAGGGGTCGCTTGGCTTGGAGAAGGATATGCTTGCTTTTGGAATTCATTTTCTTGGAGTTGGAGCACAAAACTGCTTTCTCTCTTGCAATTGAGGACGAAAACCCTCTTTGCACTTGATTTGAGGATGAAACCCCTCATTTCTTCATTTGGTGATCTCATACGGAGGTCACACTTGGGCTACATTCAGATTTTCCTTGGGAACACGCCATTTCCAACTCATTGTAAACCCTCTCCTAGGGTGGCGACTTGCATGGTGGAGGGTTTTGGTGATATCTAGTGCATGGCACTCCTTTCTTTGTTGATATTTGGATTGTTCCTAATTTATAAGGCTGATTACATTTTACGGATTGAACTTTGGGCCTTGGAATCATTATTTCTGCCATTTTTGTAAGTGGGTTCATGCTGTTGCAAAATTAATTATTATACTTCAGCTAGGGTTCTAAAAACTCATTCCTGGTTTGTACTTGCTCTAAAATAATTATTATTGTTCCCTACATGCTTTGGATGGTGTAAATGTGGTATTGGTGGTGAATAATTGCAATTTCCCTCTTGTTGTCATAAGATTTCAGATTGCTGTAGCTTGCTGTTTTAAATTTTACTTTTTTGGTGGTTTGGGCTGATGCCATATTTCTTTTTTTTTTATCTCAGCCTGGAAAGGGGCATTACATTCTCCTCTGGATATGAACTCCAACATTATTCCCAGAAAGGGCCATTTCAGAGTGGGCTCTCATAGACTTCGTGTGGAGGACCACTAGCTGGACCGCTCGGAGAGGATTTGCCAGCTTTGTTCTCTCCAAGAGGTTGAAACAGAGGAACACTTCATTTTCAAGTGTCCCATCTACTATGAGATCAAAGGGGGATTCCATTTCCTATTCCGGGAGCATCGTCATTTGCGACTTTCTTGGTCATTGTGATCAAAGGTGTCTTGCTACTCGACAAATCACATCTTTAGTCCCCTCCCGCATGTGTGCTACTCGACAGCCATTACATATTTCTTTACGGTGCTCCCACCAAAGAGGGGCACCAAGTGGCACATGGACACCAGTATGGATTCCCTGCACCAAATCCGTTAGGGCCCGGGATGCCACCATCCGGTCTAGAGGCTTTCATGATCACACTTGGTTAGCCCCCCTTCCCCCATGGATCACGGGCAGCCACGAGGATATAGAGGGCTCATTTTGCTCATCCTTCTCCCAGACACCGACATTCCAAACTCTCCACGGTTTCAGCTACAGGACATAGGCATATCGCTAGCTACTTCCAGTCGGCCTCAGATGCTAGGTGACAATGTCGGAGATGGGGCTTATCCGCCCCCCTTTTCTTCGGCTCCATCCATCTACACTCTTGTAGCCATTGTGGCCCTTCTCCTTTTTCTTTCCTTTCTCTCCTCTCCTTTCTTGTTGTTTGGATGACCTTTTCGGGTCTCCTTGCTGGTTCTTTCGACATGTATGGTACAGTCCCATTGACCTACTTTTGTGGTCATTCGTTGGACATTGATATAATTATCTTATCTTATCTTATCTACTCAACAAATTTCAGATTGCATGCACCCGCAAAGGAGACCCATTGTCCAATATTGCAGCCCCTTCCATTGACCCTTTTGAGGCTTTGACAAACCATGCATCTCAAGATCTGCACACTCTCCTCACAGCTGAAACTACCTCCCTCATCCAACCTCCACCAAAACCCACATGTAAAAATCAGTCTCCACATTGAGATTTGCCTCTATCGACCCTTACATGGTAACACATAATAGGGAAGAAAACAATAACCACAATCATCAAAGGATTACATCCCCACCAACCTTCAATCATGGGAATTGAGAAAAAACCCTCCTGGATACTCACAAATAGAGGAAAACCTCAGGGCAACAAATTGATTCTTAGGAGTTTTCTCCTATCCTTGTTACTCCCCATAATTTATTACGAATCTGAGCATCTTCTACAACAACTGTTAATGAAAATCTAGGGAAAATTTATGGCCTAATGACAGCCTCTTGATGCAGATCCTCTCATGGAATATTCGTGGTTTGGGTGCTACAAATAAGTGTCATTTCCTCACAGATCTTGTCCAGCTAGACAATACTAATATGGTTCTGTCCATAAGGAAGGACAACTTTTTCCCCTTTGGCTCATGCAGACTGCAATTGTGTAACTCTCTGCTGATGTTCATATTGTTCAGTCTCTATATCATTGATTCCTTGTTTCCTTTGATCTTTCTGATCCAGCCCTCTATGAATTTTTTTAGTTTTCTAGAGCTCTATCTTGGAAGAGTTCTTTTCATTGTATGATAATATTATTTTTTTATCACATTTTACCCTTAAAAAAATTATTATAGTGGTTATATAATGGCGGACGCGCATGTCATATATTAGCTGATTAGTGGGTGGTCCTACTTCCATCAAAGGGTACATATTTTGTGTGTGTTGATCTCCTAATTTGCATATACCGCAACATATCCTTTTCCCATATTTTGACTGTTGCATTGGGGTACTCATTCCAATTGGTGCTACCCTTAGTATAGCTGCTCTGCCTACCATCTCATTGTGCCTTCCTGAATGGAGATTTGGAAGAGGAAGTACACATGGTTTAGCTACAATGTTTCTAGGTTCTAGGTAAAGAGCATTTGATGTGAAGGTTAGTGAAGACCCTTTACAGGATGGAGGAGGCTCCACAAGCCTGTTATATCAAAAGTGATCAGCATCTTCGAGGATTGAGAATAAGTTCTTCTGATCTAAATCTCTACGTCAAAAGTGATGGTGATACCATTGCAATATGGATTACCTGGCCCTTGATGGTAGCAGTGTCAATGCTGTTGAAATATGATTTTTCTTTTTCTGTTGAAATAATTGACATAGGCCTCCTATATTACTGTTTATGTGTATTGTTTTGGCAAAGTGATCATTCCATTTTTGTTTGTCATATGAAATATGCCAAAACATTTCTGGTAAGGTCCAGGATGTGTGACTGTGATGTTGCATCTACAGCTGTGGAGGTTGGGCTGAAATTATCAGCTCGCACTGATTATCCTCTGGTCAATGAGCTATGATGTGTAGACTGTGCGTGGTCTGATTTATCTCACAACCACTCAACTATATGCTTTATAGTCAGCGATCTTTATTGGTTCATGTCCAAACCAAACGAAGATCATTGGACAGTAGCAAAATGGCTGCTTAGGTATGTCAAAGGAAATTGATTTTGGCATGGTATATTAGATTTCTAGAGATTTTATATTGATTGGATATACAGACTCGGATAGGGGCTGTTTCAGTTGATGATCAGAAACCAACAACAGGCTAGGATTTTGCTGTATATTCTAGTGCAATTTCTTAATAGAGCAAATAACAGCTTGTCATTGTATTATCATCTGCAGAAGCAGAGGATAATGTAGCAGTGAGTGCTACTTGTGAGGCTCTTTTGTTAAGAAGACTCTTGGACAATTTTCAGGTAGATGTTTCATCCCACTCTACTTCATTGTGATGATAAAAGTGTCTTGAAACTAGCGAGGAATCCTGTTTATCATGCTAGAACAAAACATATTTGAGTTTCATCACCATTACATCATGATCAGACAGCTAGTTGATGATAGAGAAATCTGTCTTCAGTTTTGTCCCACAGGAGCAGACTGCATACGTGCTGTCCAAACCACTTGGATCTGGAAACTTCATCAAACTCTGAGACAAACTTTGTGTAGTATCTGGTTTGGTCAGTAAGGAGTACTGATAGTTAATGAAAAATTCAGAGATTTCACTGTTACATTTTTGTGGTTAATAGGGAATTTGTAAAATTTAATTACTAATTGCTAGGAAGCTGGATGGTCATTGTTGCTTCTAGGATTTAGAATATTCATTTGCTAAAGCTAATGATAATGCAAAGAAACCTCTCAATTTCCTCCATAAAACTAAACTTGGTGGGGATTTCTTCCGTTAGCTGGTATTTAGTGATAGTGGACCACATTCTCTGTTCTTTTGGAGCAATAAAGGAGATGCAGGGTTCTTGCATTCAAAGGGAAAAAAAGAGATCACACCAAATTTTGGAAAAAATGCAAGATGACGTAAATGCAAAAGAATTGTCAAAACAGTACAAGCAAGAGAAAAATCATATGAAGATTAACGACGTACACCTCAATCCTCTGAAGTTGCCAGCAAAGCTTAATTAAGAATCAAGCCAAAAAAATCTTCGTTCACAGCAAGTCACAAAGTTTACAATAATAAACTATGATCCATGTACTATACTGGAAAAAAAAACGTGTAGCTTGAAAATTATAATTTTAGAAATGTCAAAATGCATCCTTTCTTCTGCACCAGATTCTTGGAAACTCAAAATTTGATATTATTTTCCGAAGCTATGTGGTTGTTGAAGCGGAGTGAGAAGGACCAAGTCGTTGATGAAAGAAATACTGTTGAGAAATAGAGAACTAAAAGGATATCTAGTTGCGCAATCCACAATCTTTATAGTAGAGTTTGTGCTCCTCATCCAGGGCAATGTGTCAACCCTAGGGTGAAGAGTTACTAGGCCCAAAGCAAACATTATATCACTGATGAAGTGGTTAACTGTATCTTCAAGATTATCTATCCACTAAGAAAAGATTCATTGGAGAAAGGAAGACATTCATTAGTGGACCCATAGGTAGATAGAAACACACCAAAGGCGGGCTGACCGAAAGCGTCATGAAGCCAGCATGAAGTCAAAGTGTCTTGACCATTTTACATGAGCATTTGCAGATATCATTTTTTTGCGTTGATATAAGCTTTCTAAGCAATATATGAGTTCAAAAGTAAAGTTAAATTCATGTATAACTTTACAGCCTTTTGGTGGCATTTGATCATTATCACATTCATCACAAATTCTCTCCAAATATGTAAAAAAAAATATTTTCAATGCCTTGGCAGTAGAGTTTTCTTGTATGTTTCAATCTACTTTTCTCTTTTAATTCAAATATTCTCTTTCTTGTTGATCTTTCTACCATTCTTTTTTGCTTAAATTAATGAGAAATCAGCTTAATAAATTAAATCAATCAATGCATAAATCTTAGAATAGATTACAGGTGGCAGTTGGTTATCCTATGTTGATGGGTTTGCTGCACTCATGCGGAGCCACACCAACCAACCAAATTTATATTGTATGAGCTGAAGATAGAATTTTCACTTTGGGCGTTTAAATTATGTGGAAGGTTATTTTTTAAGGCATTTATAGGTGGAGGTTTTAAATACAAAAGAAATAAGGTTGGTCCATCACTTGTACATTAAGCCATGTATTTTTGTGCACCTATGGGGTCATCAAATGATTAGATATTTTTTGACGTGACTAGTTGTGATGACTGCGTTTAATTCAAACACTAGTTTGGAAAGCCGCATCAAATATCTTTTATTCAAACAACAAATGGTACTTTAGTTTCCAACTACAATTACAACTGAAGCCTGCTCAATCATTGGCTCCTCTCCCCTACATGGACATGGAGGATTCACGTCTTTGCTAATAAAGATATCTTATTAATTAGAGGGTAGGAGGCATTTCTTACCTTCTGAAGGCTAGCTCGAGACTCAAAAGTGTTTTCATAGCCATTTGTTGGGTTCGCAGGAGTTAAAACACACAATCATGAATTAGTGAGCATAGGTATGGACATGATGCTGGCAGTTAATGCCAAATAGATCCTACAAAGGATTGCCATGATAGTTTTGGCGATGGCCATACTCAAGTCCTCGTCTACACACTAAGTGCTTAAGTATGATGTGTATGTACCTACCTATGTAGATCTGTAGTACATACCTGTGTACATGTGTATGTATATATGCTGTAATTTATACAAATAAGAGCAACCAAAAACCAAAGATCTTTCATTATTGAGGTCACTTTGGATCAAAATCTTCCTTCTCAGCTTTCCCCAGTCTAATTATAAATGTACTTTGTTTTCTTGGATTTTTTTATGTATCATAGGGCCGAGTAGATGATTTTATTGCAACATCTAATCAATGCATGGTCACTTAGACTAATGAATCCATGGTAGTTGGTACAATATTTGGGAAAGTCATTTTTTGAATCTCATCCCATGTGATGATATATTAGCAAAGGGAGATGAGACCAGCTTTTGTTAGACATAATTTCTAGAAGAAATTCCTCATTTGATAGCTTCTATTTTCTCCTACACAAATGGAATCGTACATGTTCTAGGAGAGCTTGCTTACTATCAATACCAAATGAAGGAACATGTTGAATCCTCTGCAGATCTATATTTATTAATTGAGAAGAATACTTAATTCTTGCTTTGAATTTTGATAGTAGGAAGAGATAGTGATCAGATTCTCGGTCGAATAAAAAGTACATAAGAATTCAGCATTTCTGAAGGTTTTGAATATTATGTGTACCTTTAAGATGTCAAGTCATTTTCTAGTTTTTGAGTCGGGCAGAGTTCCTTTTTGTTGAGTTTTCTAAGCTGAGATAAATTTTATGGTGTTTGATATTGATCGCAGGTATTTTGGTAATGAGCCAGATCATATTACCACTTTTGAGCAAGCTAAAGACGTGGAGGGAACCATACATGAAGCCATAGTTCAAATGCGTAATCACAAGGTATCATAAATAAATTATTAGACTAAATTTCATTAAAAAAATTGACTGGAGATTGCTACTAGTTCAAAGAATGTTAAAAAAAAAAGGGTTGTTTAAAGAAATGAGACAAAACTAGATATTTCATACATTCCAACTAAGCAATATGGATAAATATTAATAATGATTTTTTGGGCAGAAAAGTTTGAGATTATGTTCAAATGACAAAATAATCCAAAAAGAATGGAATAATTAACTCGAAAATTATCCAAATAATGCTCAAATTGAGTGGCATAACCAATGATTCCCAAATGTCACGACCATAGAGAAATGCAAAACGATAAAGCTATGGAAGGTTCAAAGTCTTATCTTTCATGTCCTAGAATTAAAGCTTGAAGCATTGTCTTTCTGATACATCGAGGGTAGGAAATCCCTAGCTTTCTCTAACCTGTGAAATTAGACATATATTAGTGAAGGTTCCTATTAAGAAGGCTTTGGTTACCACTTCGATTATATTCTCTCTGGAAGTACACTTAATCCATTTAAATTCCTTCACAGAAGTGTTAAAAGTCAGATTTCTACCTTTTCTAGATTTACTTTAACATGGATATGACAAAATGTGTTAAAGATATGCAGTTATTGTTGGATTCTTTCAACTATGTTTGATATCAACACAATGTCTTAAATACAAGACAATGGAAATAAGAACTTGATAAATGCAAATGTCATCCTAACTAGGTGAACTTGAAATATGAACTTTATTTTAAGAAGATTGTTATTAAGTGTGCTAAAAATATTCAGTTATTGTTGGTTTCTTCCAACTGTGTGTGATATCAACATGATGTTATAAATAAAGCCCAATGGAAATAACAACTCGAAATATGAAAACATCATTCTAACTAGTTGAACTTGAAATAGGTATTTTTTGAAAGATGATTGCTGTAAAGGCCAAAGAGTGTGGATGAGAGTGGGCACCCCTGCTTTACTCTAATAGTACTGTGGATATGATTTACGTGTCTTAAAGAAGATGGTCCTTAGAAACAAACCTCTCATATAAATTTATAGCTATATTGGCACCACTTATCCAAGAAATGCATGTTTCTAATCATCTAGAATAGCAAAAGCTTAGGTACACTGTCAAAATGTTTATAGAAAAATACGGTCTTTATGCTTAATCCTTTCGATGTGCTATGAGGATTATTGTTAGAAGGATTTGGTCAGTAGCTTGGGTTAAATGAATGCTTCTCTTAGAGATATATCTCAAGTAAGTTGGTTCTTTCTAATAAATAAACATATATTTATTTGTACCGAATCGAAATTATATATTAGAAAAATTCAAAGCAACTATCTGTAGAAATCGATTTGTTTGGAGGGATTGATTATTGACGGGGACAACCATTACGTTGTATTGCACCCGTTATATGCTAAGTTACTGATTTGGTTCCGAATTGGGTTCGGGTTCAAAGAAATGGATTAGCCAGTACAACAATTTTTTTGGCTTTGATATGGCTTGTGTTAGGCCATATAAAAATATATAAAAATGAAAAATATAGAAATTCTGGCCTAATAAATGGAAATTCCTTTTTTTTGTGTTTCACATAGTTTTTTAAAATTGGAAAGTGTTTATTATTATATTTTATTGTTTCTTTATGTTTATTTTCAAGTAAAAATGATAAAAAGACGTGAACCTTTCTTGATGCGCATGGGAGGATTATTGCTAGAAGGATTTTAACAGAGTTTGGGTTTTTTTGCCTTGGGTTCTTCATCTGTTCGGGCCAGATTCATCAGAAGAACCTGGACAAATCAGGGCTGCCCTGGGAAAATCCTGGCTGAATCCATGAAGAACCGGACCCCTACCCCATAACTAGGACGTACTGAGGCTGGTTTGTGCTGCTTTCCTAGGGGAATCTGTGCCTTGGGTTATATGTACATCTGTAACAACTTGACATTCAGTGTGGTTAATAAAAATAAATTTGAATTGTATGTCAAAGGATGCAAAAATAAGATTAAAGATGGCTTTTGAGAATCAACATCAATTGGATCAGTCTAATGCTTCAAGCTATTTTTCCTCGCTGATTAGTTTACTTAATTAAAACTTGAAGGGTTAGGAAGCATACATAGATTAGCAATACCAAGCTTAACAGATGGAACTATTTCTTAATAATGTTCTTCAATGATTTCTAGGTGTTTTTATCCACTGTATTTTTCTTATCTCTGTACTTCCAAACAATAATGTATAATGCCCATTATTCCTACATTTCTCTCATTGTTTATTGTTTTCCATTGTTATATTTTTGCAGTAGTTCGTATGAATTTTGTGTGCATGATTAATCCTTAAGCTACAAGGAAACATGGTTGCTCCTTATCCTCTACTCTTTTTGGTATACATGTTAATAAAAAAATGAATGAATTGAGTCTCGACATCTATGTTGTTTGTGGATGATTTTTCCTCCTTGCAAGAAGAGTTTTAGTGCAATTGGATTCTTTGTGACCTTTTGTTATCCCAAGTCGTTTGAAGTCAACCAGTGCAAGACCAAGGTCATGATTTTCAATGTCACTGATATGGCTTCTTTGTTGCTTCTAGAGAGATAGTGGGTCCAAGGTATTTTCTAGGATGTGCCCGCCAAACAAATGTTTTACTGTCATATAACCTGTAATTTGACCAAGGTCGCAATTTTCAACATCACCAATATGGCCTTTGTTGCTTATAGAGAGAGAGAGTGTCCGATAATCTTTTCTATGATGTGCATCATGTTAAACAATTGTTATACCCTCACATAACCTGTTATTGTCGATGGGTAAATAATTTCTGAGCCTAGCTTCTCTTTCATGCTGGGAACACATGAAGGGAGCCCAAACTATTACACTATTCCCATCATTTTATTTGACATTTTGAAAAGTTTGATTTCCAAAATGCTCATCAAAAAGGGTCCTAATAATCTCTAATTTATATACTGCATTGAGTCGGTAAAAGTCATTTAAATGTATCTTCAAAAATTGTTTAGAACTTTTTTTTAAAATATTAACTTTAGTCGAAGGGCCCTTGGTCTATTGGTGTTGTTGTATGGCTTTCAATAAGCCCACTAGGGATCAAGTCTTGCTGAGTGCAAGGCTTGGAGACACCCGACAGAGAGTCAAATGGTTGAGGCTAGGATCATGCCCTAGGTGATTTTGACGACGTGGATGCCCCTTACCCATAGCTGTTTAGCTGAAGGTGCTCATTGGTTTAGTTTCTTGCTTACTTTGCATTGTTGAATCTATATGTTCCCTCCGGAACTTAGGCAGAGATGTCATTAAACTATGTAATCCAATGCCCAATTATACGACACCTCTAGAGGTGCTCAAAAAAAAAATATTAACTTTTTATCTTGTAACAATATCAAAGGGAATAGGCTCTTTTGCTACTTGGGTTTCCGGTCCGTTGGAAATCCTTTCTGGGAGGGAGGATTTGATGCTTGTAGAGACTAGTGATCGGGAGTGCTGCATTTTCTATTGTACTTGTGGTTCATTTGAGGTTTTAGCCACATTGATGCATTTATAGGTACATTGACCCTTTGTTGATGCGGATTTTGCTCAGCTCGGAAGCTTTTGGCTCCAAATTCTGACCCCTGTTCTTGATCCCTTTGCTGCCCTCTTGTGCATTTATGCAGCTAGTCATGTTGGATCAACATGTTTCACTATTTATTTTGTAGTCCTTTTGGTGTCTTCTTCCGACTTTGTGCATTCAAACCACTTGTCCCCATTGCTTTCATTCTCGCATGTTTAGCTTTTGGTAGTGGTCTTGGTCTGGAGGGTTTCCCATCCTCCCTTGTGGTGGTTATGATTCTTGAACATCTATGCTCTTTTACTTGGAGTATCATGGATGGTTTTGGCCTTGGCCCATTCAACGTGGGCTTGAATTTTCTTGCGTGCTTCTTGCTATTGGCTATTTCCCATTGGAGGAACTTTCTCCTTCCCGAGTTGGAGTAGGAGGTTTTACCTTTTAGCCAATTTCATCCAGAGAAGATCCCCTTCTACATCTTTGTTTGTCTAACCAACATCAAGCTTATGTGCTTGTGAAGGCTTGTAAGTGGGGAGCTTGGCTTCTGCACCGTGTTTCCTATTCTCCTGTACATTCATGGTGATCATGGCATTAAACAAGGTTACATAGGTGTGTAGTGGATGTCGACCGTCTCTTGGCTTCTCAGAGATCAATTTTTTATGGTTAGGCATGGACCAAACATCTGTTTAGTGAACAATATAGAAGCTTGTGATTGCTTTCCAGTATCATGTTTTACATATTGTTCTAGGCTTCTAGCAGGATATGTGTTGGTTGTATTACTCCCCTACCAATTGGGAGCGATCAAGTTTCCTTGGTGGATCCTTTGCAGTTTTAGACCTTGTTGCAGTCTTATTACTGCTATTTTAGAAGTTTTACTACTACTCTCTTTGTCATGCCCATGTCACACCACTTCAGGCACCTTTGAAGATTATACATGTTATTAAATACCATGCTCCTAACTATGTCACGCGACTCTAGGAATGTGTTCAATATTGTACATTTTGATGACTACCATGCTTTTGTCCATGTCAAATGGCTCTAGGTATTCAAAACAATTTGACATACAATTCCAATGGATAACACGGTCTTCTGGACATAATTTTATACTTTGTTATACTAGATTTTGAAAAACTCTATAACCCATCATCAATGGGGACTTGCCACAACTGGAATTAGGCACACAATTGTTCAATCGAATTGGAGGGATTGGTCCATATTGGTCATCTTTGAAAGTATAACTTTCCCATCAAATTTTCAAATCCATAGCTCGTCTCATGTTTCAGAGGTTTCTTGGTGCACCTTTAAACAAATTGAAATATGATATGCAAATGCACTCACTAAGCCTTTGATAAGCAACACCAACAAGAACATTACCTTCACCCTCCGTTCCTAATTATTCTACTCCCGCATTTAAATGAGTCTCACTCTATCTGCAAATTAAAATGAAGTGAGCTCGACCACAAATTAGAGAATAAAACATATTAATAGGTAGTTTCTATATTGGGGAGGAAGGAAGATGTCATTTATTTTTCAAAATTTGTGTCAAGTACAAAGAATAAATTTTCATAAAATGGGCATCTGTTTGGCACAACAAAATACGTCATCCTGTCTTTGGTGTATATTGTTCTTTTAAACCTCAAGAATGTTACAACGTAGTTAAAAGTCTTGATCACATGATTAAAGTCACCTACAAATGTTGTGTTGGTAGCCTTTCAACAAAGATGGAGCTCAAAGTATTTCATTATACAATATTTGCACTATCCTTGTTCATTGTTATGTATTTAACACATTTTTTGATATTTGTTCTGAAACAGAAGCTCTAAAGAATACCCAACTAATGTCACTTGCTCAAGCTAGTCAACAGGTATTGATAAGCATAATCCTTGGTCCTTGATTTTTTCTTAGAGAAGATTGCTCTTTGATATACCGAACAAATTGTCAGATAAAACATCCATTTCACTATGTTGCATTTTCTTTATGAAGTTACATTGAATGGAAGGTATTCACATTATTATGATACTGGCGTGTTCTACTTGAATTGAAGATCTACCATAGTGGATTACGCTTGCCTTTACCAATGGGGGAGACCATCAGTCACATCCTATTTCTTCGATGTCTACTGAGAACCAACAAATTCTACTACATGAAGATCCCAACTTGGTATTGTCTCAGAGGTGGGCTTGTTTATTTTATGAAGGGTACCAAAAAATTCTATGATGATCTTCACTTGCAAGATTATTCTTGTTGAATTGCAGATAATAAATCATGTGGATGTTATATTTTGCAGAGATGTTGACTGTGTTATAGATCACCACCACCTTTCAAGTCCTCCGGGATATGTTCTTAATGGTAAGCAACATGATATAGATGAAAGTTCAAGCCAACAAGAAACATATTTCAGTGAATTAAACAGAGGTGTTAGACTGAGATTGCAACTGGGCAGTCATTGCTCACCCTTACAACACTTGTATACTAAATCTTTTCTTGAAGACAAGAAGTTCAAGACGGAGATGGATATGAATCTGCGAGGGACTCACATAGACTTCCAAAATCATGGTTGTGAAACGATGGGAGTTGCGTTCGATGGTTTTCCTGAACAATGGCTTGCAAATTCCAGCCATGTTGTCATGTCCCTCTTTGACAAACATTCATTTCCTAGGGTAAGAAATTTACCATGAAAAACACAATTTGAAATTTAATTTATACCATCAATTAGATTTTTTAAGGCTTATTTTTCCTATATCATTATCAAAATGTGTATGAAAATTTTCCATCTGGATTGTTTCGTCTCGTTGTAGGGTAGCCCAAGCCTGCCTGCAGATATAATATAGTGTTGATATATTAAAGAAAATACATCTTTGATGATGTTAGTCTGAAACATTCTTAGATATGTGAAGCATACCTCTAAACATTTCTCAAATCCTCAACCCTGGAAAATAACATTACCAGCGATTGTAAAAAGTGAAAATCACAATGTATTTTCCCAATTATTGGAAAATTAAGCCATTATAAGAGAAGAAAAGTGTTTACAATGTGAACATAGAATGTATTTTTTTGTATCCATTTTGTTTTATGGATTTTTCCACAAAAACACTCTTATGTACTCTTTTAATTTCTTTGGTTGGGTGTATGTTTTATTTTTAATATGTTTACTTCTTTTCTATTATCCATGGTGCATTAGGAGCCTCCTCACTCTGTTATCTTTGTTGTCTGTCTTTTCTTGTCCTCCTGACCTACATTGGTTTCTTGTGGACATCAATATAATTTCATTTCACTTTGTGGCTACAGAAAATATTATACATAGGTGTTGGAATTCTTTTTGGAGTTTTTACAATTGTTTGCATTGTTTTTGCAGCAACAATCTTTGACAATGATGGATGGTTCTTCAACATCAATGCACCAACAAATAGACTCTCTAGGAAATGGGAACTTGCCGGTTGTTTAGAAACAGGAACCATCTATGGGTCATAACGAGGTTTGAATTTTAGCTTGGACAAAACTTTCCTTGAAAATGTTTTGCAGTACTTGTTGCGATCAGTGCCTTGCTATGATTTTGATTAGTACATACATCCAAAGAAATCAAGGTTTTATTGCGATGGAAAGATTCATAATGTTATTATGTTGAAGAGAGGAGAAATTTGAGAGAATACATGAGCCAAAGGTGAGGATGAGGAATTATATACCTTGGATATGACATGCAAGAGAATGTTGTAAGGAGTGCAGAGCTTATGGAGTTGAATTCATCAATAGTTTCTATTTTCTGTACCTGTTCTTTTTCTTGTAAATATTAATCAAATTTCATTTGTCTAGTATTCAATGCGAGACATTTTTTGGTAAGGATCACAATGAGAGTTTCTAATATGGGAAATTCTCAGCCTCAACAAGGTCTGTATAGTGTGCATGTTTAAAATGCGAGCTTGGAGCGTTGAATAACTTGATAGACATTTCAAAGTGTATTTAAATACAAAGATTCAAAGGATTGTCAAAGTGTAGTTGCTTTCCTTTTTCATTTGTCCAGGCATATTAGATGCCATCATATTCAATACAAAATTGACAGTGCAATTGTTGAAAACATTTTTTTATATTTGCAATAAAAGTTGAAAGCTTCATGGAACTGGGTATAAATAGATTGAGACAATTATATTTTCCATATGGGATGAATGCAGTTAAAAAATATTAATTGTATAAAAATTCTTGGTGATACATGGTATTCTTAAATCTCAACATGGCTTTAAAAAGCTTGAAATGTCCCTTTCTAGGATAAAAACCAAAAATAAGGGTTTGGCCACAAACCACGAGAATCAGATATGAAAATATACCAACACCAACAAATGAAAATAATCGATCTTATGACAACAATTTCCAACAATAATATAAAAAGTAGCAACGAACTCTAAAGGGCTTAAATGCACCATAAAACCATGCACAATAGCTGAAAACACTTTTAAATAACTATTTCATGTACACCAACAATTATCTACTCAAATTGCTATAAACAAATGGAGAAAACCCAAGATAACACACTATTGTAATTAAATTTGGATCAATCGTAGGACATCCACAAACCAAGGCTAAATATGATAGGTATACTCCACCAAAATTCACAAAAACATAGATTCCAGTCTTATAAATTATGCCAAATCGAATATCACATAAAATCTGAATTATGTGCTCTAAAAGGTATTAAAATCTGAATTTCATGCCTTAGAAGGCAACCAAATGCTATCAAACCTTAGTCACACCTAGGAAGAGCTCAACAATGCATGCAAACCCTTGTAGATGTTTTCTTTGATATTCTAATGTTTAAATTTGCAAGAGGTCTTCAAGTTGTCTTCACTTTACCCAAAATTGGAGAGTTTTCATCCTCCAACCAATCACAAGTAATGTTTTCATCTTCCTTGGAAAAACCACACAATTGTATTTTCGCCCAAAAGTGGAATGACAATGAACAATCAACCCAAAATCAAATGTTGAGTAAACGCGCCTAAAATTGATGATGAAAATGAAGTCACTAAATTCCTTTATATCCTTCCTTGGTGCCAAAAGCCAAAATAGAAGGATTGATTTCATAAAACTTCTTTGAGTCTTTTAATTTGCTTTTATGACCTCCAAACACAGCCAACCTACTTAAACAAAGGAAAATAGTAAAAGAAACATTAAAATTAACAAAAGAAAAATGAAATGTAATGTAATTCCTTCCCTAGCTCATTTAAGCTTTCTTTGCCACGGAAAGGGAATGGCAAGAAGTCCATTGTTAGGCTATCAAGTCAAAAAGGGGGACATTACAGTCCTCCCTTCCCAAAATTGTTTGCCCCCATGTAGTTGCAAATTTCCCATGCACCAAATATCATCATATCAAAGTAAAAGAACATGTTGTAGTGCTCCCATAGTCTGGATCCTGTGTCTATTAGATGTATGGGCTTCAACCCAAACAAACTAATACCTCTACTACCATTCTCTCCATGGAAGTCTTCATCATCCTCTATTTCAAAAACAACAATGACATTACCTTCCTTTACATGCTCAGCTATACAAAAATCCCTACAAATGCCATCATAATTTTCATGGAATCTTATCCAATTTGAGGCTATCAAATCAGATTTGTTCTCTCCTTTTAGTTGAAACCTTCTTCCTATATCAACCTGTGATGGAATGCTCTTCAAAAATGAAAATTCACTGCTGTTCATGGCTGTTAATGGCAGTCCCAAATCTGATTTTTGCAAATTCAGCCCTATAACCATGGCATAATAACTACCAAATGGAAATCTTATGAAGAAAGACAATTTCATGAGTAATGTAGGGATTGAAAGTTGTTTTACATAGGCTGAAAATTTAAGAACAACAGGTCTACGATTGAAATCAGCAGGCATCTTGGCCTTTAACTCGAGAAAATCAACCTTCCCTTGCTTAACACTCCTATGAATTTTGATTTCATCAATTTGCAAGTGGAATCCCAACTCCTTGTGAATTTTGAGGGTAATTTCCTCTAAAATTTGGAGCTCTTGACCCCAAAAACAATGTGTGCCTCAACTGAACTTAAAAGAAGGAAGTCAAAACAAAATTCATACCTCTTCATGGGGCCATGAAACTGAAAAGTAGAATCATCATCATTCTTTTCTACAACTGCAAATTCATCATAATTGCTCCCCCTTTCCCATTTTTCCTTTGGTTCATTCATGGAACCATGGGTTAGCAATATATAGAAAAGAAAATCAGAATCCTTATCAAGCTTAGGATGCCTCAAACATGCCATGCTAGAATTCTCCCCCACTTCATACAAACTCATCAAATTCCTTCCCTTCCATAAGCAAAGAGAGGAAAAATCAAAACTGAAATCCTTACCTTCATTTTTTTTGAGTTTCAAGGGTTCACCCGGATTCCAAGGATGTGAGCAATCTACGTAACTCTTCACATGATGAACTTCTAAAGTTCCATTCACGCTATCCCAAATATGGTTGTAGTTGTACCAATGCAATTTCTTGCTCCAAATCAACATTATAGTGGCTGGAAACTCTTCTAAAATAGCGATAAACAATCCCTCTTTGATGGTAGGTGAAAAACTCTTCCCCCTTGTGATTGAAAACACTTTGGTGATTGTCTTAAAAGGGTTAACCAAGCTGGTTTTGATGTGGACAACAACAAAAATAATGAGATAACAATTGTCATACCTCAAATTCTTTATAAAAATCAACAATATGGGGATTAAAAATGCTTTAACAACATCAAAGAACTGAAAATTACTTATACAATGTGGCTACAAATACAATGTTGATCAAACTGAAAATGTTGATAACAATAATATGAATTTTTATGACATCGTGCCTTGAATCCCATAAAATATGATTTATACTACTTACATTGGTTCCACCAATTTCAGTGAGTTATAATACATAGGGCAACAAGATAACATCTATCTTGTTCACTTCCAAATGCAATATTTATGAAATCAACATCCACTTTCCTTGGAAGACTTCTTCTAAGAGTATGCACATGAATTAAGAGCTGAAAATCTCTATGATACCATTGTTGTTTTAACACTGAAAGTGTGGTGATTATCTTACCATGTGCAGCCCATAGATCTTGCCTTCTTCCGGTAATTCTTTCCATCCTCTTCTGTAGCAACTTGAGGATCTCCACTTGTCATGCCTTGAAGCACAACCTTTTGATCACCAAGCTCGAATCTCAATTCCCTAGCTTGATAGTTTTGGGTAAATTCACCCAAAGGATGCAACCATTGAATCTCAAGTGTCAAATCTGTACTTTCAATACCAACAACATAGAAATCATGACTTACCATGTGCTTTTCCAAGGTGAGCTTGAGTGGTGGGAACCTCGTGGTGCAAGGGATGATGAGGCCATCTTGTAGCATCTCACCCTTCACAAGGAAGTTCGAATGCACAACCAACTCCATAAGATTTCTCATAGAATTTCTTTCCAACCATCTACACGAAATGAAACACTCACTAGCCATAGTAACATGGAACCCATTGAAGACTTCCCCTTCTTTGTAACTCAAAGGATCTATGAACTCTTTGCCACTTTGGGTGCTCTTCACTTTATCATCATTTCCACTATGTTGTCCATGATGACACAAATATGGTAGTGACATAGGAGGAGACCAAAAAAATGAAATGTGATTTCCAATATCATACCTTTTGTTGTCCTCAACTTGTCCATCTTCTTTTCCACCTCGACTTCGTCCATACTTTGTTGGCATATGCATGGAGCCTCTTTGTGGTTCTTACCCAAGCCGTGAATACCCTCAACTTGACTCTTAGGAGTTGATGTCACAAATAGATAAACAAATTGATTGTTATCATGTCTCTTTGAGAAATTTCTTTTTTCAACCCTGGATTCATCACATGCTGAGATTTTATCAGTATTAACCAAACAATGATCAATAATTACCTCATAATGATGACTATCTAGAACAATAATGGAATTAAGGGTTGAATCTTCATCCTTCATGGCTCCATCTCTTTCAAAGTGCATATCTAATTTTTTTTCGGCATATCTATTTTTTATCATGTGGACTTGAGAACCCTCTACCTTCAAGCCCTTCTTTATGCACAATGTCCATACTCTTGAGTGTGGGGTCCTTATGGAGGGTTGACCCCTTCCTTGATGCTTGGGGTTTTGACCCCATGCCAATTCCAACTTCACTAACTCTACAAAAGGTAGGGCATCTCAAATCTTCTCTGGAAGAGCTCTATACTCTTCATACCATGTACCGATGTTGCTCACTTTGGATGGCTGAGAATTAATGACTTCTTTTGAAGAGATTCTTCCACCATTGGAACCATGAATGGTATGGATCAGTCGGGCCATTGTGTTGGCCAATCTTTCTTGCCCCACAATAAGCTTATCGAACTTGGCTTCTTGAGGATCTTGGTTGTCCATATTATCCTCCTCTCTTGGTTGGTCTATTTTCCATCTTCTTTAATACAATAGAAAACCCTCCATGAAAACCCTAGGATAGGGAAGATCGAACTTTTGATACCACTATAATGTCCCTTTCTAGGACAAACACCAAAAACAAAGGTTTAGCCACAAACCCCGAGAATCAGATATGAAAATATATCAAAACTAACAAATGAAAATAATCTAATTTTATAGTAGGAGTTCCAACAATAATGTAAACCCTAGCACCAAATTGTAAAGTGGCTTAACTGCACCATAAAACCATGCACAATAGCTGAAAACACTTATAAATAATTATTCCATGTACAAAAACACTTATCCATTCAATTTGCAATAAACAAATGGAGAAAACCCAAGATAACACATATGTAATTAATTTTGAATCAACAGTAAGATAACCGAAAACCAAGGCTGAAAAGCGATAGATATATTTCACCAAAAATCATAGAAAACATAGATCCTGCGTTATAAATTATGTCGAATTAGAATATCACATAAAATCTTAATTTCGTGCACTAGAAGGCACCCAAATGCTATCAAACCTTGGTCACTCCAACTAGGAAGAGCTCAACAATGCATGTAAAATCTTGTAGATATCTTCTTTGATCTTCTAATGTCCAAATTTGTAAGAGGTCTTCAAGTTATTTTCACTTCACTCAAAAAATGGAGGGTTTTCGTCCTCCAACCGGCCACAAGGAAGGTTTTCGTCTTCCTTGGAATAACCGCATAATTGGATTTTCACCCAAAAGTGAAATAACAATGGGCAATCAACCCAAAGATCAAGTAAGTCTCTTCCATCTTCTATCTTGTCTCATCTCTTCCTAGGGAACTTTTGATCAAGCATTGGAGTATGAAATGTCCCACGTTTTCGTGGCACGTGTAAGGGGTTGGTCATGCTCTTAACTGTTGTCTTGATCCATGTTTAGAGTGGAATCCCAAGATTGCTACTACAATCCAAGCCTCCCCGCTAAGGTCATTAAGGATTCGTGCTCGATGATTGGTAGGGTTGTTGTTTCTCTTCTCGCTACTTCAAGGGGTCCTCTATTTCCGGCCTTAGCTCCAGAGAGAAATTTTTTTGTGGTCGACCATGATGGTGTGGGCAACAAGAATCTTAGGATGGAGATGTATAAAAACTTTGAGGAATCGACTCCTGATTTTTATGACCAAACTGAATGAGGTGGCTGATTCTTTTGAAGAAGATCGGTGGAAATATTATGAGGAAAAAGACAAGGTTTTTGAAGCTCAACTTTAGATCCTGTTGCGAAGTGGCATTTTAGATCTCGGTGACGGTGAGGGTAGTGGGTGAAGACACCGATGAGGTAGATAGCTCAACATATGAAGAGGATGTCTTTGTCGAACCGATTTGATAGCCCTTGTTGGGAAGATCGAAATTGTTCTAAATATTGAAAAACCACCGATTTCATAGAAGGTTTCTTGTGGGCTTTTTGATCCCAATAAACTCAAAGTGATGGATTTATGGGAAGGGTCTCATTATAACGACTACATCTATGACACTTTCAACTTTAGAAATCATGATGAGCTTATTAATCACGCTCATGAGGAAGGATGATGTACAATCCCTTCAAGAAAATCTAAACGATCCTCTCCTTCTCTCTCTCTTTAGAGGCACCTCTAATCCCGAAATGGTTTTACCGGGGTTGTTTGGGATACTCCGGGAGTTGTTGGTCAATTTGCTTTGATCGGCCGCTTTCGGAGCCCTTCACTCTTTCGTACCTCTCTATTTTGGGTTTTTTTTTTTGCTTTTATGTTTTGTTCCTCTTTAGGCCTGGTTATGGCCTTGTTTCATTTGTTTTATCTCTTTCGAGTCCTTCATGCTTATCTTTCGGTTGTTCTGGGTTACAGATCCCTTCAAAATCTATTATTTACCTTATCTAATAAAAAACCCAAAGATCAAGTGTAGAGTAAATGCACCAAGATTGATGATGAAAATGAAGTCATTGATATTCCTTTATATCATTCCTTCGGGGCCAAAAGCCAAAATAGAAGTACCGACCTCATAAAGATTCTTTGGAGCTTTTAATTTTCTTTTATGACCTCCAAACACATCCGACCTACTTAAATAGAGGAAAACACTAAAATAAACATTAAATTAACAAAAGAAAAATGAAATGGAATGCAATTGCTTCTCTAGCTCATTCATGCTTCCTTGCCACATAAAGGGAATGGAAAGAAGTTCATTATTAGGCTCTCAAGTCAAAAAAGGAGACATTACAAAGCTTTTCACATCAAAGCTCTTTTCCTCCATTAATTACCATGCATGAGAAGTGATGATATCAACTATAACCAAGAAACCGACCTCACAGCGATAAATTAATAATTGTAATCCTAACGTTAAAAAATTCACATTATAAACTAGAAACAATTACAAGTCTTTGTTTGAATGGTCTGGCATTCAAACCCATATGAAAGTATAGCAATTAAACATTAAAACATTCATAAGTAATGGCCACCATATATTTACATTGTGTTATAGAAGACAACTCATTAAATTTTTGTCCATATCGACACAATGATTATAAATACATAAGATTTTATCCATTTCTATAATAGATATATGACACGAGTCACTATTAGTAGATAACAATTCTAAATCTTCATTTAAATCCACTTTTTTCATACCAATGCCTTGATATACCACGAAATCAGCTGCATTGTTTGATCTAGATGTATAATAGAAGACAATTTTGGTGAATTATTATGCTCTCTCCTTTATAATCACTTCATGTGCATTTGATAAATTATAAACAATATAATCCATGACTATAACCAATTTCATATCAATGCCAACAAACATGATTTGGATGAAATCTGATATGCAGAGCCATCCAAAGTTGAACTGTAAAAGTTCCAACTATATGTATGATTGGGCTATAAAACAAATTTGGATTATTTTTTAGTCAAATTGCTTAATTTAAGGAAGAGGGAATGGGAATGAATATTTATAAAATTGTTACTAGGCAACCTAAAAGATGGCTTTTCCCATCCTAGAGCACCTTAATCTAAACTTTGTTGAAATGGAGCTTATAATGTCAAAACAAATTGTGTTTAGTGGTGTATGTAGGCTAATTTCTTATTATAAAAGGCCATCTTGATTGCTCCTCTTGATATTGATGTTAAAAGATCTCTTTAGCAATATGGCAAGCTCCAAATTTATTAGGTTTAAGGAAAAGGATTGAGTGACCACAAACTCTTGAGTGTAGGGGTGCATATACCCACTTAATCTCCACATAGTGATATTAAGAAATACTTTCTAATATAACAAATTTACATTTAAACATTTAAGTTATGTGGACGATAATCTGTTGAGATATTTAAATTAAGTAATTTAAATAATTTTTTTAAAGGTGGACTATTACTTGAAGATTAAGTAATAGATATGATGTCTACATGTGTGTCATCATTTGACATGGTAGATCATTGAGTGACTTGTTTTATTGGCTACTTTTTATCAATTTTTACTATTGTAATTTCCCATCATATTAATAAAAATATATATATGAAAGTTACAAAAGTAGGGGCGACCAGAAAACTCATGGTCCCACAAACAAGCCACAAAGGCACCACAAAATGCCCAAAAAAGAAGACAAAGCAAACCTTGAGGGAAAACAAGAGAACCACATAAAACCAAAAAGCATTAAGTGCATGTCGTCGCCGGGAGTCGCGGGAGGATCATCCCTGTGAGGGATGAAAGCTCCACTCGATGGCTCACCGTGGGGGGATGAACAAGCCAACCATCCCGATCTAGCATATGAATCTACAAAGGCATCATAATCCCAAACCAGAGGGAGGAGAGCTAGTAAACGTCTCGAACTCCGAGGTGCAGAGAGAGGCCCACTACGAAGATCTTGTCATGGCTTTCTCACGCGGAGGAGGACATCGGCTGACTTGGAGGAGGATGGCGCGAAGGGCAACCCGAGGAGAGGTAGAGCGGTGGCCGTGAGAGCGACTTCTACGACACAGTCCTTATGGAGGGTTGCGACGAGGCGAGAGATGATCGAGATGGTAGCAACAAAGGGTCGGGAGAGACCCAATTCGTCATGTAAGGATCATTCCCCGTGGTGCGAGCAAATCTTGCAAATGAGCAAATTTCGTGGCAAGCTTTTCACTTGAGCTTGAATTTGTATGTGTACATTAGACAAAATAGACAATTTATCATTAGTGGAGAATAAAGCAAAAAGATGATCATTCGGAATATTGTAGTATTATGAACTTTCCAAATGTGAAAGTGACATGAATTAAGTTTAATTGTTCATATGTACATTCACCACTATTGGTCAACACACAATGATTGGGTCATTTCTCTTATATCACATACTAAATATAATAACATGATCTTAAGATAATGAAGGAAATTACCTAGTTTTAATATATTATAACCGTGTGTAACTTTAAAGGATAAAAATGATAATTTCTCAAATTTATAAAGTTAGTTTTAAAATGAGACCTTTCAAGCGTCAATATTGGGTAAAAAGTTATTATGTATTTAACAATGTTTAAAGTTTGTATTAACATGGTGTTTTATGATTCTTACATAGTTGTAGACACCTAAAAAGACCCTAGGCATTTTTACTAGTCGTTAATTAATATGATTTTTGGTATTTGTCTATGTGTCGATTATTTTTTCAAATTAAGTGTTATTGCCACATTTGTTAGAAGTCTCTTTATTTTCGTGTGTGTGGTTTTGTTTAACTAAGTTAAGGAAATTAAAACTAACACCTAGTAGTCTTAATTAACAAAGTTAAATCAAAATCTAAACACCATTAAGCAAGATTAAATAATTGCATCATAACTTTGAAATGGAAATCAAACTAACATGTTAATTATCAAAACCTCTACTCTTTAGACTACCAAAACAACTAAATTGAACCTAGGTAGATTCATGGCAATCAAAGTTAATTGTTTGATTTTAAGGGATTAGGAATGGAAGCTCATCAAAGCATGGCTACAAGACCACTTTGATTATTTCCATATGACCTAAAAGCTTAAATGGATGAAATGCAAGAATGAGGCTTAGCTCTTCTAATGGTGAAATGCTTAAGAATGACAAAAGGATTATAGTGTATGTACTATATGCTTTCTTTTGTTTCTCAAGAATTAGGTGTAAGTGTAAAGGTAGGAGGGGGACTCTTTATATAGCCCAATGGATAAAGGAATCTCTACATCCCTTTGCATGTGGGATAATAGAGATGTTGAGTTAGTTGTGGATAAGGGGGTTTAGAAAGGGTTGAGTTAACCTTATGAGAGTTTAGCTTGTCCTTTAGTGACTCATGTGGATAAAGGGGGTTTATTAATTAACCAAAGTGATTAATTAATAGGTGTACAAGCTTATAAAAGTTTTTTAGAGGAATATTAGGATGATTTAAACTACAAAAGGGAATTGAATCAACTAAATAATGATTTATTGATTTAATGAAAGGGGAAGCTAATTAATTAATAATAATTAATTAGTTTAGATAGAAGGAAGGATTAATTAACGTAAGGTCGTTAATTAGGGTATTTGTTGAATAAAATACTTAATTAATTTAATGTAGCCAAATTATGAATAAACTTGATATACTGCAAATAATATGAACTCCAAAAGAAAATAAATCTCCTTCTTTGTTATTGAATAATGAATTACAATGTTTCTTAAATAGGAAAACAACTCCCAACTCGAGTTGCCAAGAAAACTCTAACTAACTTGACTAAATCTACTCTAGGTGGCGGAAATTACTATTTTTAGCAGTTTACTAGAACCTACTATTCTTAGTAAGTTTGCATGCTTATTTGTATGGGTACAAAATTGCCATGCATCTTCTACATTCCTAAATTAGAGGAATTGCCAACTTTCTAACTCATAATGCAACTAATAGACTAAAATTAACTAATGCCCAAAAATAGGAAAAAACCGAACTACAACTTAAATCCTAATTTTCAGCCTCAAGATGGTGGATTTAGGGCCCGAAAATGTGCTAAAACTTGCCCCAATCGGTAAGGCAATTTTTTCGCTACGTTCGTCTCATCGAAACATGTAGTTTAAAAAAAACAGACTCAAATGGACACCTGGAGCTCAAGTTATGACCTTATCAAGTTCCTGCTAATTCTAGCGCATCATAATTACTTATTGTAATTAATTAACAATGATAGAAGTAAAGACGATCCTTATTGACGATATGTCATCAATTTGCGGGAAAGGGATAATTAGCACAATTTAAGTAATTAAATTGTTCAGGCTAAATTATAGGTGTCTACATTTTCCTCGATTCTCAACACAATTTTTCCCATGTTGCATTTCCCTAATCGTGTTAGAAGTGTCCAATTTTTTTGACATGTGAAAAGCATTTAGATACTTTTGGGTTTTACTTTTGGTCTTCGTCTAGTTAGAGTGCACTCCTCCCCCTTTTCACATATTTTTCGCTTTTAGCTAATCAATTTTTCTTTTGGTCTTTGTGTAGTAAGTGTGCTACTATCCCCTTTGTCTCGCCTTTTTGCTTTTAATTGTTAGACATCATCTTGTGCGTGCCAAAAGGTCTTTATTTGAATTCAATTGCCTATAACAACACAACATTGTAGTTCATTCACGTAATTTAGGGTTTATAAAAGATATTGTTAGCATTATATTGAGCATACATAAAATTTTAGGCAACGGTGAAGCAATTATGGAGCACTTGTCATTCTATGAAGCTAGTATTTATTGTATAGTATTTTTGGTTCATGATCTAAGGTTTTGTATATTCTTGAAGTTGTTTTCATTTATACAATTTACGAGTTTTTGATATTTTCATTGAGTGGTTTCTACCATTTAGGGGCTTAATAAGTAGACAATGTTTATTAAGTCCTATTAAACATTGACATATTCCCCTAAAGCTCACTTTTCTCCCTTTAATTTCAAATATTGTTTCCATTCTAAGGAAAGGAGAAAGAAATTTGTTTCATAGGTTTAAGGTTTTGGGTCATGTAGATCAAAATGCGGAAACAAGATATCAATACCATGCAAATATTGTTATCACTTCATTTCACACCATACTAATAACTTACTTTCAAAGCATACCAATGCTTTGCTCATTTAACATTGGTTAGTGAAACTTCTAGAAGAGTTTTTGACACTTATGAGTACGCTTTTTCGGAGTTAAGATTTAGATGTTTGTCACAAAATCACACATTATTAAATTTTACGTATCAAAACCCTATATGAATGCCCTAATATTGAATTTAGAAAATAATAAATTTGACTTCTTATATTTATGCAATCGTGTACATTGGCATTGTGTTTATTTGTGTCATATTTCGTGAAATAATACATTTTGGTGAACTTGAGATATATTACACCCTTTAGGGCTTCATCTTGTAGTGAGCTTACATTGTCTTATAGTTCGTGTAAAATCTTGTATTTCTCATAGTTTGTAAGATTAGTTTCATTATATATTCTTAGATCTAAAATCCTAACTTCTATTTTGTTTGTTTTGTTTCTTAATTCCTAAATTATTTTCATTGTTGAAAATGTTTTTTTAACCAAATGCAATCAAGGTAAGGGGATCCAATGAATGATAGCCTTAGATTGTACACCACACAAATTCACAATCACGTGTAACATATGACAAAAAGTTTATTTCTATTATGTTCGAAAGATAAATACAACCTATGCTTGCATACACTCCTATAGCCCAAGAGGGTATTAAGCCCTAGGCGGGAGTAGGCAAGCGCCTAGGGCACCAACAATCGGGGGTGTTTAAATCTAAATATTTTCATTATTAGAACTTAACATTACTATTTTTACTTGAAGTCAATAATAATTGATATTATTATAAAGTAACATAATTTTCACGCATACACATAAAAAATTATTATAATTTTTTTGCAAGCAAAAATAAATATGCATATTTTTAAGCAAATACGTTTTTTTTTTGTATTTTTACATTCTTTAATGTAGCCCTACATAATTCAAATGTGTAATTTTTTCTCAAAAAAGATTCATGTATTTTTTATAATGTGAAGTATAATTGAAGGAAATAATTATTTAATTCTCTATTCCTAATGTTTTAGGGGAAATGTCTCTCTTTTTATGGAGGAATTAGTAGGCTTGGTCCAGATACCACTCTTCACAAAACCATGGGAGCTACCTAAGCATTTTTATTTAATTACAAAAATGATGCTTTGTTTATTTTTGAGTCCTACCACCTACTTAAGTAAGACGAGCTACCAACCTTATATAAAAACATTTATTTGTTGCATTTTGAGCACCTCTAGTGATTAATTCTCTCCATCAATAAATTATTACCTCTCTTTATTTGAAAAGTTTATATGATATTTTTATTTCATTTTCATAGAAGGAACTTCTCTAAATTAATGATTTATTATAATCCTTATACAAATTTTATAATATAATAATGTCGGTAAATTTTATTTATTTAATGAAAAAAATTATTAATAACAATTATTAAAAGGGCACCCACTTCACTTAGTACCTAGGGAGCACCTAACCTTTAATTAGGCTATGCAGTCCGTTCATTAACTTCCACTAATTGTAGTATAACAACAATCCTATAATGGACGTGATTTTTCCACACAATTCTATGCAGACTCTCACACCATGAAAAGTCTGTGTGTGAAACTGCTTGGTTCATGGGTTTGGCTTCCTCCCTCTCGTTAGCTTACTCACACTATTTGCTAACTCTTCCTTGCCAACTTCGTTTCTTTACTAACAACTCCCCCTGATCAATAGTATTTTATAAACATAAAAAGGTACATGAGAAGCAATTACAGATGTTGGAGCATTCATCTTCCAATCATCACGACTTTTCAGCTTCTAAATTGTCAAACATTGCTTATTATTGGATTGTTATATATTTTCCTTAAGTTAACGCATGGTACTGTCAGGTATGAGACTGATCAAAACAAACACACATCATGAGGATGAGATATCTTTGTAGAAGTAATCATTTCTCAGACATCATCACGCAATGTTACATTCTCAAGTTTGCACAGTAGGATTCACGCTTGAGTTGCAAGATTATATATTGTACCACAAAAGTTCGTAGGGACTTCACACACAATACTTGTGGCAACAACTTCTAACTTCACACATAATACTTGTGGTGACAATTTCTAACTCCACAAACTTAATTTTGAGGCGCTTAACAATTGTCTACATACACATAAATGTATCTAAAGAGCTTGATGGTCATGTAGACTTTAAATACGATCTATGATACCATAATAGATGAATCATAGGGATTGTGTAATACACCTTATTTTTTATTTACTAATAATTTCATCTTGTAGGTTGTTGGCACACTAAACTCTTCCATTGCATGCCGGAGGGTTGTATCGAGAAAAGGGTTGGTGTCGATTGTAACACCTTGTGGGAGGTTAGTGTAGCACTTACCCTTCCTACCACTACCATACCACCACATTATACCTCTATACTACCTCCTTACATCACCTTGAGATCAACTTCCCATCTCCACTAAGTGTCTTCCATCACCCTTCCTCCCCTCCATTTTCCTTCACCTTTTAGTGGGTTGTTTATAGCCAACATCATTGGTCCAGGTGATGATGTTTCTGATTTCGTTTCAACAAAATTCACAGACTTACCCCATGATGTCGACTAAGTGTGAGTTACGACTTTAGGTCATGTCCCCTATTTATAGGCATCATTATTGTCATTTCTTACATATAATCATTGAATAATCTACTTTTCTTTTGCTTCCAAATATTTACTCTTAATGTTTAAGATTTATTAACGTTAAGTGGATCTTATACTTCGAGATCATCATTTGAGCATTCAATTACTAGGTTTATCAAGAATATGAGTTGAGCCAATGAAGTTTACCTTAGTATTTGGGGTCTCCAACTTTGGTCGACTTAATTATTCTTCCTATCTTGTTTAGAAAATATCTCGTACTCGGAAGCATATGCATGGGGGTTTATGCACAAGATTAGTGGTGCACGTGATGTTCGTGTGTAGCATTTTTGAGCAAGATGTTTTCATAGAGAATTTATGCACATGAAAGGTTGTATGCATGATATTAATTTACACAATGGTGAGTGTGTAAGATAGCTTCATACTAGAAGGTGTTGCATAGTGACTACTATGTTGTGTGATGCTATGAAGAGTTTCACAACACAAAAACACAACATTTATCTATCTTGAGGTGTAACTATAGATTTTTTTGGAATGTATATATCAATTAGAGGTATATAAGAAACATCTTCATAATGCTATGACATGGAATTGGAGTGATTTGTAATGATCAAATTTTAAATTAGTAGGTGGGATCACGTAGAATCTCATGTTGCATGAACGTACAAAGTGAGGATTTGGCATAGAAGCACATAATCTCTTCGAGTGGTAAGGACAAGATATTGCACATCGATACACAATAGTGTATTTGTAACATTTTAAATAAATTAAAGTGTTATATGGTATTGCAAAACCTAGAAGCACATCATTATATTGTAAACAATTTAGTTAATATAATTGAATGTTTTCCCAAGTTAAATTTGTGTACATTTTGTATGCCATTATTGTGTTATTTTGATATTCCATTTATAGTATAATTCCTATATGTGTTTAAGCTTATCGCGTGTAGGTTCCTTGTACCCAACATTTAGGTAAGTTCTTTGTTTTGGTTTAGTGCGAGTTAGAATCACTTGTAATAAATAGTGTTCTTGAGTGAGTTTTCTATGTTGGAGGACATTGTTCAAGGAGAAATGATGGGAAGTGCCTAAATATAGATTGATAAATTTAACATTAAACATTAAGATATGGAAATTCAAGATGGAAGATATATTGGTAGATAGAGATCTATTGGTTGATGTGTCAAGAACACAACTGGAACGAATGGAAGATGAATAGCGGAAAACATTGATAGAAAAGAAAAGTGCTCTATAAAATTGTGTTTGTCAAATTTAGTGTTATTAAATATATCAACAACGAAGCAACTTTGGGATAATTTAGGAACATCATAAACAAAATTTTCATGTTTAATTGCGAGTGAGTGATGGAGACTCAGCATGTTAGAACATTTGAATGCCTATAATATTGTGGTAAGTCAATTTATTTTTGTTGAAGTTAAAATGGATGAAGAAGAAAAATGTATTACTTTTCTTTGTTTATTGGAAGACTCTTGGGATAATCTAGCAATGACTATTACTAGTACTACATCCAAGTTAAAATTTTAGAATATAGCCATAGTCTTATTGCTAGAAGAAATGAGGTGAAAATATAGAAGAATATCAAACCAATGATTTTTGGTTGTGTAAGGTAGGTGAAAAGAGAGAAGCATGCGGAAGTCGGGGATATGTAGGGGAAGCCTAGAGGTATATCTAAGAATATGAAAATAAGCTGTAAAGAAATGTTGGAATTGTGATAAGATATGGCATTGTAAGAAGTATTCAGAGAGTAAAAATGTTAGAAAGAGTAAACTACCTAATGTTTTTCCTCAAGTGGAATTAAGTTCTCTAGTGATGAGAATAGAGATGTATATCTCACAGCTTCAAGCACACATACATACCACGATGCATGGTTGATTAACTTGAGTGCCTCCTATCATAAGAATCCTCATAGGGAGTGGTTCTACATGAGTATGACAATTATGGTGGTGGTGATTTATTTCTAGGAGACAACCTACAAAATTGTGAAGAGAGGAAGCGTGAAGTTGAGTTCAAAGATGAGAGTATCAAGAATCTTCTTTATGTCTTGCAATTCTTGATTATGATAGGAAATTGATCGCTATGAAAAAAAATATGATGTTGGTATTCAAGGATCATTTGAGAAAGATGGTTGCAAGATACTTAACAATGCCATAATACTGGAAAGAGGTGTGCATATAAAAATCTATTAAGGATTAATGTCAATGCAATTACCCATGCTTGTAATAGCTCTATTTTCCTTAAGGCCAATGTTGAATCAAGAAAGAGATCCTTTTCTCTAATAGAGAATATAATGTTCTCGTATTAAAGGACAGGTCACATTAGTGAAAAGTGTCTGCACACACTACAGATAAAAGATAATGCAAAGTGGATTTTTTTCACCTTATATTTTACTATTGGTACCACATTTATATTATAAACAATATAATACAAAGAGTTACATAGTAAGGGCGACCGACAGTGGTCATGGCCTCAAAAATCCAAGGCCCAAAAGGTAGTACAATCGAATGCCACATAGGCAACCAAAAAGGCCATGAGGGCACACAACACAACCACAAAGGCTAGCAAAAAAACATTAGAAGAGAGCTAAGAACATAGAGCAACAACACTTGGAGGCGGAGGCGGATCATCTCTTGGTGGAATAAAACCAAGTGTATGAGGCTCATCGAAGGAGGATTGATAAACCAACTATCCCGATATGGCATTTAGACACCGAGTGGCACCATGATTCCCTAGCCGGAGGAGGTGACCCGCCAAACTGAGATGCACCCCCAGGAAGAGATCCCCGGCTAGAAGAAGCTGGCAACGACTTTCCCATTCGTAGGAGGGCTCTAACCCGGTCCAAGAAGAGGGACTAGGGCGAGCCAACAGAGTGGATGACCGATCACTCCTTGTATGACTTCGAGATTGGTCGTGCGAGCGGCCGTGACGTCTGGGTGGCGTGCAAAGGAGGTGGAGGTCATTGGTCATCATCAGGTGGAACCGTGCTCATGGTACATGGTGCACTACCCCAATGATCCAGTAGTTGTTGGAGATGAGAAAAATCCAACACTACCTTCTGGGCTTGGGTCTAAATCTGCATATACATAGAAGAAATAATTTCCACCTTCTCATTAATAGTTAGTTAATAGAAAGCTCGCAATGTTGAAACACCACATTATTTCTTTCCTTCCAAAGATGAAAGAGAATAAAAGAATGAAAAAAATTCCAAATGGAAGCAATGTAAGATGATCAATTAACATAGTCCCCAAATAAAATAGATTTTCAATCAAAAAATTCAGGGTGATAAGGTTGAAAGAGGGAATGAATCCAAGTCCAAGAATTTTGAGAATGAGGGTAGTACTAGAAGACATGCTTAAAGGACTCAGGACAACCACAACTAGGGAACTTGGGGTTTGGAATGCCGATATGGCTTAAATGCTCCCAAACAAAAGACCTTGGTAGATAAGACACTAGAGAAAGAAATTTAACTTAGGATGAAACAAAGGATTCCAAGCACGTTGAAGGTGTCGAAGCCAAGTGGAAGGAGAAGAATGAAGGTTCCAATGGGTGTTAAGCTTATCAATACCAGAATAAATAGGAGAAAACAAGGAGTAAATGACACCATAATCATAATTCAGTAATGGAATATTGACATTCCATCTCCAATCTTTCCACCAAGCAAAAGGAGGTTGAAGCCCAAGCTTATGTAACATGACATTAGGTAGAAGGGATTGAATTCTTAGGATGGAAGGGAGGTTAGAGTTGGCAAGACAAAATTTCTACTTCAAACCAAGCTAGAGAGCCAGTCTCTATTAGAAACTAAGATCACGAATGGTAGAAATTCCTTTTAAAATAACTACACCGCCTTGATATCTAACAATTTTGCTAAAGGCAAGCTATCGAAAAAGAATAGGTGACCACCACAAATTGTGATCATTGAAGGAGAGTCCTATTCTGAAGCCATCACTAACCCATCTCATCAAATGCTTCACATATTCAAAGGCCTTCCAGATGCTTTTCACCACAAACTCGGTATTTTGATTGGTGCTCTAGTGATAATTAAATAATGAAAGCCAATATTCTTCCAACATTTTTACCGTAAGGAGAACCAGATGAAATACAATGTTTTAACAATATTTTCCAGGCTTTTTTACCTTGAATGCAACGCACCACCCATTTAGCACATACAGAAATACTCTATCTGTAAACATCAATAACCACTATACCACCCTGATCCCTGAGAAGTGTGCAAATTTCCCAGGCCACTCTGTGAAAACCACCCTACATGTAGCTTGACCAAGAGAAAGTACCTTAACAACTTACCAAGTTTCTCAAAGGAAGCTTTAGAAGGACACCGCATGTAACATAATAAACTTGAGTAGCTTCCAGAATTTTAGTGTAGACTTGAAATTTTCCAGCCAGAGATAAAGGTCGAGAGACCCATTTTTGCACCTTCTTGCTCAACCCGATCAATAACAAACTACCACAAAGTGGAAGACTCACTGTCAAAGGAAAAGGGGATCCCCAAAAACCTAAACCTCTCTCCCCATTGAATCCATTTCCATGGGTAAGCAACCAACCACTCCGGCATAGGCCAAGAGCTTTGGCGAAATCCCAAAGATTTAACAAGCTGAGCTTTCAAACCTTATGCAAGACAGAAAATGTCAAGGCAAGAAAGGGTTTCTCGAATGTTCTATTCAAATTTAGCGAGAGTGAGAAAGGAGTCATCGATAAAATGCCCATTAACAAGTTAGGTTTTGTGGTCCTGAATATAAATTCCTTGAATACGCCCTTGATCCACCTTGTTGGCAATAAGGTAACTAAGAGCATCATGCGTAAGAACAAAGAGTGCAAGAGCAAGAGGACATCCTTGACGAATGGAACAAAATAACCCAATAGCAGAAGATTTGTAGCCATTGATAGTGAGACAAGAAGAAGTATCAATAAACAGGGTTTAAACAACATTAAGAAAAAGAGCCAAATCCCAAAGCACAGAGCATTACCAGAATGAAAGGCCATTCAATACGATCATATGCTTTTTCAAAATCAATTTAAAAAAAAAAAACTTGTTGTAGGGATGTCTGTGTCCATTCCATGCTTTCCCAAACTACTATGAGATTGTCTAAAATGTATCTTCCTTTAACAAACATAGTTTGCTCAGGACATACAATCTTAGGAAGCGGTGGAGCAATACGAAGAGCAAGCGCCTTAACCAAAATCTTATAAGACACATTGAGAAGAGTGACAGGTGTTCAATTAGTGATCACCTCCGAGTTGCATGCCTTAAGAATGAACTTAATATTTCCTTTGTTGATGATATTACCTAGAGATTGATTATGAAGAGCTTCTTGATAAACTTTTAATTGATCCTGACAAATGAAAGGCGAAGAAAATTTATAAAACTCACAGGGAAAGCCATTGAGACCCGACGATTTGTTATCAGCAAGACAAAGGAGGGCACCATTAAGCTCATCAACTGACAGAGAAGCATTGCAATACTTCCTATCATATTGAGTCAACTTACATGGAACCAACTCAATGCATTGCTGAAGAGTGGCCTCGCTATCAGCTGAAGGTTCCCCGGATTGAAAAACCAAGGTGTAATGATCCAAAAAAATAGAAGTAATCTCCGGAGAGAAGTGACCCGGGAGTGAGCCAATTGGATTGCCTTGATTTGCTCCCTGACATGCCTGGATTTGAGAAATTTAAAAAAGCTTTTGGAAGCACGGTCACTTGTTTTTAGCCAGTGGAGCCGAGCACGAATCTGCACTCCTTTAACTCTGATTTTCAATGATTTTGAGTTGGTGTCTAAGCTGCGCGGCTCGAACTTGGGTTGGCACGTCAAAAGGATGAGACTCAAGCAACAGGGAGGTTATTTGAAATTCCTATTGAAGTGCCACATCAAGCATGCTTACGGATTTGAGCAACCTGTTTTACAAAATGGCGAAGAAATTTAACCGTTCTTTGGATATCAACATTCCACCAAGAAATCTAGCTGGCAACATATGGTGGACATGGCTCCATATTCCAAATCTGAGCTATCAAATTTAAAACCCCTGGGTGACTCAGCAGAGAAATATTTAAATAAAAATGCGTGTTAGGAACCTTGATAGTCGCTTCGTCCCACATGACGGTAAAAGAAATGGGGGAGTGATCCGATAACATAATATATGGCCAGGTGGTGAGATAGGAGAAGAAGCGTGTGTAGCCAACTCAAAGACATGTTGTTGAGAAATCATGACATGATCGAGCCATTTCAAAACACGTGTGGGACCCTTCTCGGAAGTTGGACCAAGTAAACCAATTTTGGGAAGTAAAGTCTCGTCGTCTTTTAAAAAGAGGGTCTTTAATACTCCTCCTTTTTTAAATAAAACCAAGCTTCACTCTCCAACACACCATCGTATAGGAAGGGCCCCCATCTTGTCCTCGGGATGTTCAACCATATTAAAATCACCACAAAAAATCCAATAGACGAAAGGTAAATTATCACCTAACCAACGCCATAATGCCAACCTTTTTGGGCCATCATTAGGAGCATAAAGATTTAATAATCCAAGAGAGCGACCATTAATATTTAGAATAATCCACACGGCCCGATTGTCAGAATCGTGACCCGTGGCAGTAATCATGGCAGAGAATTTAGGATATACAGAAATAGAAACACCACCTTTGCCTTCCAAATGAGAGGAAAAATAATGGCTAAAATTAGATCAATGCACATTAAGGAATTCTGAAGAAGAAAACTAGAAATTTTAACTTCATGTAAACATATAACGTCAAGATTACCAATTAACTGAAAAACATGCTTCAAAGAATATTTTCGAGAGGATTCTATGAGTCTTTTGAAATTCCATGAGAGACAATTCATGGAAGGTGGACATGACCAAATCATTCTCTAACTCATCCTGCAACATATATGATGAGCTTAGTATGCCAAAACTGTTGGAAAGAAAAATAGATTGGTTTGAATTGAGAGGCTCCGTCGAGTTGGTGCGGCACCTAGGCCCACTCGACCCATCCGCCTCCACCGAGTTCTCGTGAGGAGGACTTCGTGAACAACATTGAGAGGACGACGTAGTAGCCATCTTCCTAGAGTTTTGTTTTTAACGAGTTGGTTGGCTTTGCTCATGCAAAGAGGGTTGATCTTGCGGAGGTGGCAAGGGATATTTACCTTAGATTTTGACTTCTATGAGCATTATGTTTATTGTAAGAAGAGTAAATGAAATTTCTGCCAAATCCTATGAGAGGAAATGAAATTTTACAAGTGATTCATAGTGATGTTTTGACTAGTGAATGTTACATCACTAGGCATGCCTTTTTTATGTGTCCTTCTTAAATGAATTTTCCAAAAATATGTTGTATATTTTCTCCACAAGAAATATAAGGTACTTCATAAATTTAGGGATTTCAAATTACTTATGGATAATTATGTTGGAGTGTAAAATTAACTAGAAATCTGACATGGTTATTATTTATATGTTTACACAAACCTCTTGTATAAGCATATTTTAGATAAGATAAATTGTAGAATGTATAGTGCCCTCTAAGGATATATAGAGAATAAGATAAGCCTCTTGATGTATGAGAAGAATTTGAAAGGACTTGTAACTCAACAATCATGTTGTTTTGTATAAAAATATGTAAGTACATTGCACAAAAGGTTGATCTTGGATCCCAATAACAAGTTATCTTAGGTTCCTTCCATTTTATGTGTTCAGATTGAACTTTAAGTAGTTCTAGTTATCACATGTTTTCCGTTCTCTATCTCTTCTTGTTGATTTATGTGGATTTAAGCTATTGCACACATTGAATAAATTAGCTTGATTCTGAGATGAATATAGATTAGTCTATACTACAACATGTTGCATGTGTTAAAGCCATGATCCAAGGACCTCTGCTAACAATGGTTCCATTTCCAAGACCTAAAAATGTTGATATGGATACCAAGGCAAAGAGATGTGAGAAGGTGGCTATAAGAGAAGATGAAACAATTTGTGGAAGATGAAGAGATTTTGATATCAATCCCTACTAAAAATATCCATTTGGATTATATTTATGGAGACATTCATGATATTTTCTAGGGAAAGAACCTTGAACAAGTAGATTCTTGGTTATCTTGGTTGGAATTTTATTTCATTAGACACAAACACATAGAGGAATATGAATGGATGGATGAAAGAGTTAAAGATTTTCCCAAATTGGATGTTCCATGGACTGTGTTTTCAACCATTAGATGCAAACCACTATTGATGGGTATGTAACTGAAATTGTTGTCTATTTTTTTGTTCTTTTGATTATGCGGAAGAACATTTTATAGATGGATTAAGAGGAAAATTTGTGAAACAATTATTGTTCTTAGTCAATATGTTAGTTGTGGAAAAGGCCATGGTGCCAATTGAACGCATTATGGAGTATTTGGGTAGGTGCCAAGGGGATGTAATCCTAGAGGAGGATGAAAGATAAGGGGTTAGAATTAAAGAGGCCTAAAAGATCTCGGAAAGGAATAAAGAGAATTAAAGAGAAGGATTGAAAAATTGTAGAGAGAAGTTAGACAACACAATAGATGGGGAGGTTATAGTAATTCTAAAGGGAAGATAAAATTAACTGTGAGTAGGGATAAGGTAGGGAAGGTTTCCGTAGGAGGAAAGGAGCGTCTTGAAGAAATCAAATGGATTTTCGAAGAATGAAGTAAAAGTGACCAAGAGGGTGCACAACAAAGCATGCAAACCAATTGTGAAGTTGAGAAGGAAACCAAGGAAGTGAAGACAAAAACCAATGAGAGACGACTAAAAGTAGTTAGAGGTATATTTATGAATTAGTTGGTATTGAATCCCAAAAAAACATCATGTAGACCATGGTATTGCGAAAATCAAGAAAACATATTATGTAGGGAAGAAATGAAATAGGATCCAAAATTCCCATAGAAGATGATAGTACCCTTCTTCTAGGATATATATCCCTAGAGACACATAAAATTGTTTACGTGGGATTGTATAAACGATTTGGAGAAGCTTAAAATTTTCAAGAATTGTAAAGGAGATTAAGACAACTATTCATAGCACGTGCATTGTTACATAAGCGCTCATAAAATATGAGTGGAAGAAATTGTCAAGGAAGTAGAGTTTTCATTATGCAATCATCCATTGTGTAGGAGCGCATTAAGGGGAAATCGTGAAAATAGTAAATGTCCTACACAATGAGGATATTTCCCAAAACATACCTAAATTACTTAGAAATCTATTAGAAAGTGCATTAGGCAGAGTAGTGCAAACAAATAAACCAATATGGTATGTAAATACTAAAAATGCATGGGATGTTGACACCCAATTGAATATTATTTTGGGGGTTATGAAATAAAGAATGCAATATTCAAATTTAGAAGCACATTAAACATGATGCCGAGATCAAATCGGGAAGATATGAGAGCCCCCACTATGGCATATAGCCCTCTTACTCTTAGCCTTACAGACTATGGTAGAGTAGATCCAATTGAATGATTGGAGGATGTCAAGATACATGTAGGAGACTTAAGTTTGAAAGGGTATTTTGAAGTTATTGATATGAAAACTAATGAAACACATTACCCATTATTGATCGGAAAGAAGTGGATGTATGATGGAAACATGATAATAAACATATTAACCAACTAGATGTAATCACGCCTCAATGACTCTATTATTGTCATTTTAATGAAGAAGTTTGAACAAAATTACTATACCATTCCTAAAGAACCAATGTCACCATATGCACATGATGTTGAAATTTGGTTTAAGATAGGACATCAAGAAAAGGCTACAACTATGCAATACAGAACAAAGGTAAAAATAGAGGAGTTCACAAAGAGGGAAATTTTTGTCAAAACACACATCATGTATCCATTTACAGATAACAAATCACAATATAATATTTAGTCTCCAACTAAATCATAAATATCACAACTATATGAGTTTGTGAGGCATGATCATGATTATACTGACCCAAATGGAGAAAGTCACATTCCACAGGGAAATTACATATTCGGTTGATGCAAATTCAAATGAAGGCTTGAATAATTGAATGCAGAGAGAAGGAAGTAAGACCAAAGAGGATGGTACATGTAGAAGAAAATGAACCCCACAATTGTTTGAGACTTTTAATCTAAATGCATTTTTGGTCGAATTGCAAAAACATGTGCCTCAAGAAGAAATGAGGATCAATGCATTGGACTATGCCCTCGGTATTGGACTATGCCCTAACAAGAATAAAAGCCTCATGGTGTGTTGTACACAAGTCAACGTATCTTAAATGGATTAAAGTAATAGGTATGATGTGGTCATGATTCACATTATATACCAAGCTAACAAAGGATTGTTCACAATATTGCGTAGAACAATGTACAAAATTACACATTCAAGAATGTATTGAGGCTTGAAAAGTACAGGAAATAGAACCAAAGTGGTGGGTGTATCTCTTTCCAGAAACATTGACGCTATTTCCAAAAGCTTGGTACTTTCATCAAGAAAGGAGGAGAGAAACATCTCATTGGGGCTAGGTCAATAGGAATTTATCCAAACATTTACTTTTGAAGATATAACCCCATGATAGATACAACCCTTTGAAAAATCAAAATATTTATATTTCATGGAACTATTAACTCAGAGGGAGGAGATGAATTTCTAGACCCCAAAGAACGGAAGAAGAAGAATTGTGAAAAGGAAAACACTAGGACTTAAATAGTGAACATAGAAAAATACAGGTACAAATGTGTCACAAAGTAGGGGATAACAAGGAGAATAATGACGAACATGAAGATAATGAAGATATCAATATGGTTGGAATTCTTGAACTAAAACATATGAAACATATACCACATGATTCAAGAAATGTGTGAAAAATAAGAACATCTACGTAATTTAAATATAGAAGAAAAAGAATAGTCCATGATGGTAATACACCCACAATAAAGAAAATGCCAAGATATTTGATGAAATAATACTAAAAAGTGAGTAGAAGACATTGAGCAAGTAGGAACAACAAAGATAACTATTGTTAGAGATCCTTTGGACAAAAAAGGATGCTAGAAATTCTTGCAATTATTGTTGCAAGATTATGAAGATGTGTTTCCCACTAAATTCAATGAAATAAAGGGAGTGGATCCATCACTTGGAGAAATGTGCATTGAATTAAAAAAGGAGCAAAGCCTATCAAGAAAAGATCATATAGATTTAAATCCCAAGATGAAAGCCCAAGTTAAGGGTAGAATTGGACCTTATGATAGAAGCAAGTCTAATATACTGATAGAATAATCAAATTGGGTGAGTCCAGTAGTCACCCAACCAAAGAAAATGGGGAAATTAGAATCAATGGTGAATAAAGAGCCTTAAATGATGCATATTTCAACGATACATTTTTATGCCATTCATAGATGAAATCTTGGAAGTAGTAACAAGGCATGAGGTATATTATTTTACAGATGGATTCAAGTGGCTACCACCAAATTCTAATTGCATAAGAAGATTAGGATAAAACCACTTTCACAAACCAAATGGGTAGTTTCACATACAAGGTAATTCCTTGGGTTAAAAATGCACCCACAATATTCTCTAGAGCCATTTTCACTATATTTAAAGACTTCATTCATGATTTCCTAGAAGTATATTTGGATGATTGGGAAACATTTTCCCTACTCAAAGATCATATATCTAAGGTATGATTAATGTTAGAATGTTGTAGAGCATTATGCATTGCCTTAATTTTATAAATATTTTTTCTTTACACCTTTTGGAGTATTACTTGGTCACATTGTATGAAAAGAAGGAATTTTAGTAGATCAAGTAAAAATTACAAATATAATTGGCCTCAAACCTCTTAAAACCCCCTAGAAGTCTGTTCATTTCTAGGCCACATTGGGTATTACAAGAAATTTATTAGGGGATATGCTAGTATTGTGCAACCTATAAAGCAATTATTGTTGAAAGGAAAAAATTTTGAATGGACAATGAAATGCCAAAATGCATTCACACAATTGAAGCAGATGTTGGTCAGTGCGCTAACATTATTTTTTCCAAATTGGACAAATATTTTTGATGTACATGTGGGTGCGTTGGGAAGTGCAATCGAAGAAATCCTATTGTAACCAAGAGAAGGAGGAATCGATCACCGCATTCATTTTGTAACTTGGAAATTATTGCCAATAGAGAAAAAATACACAACCATAAAAAGATAGGCTTTAGCCATGGTTTTCACACTTCAAAAATTTAGACAATACCTTTAGAAACTGAATTTGAGTTCTTTATGGATCACTAAGCATTGTGATACCTTTGAATAAGCCATTATTAGGAGGAAGGATTTCAAGATGGTTGATGTTATTCTAGGAGTACAAGTTTAAAATAAATGTGAATCCTGGGAAATAAAATGTGGGACCAAATCACTTGAGACGTATAAACACAAGGGAAGAACTAGAGGAATTGGACAAGGATTCTCCTAGTGCACATTTATTTCAGGTCATCATAATACCATAACAACTGGTAGGATTACACACTTTCTTCAACACAGAATCCTATTAGATCATTACATAGAAAAAGCAAAAAAATTCACTTGGTTACTAAAGCCTTACCTTACACCATTATAAACGGATTCTTATATAAACTAGGGAAAGATGAGGTATTGTAAAGAGTCACATTGGAAGAGAGTCAATACTGCGAGAAGTACACAAAAGAATAACATGAGGACATTTTGTGGGAGAATTAAATGTGAAGATAATTCTACAAAGTGAATTCTACTAGTTAATTTTATTTCAAGATACATATCACATTGCAAAACATTGCGATATCTATCAAAAAAATGGGAAAATCTAATCAAAGGAATGGAATTCCTCTTCACCCTATTCTAGCCATGCATCCATTTAAATAATGGGGGATAGATTTCATTGGTCCAATTCATCTACTATCAAAAAGGTCTAGAGCCAGATATCTCGTTACAATAATGGACTATTTCACAAAATGAGTGGAAGTCGTAGCTACACTAAATTACATAAAAAGGGACACAACCAAAATCCTATATGGAATATCATAAATAGATATGTGTGCCCAAAAAAGCTAGTTAGTTACATGGGAACACACTTCTTGAATAATACCATCAAAATACTCACAAAAGAATTTATGATTGTGCACCACAAAAGTACATTATAACATCTATAGGTGAATGGAATAGTAGAGGCCATGAAAAGGTGTTGGATAAAATATTAAGAAATATTTTCAATGTGCAAAGAGATGGATGGGAAGATACAATACCCCATTATCATCTTGGGCATACAAAAATACTATAATAGAAGTACATGACAAACACCATTCCAACTAGTATATGGAATTGAAGCAATCATGCTAATGGAATATATTGTACCTAATCTTTGCATCACAATTGTTACATAGTTAGGATATAAGGAATGGATAGAAAATAGATTGCTGGATTGGACGAAGATGGAGGAATATAGGGAAATTGCACAATAGAACCATGAGGCCCATAAATAGAGAAAAACACATGGAACAATTGGAATCTACAAAGCAAGGAATTTCAAATAGAGAAAATGGTTTTGGTGTATGAAATCAAGTATAAAGTGCACCTAGGTAAATTGTGCATAAGGTGAAAAGGCCCATACATTATTCAACATATCACCAAATAGGGAAGCATTGTAGTGCGAGACTTACAAGGAAATGTATTACCAAGAAGGATAAATGGGTGTAGGATGAAAGCCTATAATGAATGATTGTGTAATTTCGTAAAAGTGACAATAAGTGCCTTTGGCACATAAGTGATGACCCCTCCTAATTCCTATGTAAACCCCCATTTTGTCATGTCATCATTTTTCACTAAGGATGATATTGTAATTTTGTAATTAATACTTTAGTATATTTTGAAAGGAAGTTTTGTGCATAACCTTGTTATTTTCATCTTGTGTATGCTTCTTCAAAATGTGTTAAATGGATCTTTATGTGTATTAACAATGTGTTTGAAGATAATATCTTAAGCCATCACATGACTCATCTATCAACCATCGCAGAAATCACTCGTACACTACCGCAAGAATCTCTTTGGAGCACAGACTTTCCGTGTGTTATTGTAGGACTCATTATGGAGTGCACGAATCTCCCAAGCACTAGCATAGGACTCACTTAGAATGTAGGTCTCACTCAAAGAAGGAAAGTGACTCGGATGGAAAATGGACAAACCTGATGTATCTAGCACATGAGTTGACATGGTGAGAAGGGCATGAAATGTGGGCCAACATCTAATCCATCATGCGGCTTATGTGGATCATGCAAGCTCGACTTAACACCTAATTAATTGAAGACATGGAGCAACTGAATAGAATGACTTATAGTCATCATGATTGTAGGAATTCAATGCATGATCTTTGACATCTTTTGGCGTTGATTAATCATCTCAACTGAGATTCAATTAGGAATTCATATGTAGTTAACAAGATGAATCGATTTAAGTGTGGCATGCACTTGTTCTTCCACAATTGTAACTCTTCAAATAATCAATTGTTGTCTTAGATATCTCTTAGTTAAGTAGTAATCATTGTAAATAACATGTCCTCTTCTAGAGTGACAATGACTTCTCTTGATATAAAATACCATTTGTAGTAGAATTGTAGAGTTAGTTTTCTTGGTTTCTATAAAATAAATTCTTCTTTTTCAATAAAGTGCATGATTCAGGGATAAATCAACGTGCGTGATTTACAATTCTAAATTGGATTAGAGCGAAGGAGTAAGGGCCACTCCTCCCTAACGTGAAAGGATCATTTCTTATTTATTTCATCTTTGTTATGCATGATGTTTATTTTAACTACAAGAATTTCATTACTTTCGGTATTTTTATTTTGAGTTCAACAATCCCATGTTCATTAATAAACTTCATTTCTTAATTGTATTTATCATAGTATTTGATTGAGTTCATTAGAAAATAAGTATTGAGCACAATTTCAACCATTTCCTTTCTTGTGAATAGCCATGGACACCTAGACTAACAATCATGAGAATGAGATAAGTAAAGTGTGAGTACAATGACACTCGTCACTTTTTAGTGTTGTTTTCGGGTTTCTTAAGGTGTTATAAAATGTTAAGGTACTAGCTTGAAGTAATTTCATGATATCCTGGTAAGTTTCCATTTAGAAATTTCTTTTCTATACCTCTTTCTTTCAAAATAAAAGACGTTGTTGTGACATCAAGATTATTTTTGTGCTTTGGTGTATGTGGAACACCAGAAATCAACAAGTACATGTAGTTTGAAATTGTTTTCAATATGGTAGGATTTTATGTTTATACCTAGAGACCATAGAGGTATATTTATTAGAATCAATTTACAAACATCCCCGTTCAAAACCAACTTGTGGAGAAACTTTTTAGCAAGAAAGGATGGTTGATGGAGTGGAAAACCCCAATGGTGCAAATAATGACAACCCTCCACTTGGAAGGACATTTACATATCCCATATAACTGGATCCTAATGACCAAGCCCCCATGAAGAATATATCTCCTTCAATTCTACCAACCTTTAGGGACTAGTCTCATAATATCCTGATCAATTCCTATTTGAGTTCAAAGTCTTGTGTCAGACCTATGACTACACCTCAAACACTTAGAAATTAAATTTATTTCCTTCAAATTTGAAGGATGAAGCCATGAGGTGGTTCATGGGCCTAACCCCAACTCTATTCATAGTTATCAGGAGATGGAAACAATCTTCTTGGATAAATACCAAGATTATTGGAGGGTGAAGGATAGAAAGGAATAACTCTTTAGGATGTAACAAAATGAGGATGAGAGTGTTGAGGACTATCTTGATCAGTTCCTCTTTCTTCATAGGAGGTGCGGCATTGTGTAGTCACAAAATCACACACTTACTACTACATTTATACTACTAGGTATGTTAATTTATATACGGATCTTGTGTGATAAAAATATTCACTAGTGACCCATTCCTATGTCTTGTGGTTAGTTAGTCAAGTGTCATTGTGTTTTTCCTGGTTTAGTCATCAATTGTCTCTGTAGTTTTGGCCATCTTCGGGGTATCTCGGGTGTTGTAATTTGGTCAATTTTCATCTCTATATATGTCTTTGGGGTGACTAGGATTGTATTTGGGGGCCCCAGGAACCACCGTCCTTGATTTTAGGCACCCGTGTCATCATAATTTGTGGTCTTAATTTATTTGTTTGAGGTCGGTCCTAATGATTACCCTATGTATTCCCCTAGTTCATATTCGGTAGTTTCGGGTCACTAGTGTCGAAATTTGAGAAAGAGATCCCTATATAAACAAAGCATACTCACTACATTATGGGCGGACATCTTACACATCAAGGGAAACTATCTACTAAGGAAAGGGACTACATTTGGGCTTCTTCTACATCTCGTATCACACAAGCATAGGGGGAAAGGGTTGTATTCTTTCCATTCCATCCACCATTTTCATTTTACATCTAGTTATTGCCCCCTACTACCACGTCATTGGCACTAGGGAATCCTAGGCACAAAATTACACACACACACACACATAAAACTACATTGGGTCCGAAATGTAGTGCAATGCTCAGTCATAAGACCACTAGTTTGGCAGTTGAGGTCATCTCGACCTATTCATATGCATTTTTATTTTTTAGGGATTGATGCTTTGGATAGGGTTTTGTAGGTAAATCTTCATACAATGATAGTTGCAGTGACACGAGACAATATTATTGCGACACACGTATAATAGGAGAGAAGATAACATAGAGATACTGTGACTACTAGTTTCAAGTTTCAAGCATTTCCACGGTCTACTGCAATGCCCAAAATATAAAGGGCACTCAGGCACCCCGGTACCCTCCTAGCGCCTCAAGTACAAACAAACAATCAACCTTAACATTTCCTGAAGCCATTCGGTAATAGCACGCCCAATCCACACATTAGTCTACTACAATCCAACCTACGATAAGGTAAGCAATCGTAGGTTAATAACATACCCTCTATGTCCTTCTTACTTTGATATATATATATATATATATATATATATATACACATATAAAGGTCAAATTCTTGCATTCCTATTAACATCCCGTTTCTATTTAGATTAACTAAATCATAACATAAATAAGATCCGAGTTTTTCTTATTTTTAGTTAATCATTTTGGTGAACCCCACAGTTTGAACATTGCTTTTTTTTATTATTTTTCGTTAGCATAAATATTCTTTTATTATCATGTCGCATTTTTAGTGTCAACCCTATTTATGATGAGGTTACCATTGTTCAACTTTCAACTTTATATAGTACTCTATGACCTTACCCGAAGCCACTCAACAACTCCTGTTGGAAGGTCAAAACATGTGCCAACTAATCCTGTTGACTCTCCTATCGGCATATGCCTTGTTGATGACCCTATTGCTTTTATTCATTTTACGCCATGTCATCCGGTGGCATGTGATCCTTCTTATTCTTCTTTTGATATGCCACCTGATGTTTTAGATCCTTTTATCATTGATTATTTGTTAGTGCATTGATTCCAAACCTAGTATACCTCCTACCTCTCCTCCAACCACTCCTATCGCTACTCTCGTGTCTCCTCCGCTTCTCATTGTGTTTGTCCACAACCCCATTCTAGTCCATTATCACTTTCTTATTACCTTGATGATCATATTTATAGTAGTGTTTGGCTAGCATTGACCATATTACTCGTCTCTTGTTCTACGGAGTCCCCTTCTTTCTACACGCTAAAGAGTGCTTCCCCTCTTCCATTTTCCTCTTCTCTTGAGATTGCTTCTACCATAGTGCATTAGTCTTCACCTTATTGTTTCCTCTCCTTCTGCTCCTACCTTACCTCGCACTTCCTTCTTCCACTTCACCCATACCGAATGTTCCTTCTAATATTGTTAGTGAAACTTCCCCTTCATCATCTCATGTGACTCCTTCGACACACACTCCTCATGTGTCTTTAGCATCGGAACCTACCACCTCACCTTTTGATATCCCCATGATCACACACAATGGAAAACTTCAACCCCTTAATACATTTTTACCATATTCTTCTATTCCATCACAGGACCTTCTTTCTCTCATGCATATTGTATTTCACTTCAATCTCAGTTCACACCCTCACCTTAGAAAGTAGGGCTTACCATGCATCTATAGACAACAATTCTTTGCATGGTAATCCGTTCCCAAAAAAATCCATAACTGGCCTTTCCTAAAGATTTTACCATGCCCAAATTTAAATGCTTTAATGTTATCGATGACCCTCATGCTCATATTGCACATTATCGCACTCTTATGGCCTCTTATTCCAATGATCGACTACTGCTTAAGGCCTTTAAGTTCATTCTAGTTGACGAGGCACTTCAATGGTATACCCATCTCCCTTCCTGGTTCTATTAGCACTTTCTATGACATGGAGGATACCTTCCTCTGTGGGTTTATTATCAATAATGGTCCTAGGGTCACATACAATCACATTCCCACTCTCCATCAGGGCTCTTCCGAACCTATTTAGGATTACATCTTATGCTTTAATGCATGTATGCACCAACTTATCTTTCATCCAACTAACTTGGAAAAATAGTTCATTTTTTGTCATGGCCTTATCCCTCCTTTACAACAATGCTTACAGTATGATACTTGTGAGTCATTTATACTTTTTTGTTACAAAGTTATTGACCTTGAACAAGACCTTCTTGCATCCACTCTAGTCGAGCCATCCCACATTTCTCGATTACCCCCTGTTCTTTCAACTACACCTCCGGTTGTACATCCTCAACTACCTCCACCCCTAGCTAAAACTCCAACAAACCGCGCTACTCCAACTCCACCTCCTAGCAACAATCCACAACAACACTTATCTCACCCTAAAGTCTAAAGGAAACAACCTCATTCTCCTCCACCACTCCCTACACAGTCTCTCCAACTCCGCGACCAATTACTACTACTACTACTACTCCACCTCATTACCGTGAGCCTCTATGTTTTTCACCTAATGCTCGACCTCATGATGTCTTGTGTATATTACTTGATGAGCGATTAATTTGACTTCCTTCCAATCACCACCACCTTCCACACCATTTATTATCAACATGATAAGTATTACTGTAATTACCATCGTATTAGTGGTCATCGTGATAATGACTTTTTTCTTTATTTTTTAAAATTTACAACATTTAGAGGACACTGGTGTCATATCTTTTGCATAGAGTGAGCAGTCATTGTCTCCCCCACCACGATAGTGTTGACATACACCCCCGAGTCTTCTCCATGTGGTACTTAGCTTGTTCATCATTCACCACCGTGACATGCACGCTATTCACCATGTCCACTTCTTTCACCTCCATATTCATTACATCTAGTTCACTCGCACTATCCATCACATGCATCCCATGGGTTTCCACTAGTCTCTACATATCCCATGGTCACTCCATATGACACGCACTTTGGTCCATACATTCATGCTCCATCCATTCCATATGCATCCACCTCCACCCATCATCCCGATTGTTGGTAGGTGATCATTATCACCTTACCCCCCGATGACACACTTGTGTTCTTATAGTTCTTACATGACTATTGAGGGATTAGTTCTAAGAACCTTTCATCATGTGCTTCGTCATTCATCTAGTGCACCTCAATCATTTCCCAATGATGCACTCTTACTTACGTGGCTCATAATTAACTACTGAGGGGTCTTATCACATGCCTATTCATCCATATGTTGGGGGCCATCGTTACTTTCCCTATTTTCATCACCTTATCATATTACCATTATATTACATTTTCACATCTTCATTACAATACATTTATCCATTTTTCACATTCATTCTATTATTATCATTACATTGCCTACGCTCGACATCCTTTAGTCATATCATCCATCACATTACATTAGTTATCTACATCATCATTTACCATGCCTATTTTATCTACCATTAATAACACAATCATACAAATTTATAGTCATCACATCTCTCTCTCTCTCTCTCTCTCTCTCTCTCTCTCTCTCTCTCTCTCTCTCTCGAGAGAGAGTGAGAGAGAGAGCAGACATATACATGTTCATAGTCATATCATCCATCACATTACATTAGTTATCTACATCATCATTTACCATGCCTATATCTACCATTAATAACACAATCATACAAATTTATATCATCACATAAACAATACATGTGATAGAACATTAACCATACTCTCTCACACACACACACACACACACACACACACACACACACACACAAAGAGACATCCATACATCTAGATTTCATACAATCATCATCACAAAATCATGTTTCATCATGGGGGAACGCCCCTACATCATATACTATCACTCCTCTCACACCTCTTCATCACTATCACTCATGTACCTTGAGAGCCCTAAACGCGATGCCTCACCGGATTTACGCAATGATGCATTTTGCGGCCCCAAAACTTCTCCACTTATTTGCGTAACATGCCAATCTCCGTGTTCTGCTTCGAGAAGCGCGTTGTAAATCTACATATCGGGAAAACATCTTGGGACAAGGGACCACTACCTACCACCTCTCGGGTATGTCGAGTCTCCTCACGTGCTTTGTCCCTCTCGCTAAGCAAAGTACCATATCCCTAGTATCCCTCCACATAATACATCGCTAGACACATTCTTTATCAAGCGTTGCGGATTGATGTGTTTACTATCAATGCCCAATAGGCATCTCTGAACACACCACATGCAACCCCACGTTAGTTTAACAAATCTAATACCACATAAATAATTCATTAAGCCACCGCCTCTGCTGAAGTTCGGGGACACATCCCTCCCTATACCTCCTACGGTAACTCCATAACACCTGCAAATAATGGGTATAGCAACACCCACCGGTGTGTTGTCCACCATGCTCGATAATCCTCTGTGCACCCCGCGTCATCACGTTATCCACTGGCCATTTATCGTTGGGTCTACCACATTTGGCCCTAGTGGTATCAATGCTCCACCGTGGGCCCTATCCTAGTGCCCACCCTCCTAGGGGCTCTAACAGCTCGTAACCATATATATGGCTCTAGGGGCACATCTTGTGCCATCCCAAACTGTCATGATACTTTGTCAACCTGAAAAATCTCCACTACACTGGAAAGTGGTCCTCTAACCACATAGTCCTCCAAATGCCTCGTAACTCTCATCGCATCCTCAGGCCATCCACCATAATCTCAGTTTGGCCTCCATATCACTGACTCAAGACCCATCTTGTCTATCAGTGCCCTAAAATTATCTGTATCTCATCTTCCTGTCGTGAACATCTACCCAACGACAAGAAAATATCTCCGACCCGCCCACTCACCGCATAGCCCCGCAACTAGTCTTAATACGGCTATATGCTCATATGCCCATACATGTAGCAATGTGGTGGCCCCTATACCCCCACCATGCTCATCGTGTGTAAACCGATACAAGTCCTGTACATGTGGGCCAACACACACCATGCCCACACATATCTCATCCCATCCTCCTCTATCACGTTGACATATGTTGTGCATCTTATACAAGATGCCAACACCCCCTTCCTCAATGTTATACAAGAAGCTATCACCACTGTGATGAACTTCCACAACTGTAGAACCCTCAACTGCAATATCACATCCAAACTAATATGGGCCTCGGCCGACACCTAGGCCTCTACAAAATATTGTCTAGCCGAGTGCATCTACCACTCCATATCCACTACCACCATCACATGTACTCTCTCCCCAACCACCGACAACCACAGTATGTGATATACATCCTCTAGTGTCACTATCATCTCTCTCATAGGAAACCAAAATGTGCATATGTCTGCACACCACCTCTCACACAACACACAGTCAACATGGGCATATTATATAGCACATCCCCATTTGTCCTATATGTCGTAGGCCGGCACGGTCCAACACATCCCACTCATCATCCGAAAAACCTAAGCCCAGTAGTGTACTCAAGTGCCGACCACCGCGGAACTCTCTCGAGTGGATATCCCTTTGTGCAACACAAACCAACAAAAATGCAATGATTAATGTACTTTCCATGATCACAAAAACTACTCAACATGTTAGAAACACATGCCATAGCAGTATCAAAAACCAAAATTTTCTGGACCAGAGCGCTCAAGCACTATAGTCCAGAGCGCTCCAGCGGGACACTAGTGCTCGGAGTTGGGCGCCCCGTCCCAAGGGTCACTAGGGGCTTACCCGCTCTTCTCCATGTCCCAAACACACGAGAAAGCTAAAAACCTCAAAAATGCAAAAATGCAACTCAATAGCCTAATACACCCTACATTTTAGCACAAATAACACACTTACAAACTCGCAGTAGTATGCAACTCTACCCTCTCAAACATGGTGGGACGTAATGCTCTCAATTGAGGCATCCTTACTCCGTATACACTCTTACACTCGCACAAAAATAAATGAAGTGATAAGTTACCTTTTCACTTTCCTTTTTATAATCACATTACAATGACCACCTTTACTATGGTCTATATTTCACGTTTATCCCCACAACTAATGCACGCGACACCATTTGGTCATATCTTGAGTGTTTCTACTCTGATTTGTACCCTATTTGTGGCATTCTTTTTAGAATTCCACCTACCCCCTATAATGCACATGTTTCACATACGTTATACAATGTACCTATATTTTCTATTTCTTATAACCGTGTTTTAACCTCTTGTCATTACTTTCGACTTAGAGTCCATTCCACACACCACTCCCTCTTTCACTGAAAAGGGGGCATATCATTGGGGGTCCTCCTATAATCCCCCTTATGTCATTGTGCATCCCAAATATTGTGAATCCAACACCTCACAATTTATACCGTGACATTTCACCATCAATCTCCCCTAATGACCTAATCTAGGGGCAACAATCGTTTAACATTTTTTTAAACACCTTCACACATCATAACTTATCAATTCCCCTAATGACCTAATTTGGGGGCAACAAGCGACTAAAAGAATTTTACATGACATCTCATCAATTTCTAGAAACTTTCCCCTAATGACCTAACTGGGGGCAATTAGCGAAAAACCTCTCCATGAGTAACCAATAAAAACAATCAATTAACCAATAAAAATCAACGCGTTCAAATCAAATCATATCATTTGAACCTACAAGCTGACCTCCCCAAAGGACCTAACTTGGGAGTTATATTCATCACTTCGTTCCCAGATGACCTAACTTGGGACTTTATTCTATATTTCGCATTCACTTCCAGATGACCCAACTTGGAAGCCATCTCATTCTCTATTGCATTCATTTCAAGATGACCCAACTTGGAAACCATCTCGTTTCTCTATCGCGTTCGATTCCATATGACCTAAAATGGAAGTCTTATACATTTTGGCGACACCTATGGAGTGGGGGCAAGAATGCCTTCCCCTTTATCACTTCTATAGCGGTCAACTATTTAAACCAAAATCATCTAGATCCAAAATCACCACATTTTGATCGAGTCCTGCACAGCTGGCTAGATCTTGAGGATACGATTAAAGTTTGGAGAATAATGCACTTTTCTCCCTACAATCTTCCTCTAGCGGAAGGGTACCCAAATCCTCCCATTATTCCCTTCATATACAAACTTTTGGGTTGGGAATTGATCACTCCCTACCCACCTATCCATTATAAAAACCGCGTTCAAAATCATCCAAATCGTCATTGCGACATTTACATTTTTACATTGCATGGATCAACTCGTTGATCCATGGTTCGCCATATTTTTTTTTCCATTGACACACCTTTACTAAACATGCGCATTCTTCTACAACTTGGGCTTCTCCATCTTTTTCTTAGGTACACATATCTATCTACTTTATGTTCGAGATTTTTGCTCACCAACATAAAGTGGGGAAAATTTAGTCACAAAATTACACTCTTACTATTACATTTATATTGTTGGGTATGTTAATTTATATATGGATCTTGCGTGATAAAAGTATTCACTAGTGATCCATTCCTAGGTCTTGTGGTCGATTATTCAAGTTTCATTGTGTTTTGTTTGGTTCAGCGTAGTTTTCTCTGTAGTTTTAGACATCTTTTAGATATCTTATCTCAAGTGTCATAATATGGTCTCTAGATTGTCATCTCTAGATCTGTGTTGGGGCACCTAAGGTTGTACTTAGGGTGCCTCGGGTGCCCCAATTCATGATTTTAGGCACTTGTGTCATCATGATTTGTGGTCTTAATTTATTTGTTCGAGGTTGGTCCTAATGGTCCATGTATTCCCCTAGGTCATAGTCGGCAGTTTCGGGTCACTAGTGTCAAAATTTGAGCAAGAGATCCCTATATAAATAAAGCATACTTAGTACATTAGGGGCGGACATAATAAACATCAAGGATAACTATCTACTAAGGCAAGGTATTGTATTTGGGCTTCTTCTACATCTGCATCACACAAGCATAGGGGGAAAGGGTTGTATTCTTTCCATTCCATCCACCATTTTGTATTTTACATCTAGTTATTGCCCCTACTACCGTGTCATTAGCGTTAGGGCATCCTAGGCATAAAATTACACACACACACATATAACTACATTGGGTCCAAAATGTAGTGCATCGCTCAGTCATAAGACCACTAGTTTGGCGGTGAGGTCATCGACCTATTCATCTACATTTTTCTTTTATAGGGATTAGTGCTTTGGATAGGGTTTTACGGTGAATCTTCATACAACGGTTGCGGTGACACGGGTAATATTATTACGACACTTGTATGACAGGAGTGAAGATAACATAGAGATACTACGACACTACCAGTTTCAGGTTACGAGCATTTCCACGGTTTGCAGCACCTAGAATACAAACCGGGGTGCCCCAAAGACCCTCTCAGTGCCTAAGTAAAGAAAAGCAGTCGGCCTTTGCCTTTCCGAAAGCCATTCTATCATAGCTTTGCATAAATCAATCGCACATTAGTCTATTACGGTCCAACATATAGTAAGGTAAGCAGTCTACATGTTAGTAACATACCCCTACTACTTTATATATATATATATATATATATATATATATATATATATATATATATATATATATATATATATATATATATATATATATATATATATATTACACATATAAAGGTCAAATTCTTGCATTCCTATTATAACATCCTTTTTCTATTTAGATTAACTACATCATGGAATCAATAAGATCCAAGTTTTCTTATTTTTAGTTAATCACATTAGTCTTGATATTACTCTTCTTAAAACTTTATTCCTTAAGGGATTAGATGAGGACACACAAGAAGCCTTTAATATTATGGGAAAAGGAGATATGAACAAATTGGAATTCACTGATATCATTGACCTCTATAGGAACTACTCCCGGACTCACCCAAACCTTTGAAAATAGAAAGGAAAAATGGCCAATGACGACATATCCAAATTAAGAGAGGAAATTACAAATCTAAGGACAAACCTCTTAGTCCATCTTAATACAATTGTGGATAGGGAGAAAGCTAGGAACACAAAGCCATTGTTCATATACTATCCAAGATGTAGGGACAAACATGGGCTTAAGGACTGTCCCTTAGATAAAACAAAAATATGCCTTTTCTGTGATCTAAAGCATGCCCACAGACCTATGTGAATTGCTTCCCTCGCCAAGGAATCATTTAAAGTAGAACACACAAAATGAAGCTAAGTTGAATTATGTGGCTCAGAGGCAAGGAGGGAATTTTCAATCAAATGAGAACTAGTCCTATGCACTAAAAATGCCATGGGTTCCAAACCAGTGGAACACGCCATGGTAATATCCCCAAACGTGGGCTCAAAAAGTCCGACAGGAATGGAATCCCTAGTGGAATGTACCACCGAACAACAATCCTAAGCTCCAAACCCAAACATTCCAAAGTGTTCCAAAAATTTAATCCTTTAATTCCAACAACATTGGAATGTACCCCAAGGATTGGGTCAACAATATTATAACCAAATAAGAGCCTAGGGACAATAAGCCTTGTTGATTGGGCCTACAACTGCTAACCTATCTAAACAACCAATCCAACCACAAATTCCAGCTCAAACGGCAAAAAACCCAAAAATGTGAGGCAGGGTAACCCAACATACACCATGGAATTAAACAAAACCCCATAGTAAACTCGTGGACTGTAGAAATATCTTGCTACGTTTAGGGAAGGTTACCTCAAAACCATCATCTCCAATTATAGAATAAGTCCCTGAAGAAAAAGAAAATTAGAAGAAACAAAACCCAATCTTGTTATTGAAGAAACATTTAAACCAAACTCAGGAATTCCCTTTCCATTTAGACTAGGAAAAACACAACATTACAACCCATGAAGAACTAGAGTCAAATCTAATTCGGGATTAAAAAAATGAGTATTGGAATCCCTCTTTTACAAGATCTTAGAGAAATTCCAGAATTGAATAAGACCATCAAAGAGCTCTATTTTAAAACTCAGGGTAGAAGGAAGAATCAACCTAAAATAATCCATGTTGATGGAAAATTGGCTAGCATATTGGAAGGGAATATGACCCCTCCAAAATATGGGACCCTAGGAGTCCAATTGTCATGGTTTGTATAGGAGATGTCTAAATTCCTAATGTGATAATTGACCTAGGGGATCCAATTAAAGTGATGAACATTGAAACATTGTCCACATTATCTCTCCTTGAACTGCAATCAACTTCAGTAGTGTTATAAATGGTTGAACAATATGTAGCATGGCCCAAAGGAATCATAGAGGACGTGACCATAACCATCGAATCATGGGATTATTCAGTAGATTTTATGGTCATTAAAATGAAGAATAAAAAAATTGGACACCCTTTGATCCTAGGAAACCCTTGATTAGCCACTTTGTAGCTCTTATTGATTGCAGGATAGGAAACATGGTAATTACAAATGGACATGATTCAAAGAAGTTATCCATTTATCTAGCTACAAAACCCTTTGCCATAGAGGATAAAAAATGGTGGAAATATGATACATATGAATCAAAAGATGTGGTTTCATCCTTAGCCATGGTCATAATTCAAGAACATTTAGAGAAGATCCAAAATTGTGATCATGAGTCCTACATTAGACTGCACATGAGGCCCGTATCAGAACAATTGAAATAAAGGACAACATGATGGATGAGAACAATCAACCTATAATTTGTCCTTTCTCATGAAACATAGATATGACAAAGTCTGTCTTTCACAACATAACTACCATTCACATATTACTTCCCCATAGGTTCCCCTTGATTTCATTGTTGAGATAATACCCTATTATAAATTCTCTCCACCCAGACACCAAGCAATTACCCATCTTCCCAGGAAAAACACTTTGACTAGTCAGGAGGAGAATACCCTATTCAAACTTCTATGCTCTCATCATCAAGCCTTTGCTTGGGAATATAGAGACATGAAGGGTATTCACCCCAGTATTTTTACACACCATATTTACACAACTGATTCCAGACCAGTCATGAAACCACAAAGAAGGATAAACCCTACCTTAAGAGACATTGTAAAAAGAAAGATTGAAAATATCATTAGGGTAGGATTAATTTTTCCAATTTTAAATATCCAAAGATTGGGTTTCTCAATAGTAATAGTGGTTAAAAATAATGGGAAATGGAGGGTTTGTGTAGATTATAGGGATTTGAATAAGGAAACACATAGATATTGTTGGGACCCTAAAATATTGGTTAAGTACAAGAAGGCGCGTGGGGGCGCAAGGCCTAATTGAAGAAGGGCGTGCAAGGTGAAAGTGCATAGGATAGGGTTTTAGGAGGGTTTAATAGAACCCATGGCACGCGCGCAAGGCAAAAAAAGGGTTTTGGAACTTAGTCGCATTTGGCATTGATGGCGACACACACGGATGACCCGATCGCAATGCGGAGTGGATAAGGTGCCAGCCTGGTAACTTGGTGCCCATGGAAGGAATATTCCTTACGATAGAAGGATCCATAAATACCATCATTACAAAGAGTGGTGAACTCGGACCTAAAGAAGCATGCTCCCATGGAGGACCACTTGGACACATGGTAACCAATCTATAACCTTCAAAAAGGCATGGCGGTGGTTGTTGAGGCTATATATACAACCGCTCAATAGGCTAAAGATATAGAATGGATGAGAGAAAAAGCTCTGTGGAAATATATGGAGAATTCTATGGGTTGGGTTTAAAGACTATAGGAGTATGACATATCAAGGGGATGTGTCTGTATATTTTTCTTTGTAATATGGAACCTAAGTCCGGTTCGACGCAAGACTTTGAATGCACTATTATATGGATCTCGTGATAGCCTCAACGAATGTAATGTGATTACCAAACATATTTAATACGAACATGTGTGGTTCCATATTATACTTATATCTCGTATAGATCTATTCTATGTATATTTCATATGAATGGGTGTAAACCCCATGCATTTCCTTTCTATTATGATTCAAATCTATTTTCGTAATGTTTTTCTTATCTCGAATGAATGCATTAGTCTAGAAGCCCATTCTCGAGCTCTAGATGAATTTATGGCTCATTTCCATCCTCTTCATTTAACTTTCTATCATAGATGATGCATTCTCACACAACTCACATATAGGAGGGCTTGACGCCCGCACGTGCTCTGCCTCGGTGAGTGCCTGTCATCACCAATCCGGCACTATGATAATTCTTCACCGGGAACTCCTCGTGCTATGATTATTTACTAATGCACAGACTTTAGTTTGGTGGATGTAATCTGGAAGCAAAACAACAACCGAACACAAGAATACCATTGACTATGATAAGACAGAATGACGACAAATCTGAAATATCAAAATAAATTATAATATTAACATGAAACTGTTACAATCTCACCCATGAGATACTTCAACAAGACTATGGGAGAAACTTTACAATTACACCTCTTGATGGCTTCTTCAACACACCTTTAACTGATGGCTTCCTTCGCACACTTCCTACAATATTTCTCACTACTTCTTTCTATGCTAAATGAGGGGTGGCCTCTCTATTTATAGAACTTTCAGCTTATCCATCCTATCTCTAAGATAGGATAAGAAATCCACTCGACGAATCATATTCCATACCTTAACTCTTATCTGTACATGTAAGCTTATCTGTTAAGATAAGATAAACCTTATCATTTTACATGGGTTCCACATTTTTAGACTTTTTACAAATAAAATACACAAAATATTTATGACCTCACTCCTTGTCCTTATTACCAATATAATATTTCTAATTCCTAATCATGTAGACCCTACTTCTCTACTTACCCAAACTTTGACATTTTAACATTACCGGACCACTTACGACAAATATTTACTTTTTACAACATTCCTATTGTACTTTGACTGTTACCGTACTCCACATTATTGGCAACACCGTACTGATGGCGCCGTTATCTTCTATCAAACGCTACTACTAATTATACTTAACAACATCCTATTCCTAATACATACATTAATGAAATAGAAATTATGGAGGAAAATTTTAGTGTCGACATCTTCCCCCTTCCTAGCTTCTACTCCGTCCTCGGAGTAGACTATTCTGGTGCTTGGAAAATCTTCAACTTGTCGTGGTTGACCCATTTTGTAATGGGAGTGCCATCCAATTCCTCCGGTCAGACGTACGTACCATTTTCATGCACAATTTGCTATTTTGTAGGGCCCCATCCATTTTGGAAGAAATTTTCTCTATCTTCTTTTTTGTATGGAATCATATACTAGGACCAAGTCATTCACATGAAATGGAGACCATCGGATCTTTTGATCAAAGTATTCCTTCGCTTCATTTTCTTCTTATGGCTTGTATCCTTTGCTATTTCCCTCATTTCCTCTAGCAAATGAAGATGTACCAACCTTTCTTTTCTTGAATCACTTTTATCCATCCTTTCATTCTTCATAACTCACAAGTGGGAATATCAAACTCAATAGGAAGAATGGATCAATGCCATAGGCCAACCGAAATGGGGAGTATCCTCATTGCTGACTTTGATGTTGCCCTATATGCCCACAATGTTGCATGAATCCTTTTATCCCATTTATGTACTGCAAGGCCGCATTTGCTAGAATTTGACATAGCACAAAATTTGTTCGCTCCACTGTCCATTTGTGCTTGGCTTGTATGTTGTTGCCTTCCGTGCTTGATAGAAAACTTATTAACTATGGCTTCTACCACCTCATTAATGAAGTGGCTTCCTTGATCATTACAATTTCTAATGGACAACCAAATCTGGTGACAATGCGTTCATATATGAACCTTGCCACTTCATCCATGGAAGTCGTTTTCAATGGCCTAGCTTCAACCCACTTGGTTAAATAATGTGGCAACTACAATATACTTATTTTGACATGATGTAGTTGGAAGTGGACCTACAATGTCTATTCCCCATTTTTCAAAGGGACCAAGGGGAAGAATAGGACATAATGGAGTGATGAAGTCTTACTGTTACCATGTGTTTGACAAATATCACATGTCTTACAATAATTATAACAATCTTTAAAAAGAGTGGGCAGTGATAACCCGCATCCAAGATCCTTCTTCTTTGTAAGTTGTCCAGGAGAAGTGCCCTCCACATGTACCATTGTGGAATTCTTCTAGCAGCTCCTTTCCTTGATCACGTCCAATCGCCCTCTTGATTGTCCATCGTGTCCTATTCGAAATAATGCTCCATGCAGAATAGAATATGGACGATCAAGCTTGAGTAATCTTTCTCTTAGTCTTTGCATTGGCACCATCAGAAACTTGAATTCATTCGGATAATTTCAAATATCTATGTATTCACTAGGGATTGTGTCAGGGAGAACAATGTCGCATCGGGAAAATCATCATCATCACAAGATGATCCTAAACCATCATAGGCTCGAGAGAGTGCATCCGCATTGACATGCTTCTTTCCCGGCCTATCTATAATATCAAATTCAAATTCTTGTAGCAAAATTATCCATCTTGCTATCCTCCCCGATGGGTTAGGCTTATTGACAATATATTTGAGCTCGATGATCATTACAACTATAAATTTCTGCCCTAGCAAGTAATTTCTAAACTTCTTTACAAAGAAAATGATATTTGAGACTCTTTTTCGACATGAAGATAGTTTACCTCAAAGCACGCTCATTTATCGCTCCCAAAGTAAATTGGATGTTCATTCCCATTTTCATCCTTTTGGCTCAAAGTACTACCTAGTGCTGCATCCGAGGCATCGTGTACACAATGAATGGCTTGCTCCAATCTGGATTCTTCAAAAAACAGTGAAGACACTGTGGCTTCCTTGATTGTCCAAAAGCTTCATGCGCCTTGTTTCTGGTTCAAGCATTATCCTTCTTCAAGAAGCTGGGTTAGTGGCTGTGTAATCTTTGAGAAATTCTTGATGAACCTTCTATAGTAACCCACATGGCCTAAAAATGATCTCAACTTACTTCTATTCATAGGAAATGGTAAATCTTTGATTTTTGAAACTTTATCAGGATCAGTACCAATACCATCTCTGGATATAACATGCCCTAACAAAACGCCTTTAGAACATCCAAAGACACACTTTGTAGGGTTTAGTGAGGCTTGTGCTTCATCTAACCTTTGAAATGTTGTCTCCATCTGGTGCAGGTGGTCCAACTTACTCCCATAGATGCAAAAATCATCCGAAATACTCGATGAAGGTCCCGATTTAGGGTTCGAACACCCTATTCATCAAACGTTGGAATGTTCTTTGGAGCATTACACAATCCAAAAGGCATAACTCTATAGGCAAACATTCCCCAAGGAGTGGTGAACGTGGTCTTCACTGATCTTTCTGCTATACGAACTTGGTTGTAGCCGCTATATCCATCAAGAAAACTGTAGAAGCACTCTGCCGCCTACTACTTCGTCAAGATCCGATACGAAAATGGAAGAGGGTAATGATCCTTCTTTGTTGCCTTATTGAGCTTCCCTGTAATCAACACAAATGCGTAGCTTCCCATTCTTTTTATTGAAATCACAATGGGAGAAACCCATTTGAATTCTCCACAAACAAATATGAATCTGCATCAAGCAACTTATCTATTTCTTCTTTTACGGTCTTGGAAAAATTAGGATTCATTCTATATGGCATTTGCTTTATAGGCTTAGCACCATCTACCCGACTCAATACAATGTTCTACCCAACTTACTTGATTTGAGTTCCTTGTAATCAAAAGTGAATAGGTGTATGTACCTTCAAAGAGCTGGAGGTAGGATTCCTTATCACTCTCCATCACAAAGATCACCAATCTTTATTTGTTGGAGACGATCGTCAACTTCTTCTTGAGATAATTTTATGGGGTCATGAGTTGGTGTCTGGCAGGATATCCATGACTGAAACATCCACCTCGCTTTCTTTATCTTCGTGTCCACTTCACTTTGGTACTAGAGTAATCGTGAGGATGTCCAATCATTAGTTTCATCACTTGAATCCACGAGTGTTCTACTTTATGATGTCGAGGGATCACGTTTATCTTCACCTCTCTCTACCACGTCCAAGTGTCATGAAACTTCATTCCGTAGTTTCTTGCATGAACTCTCCTTAGCCATGGTCTTCCCAGCAAAGACATTGGAGTGCAACGGTACCATTTTTCATCACCCGAAAGTCTACCACACATACAACACCCATAACAGATATTGCCACATTTGAAACTACACCTTCTGGTTTAGTTTTTCCCTTATTTAATGACCTTAACATAAGTGTTGAAGGACGATCAATTTTTAAACCCAACATATTCATTACAGACTCGGTCATTACATTAATCGCAAAGCACCTCCATCAACTAAGACATCATGAATTGAAATACCATTACATAATACCTCAGCTTGTGGATCATAGGGATCCGCCTCTGCCTCCAAAACAGGGACCTCAACCTCCTTCCTTCTTCGAGCATTGAGTCCACCTCGCAACTCCCGCCTCTTCTCGAAGACATAGCCAAGAGTTGACCATATGTAATATTTTGAGGCCTTTTGGACAGATCTTCCAAGATGGAGTATGGTCCTGCTCTCGTGAAATCGAGAAAATCCCGCACACCCAATTTTCTTCTTTCATCTTCTTAGGATCATTTCCATCTTGATTATCTTTTTCTTTCTTTCTTTTTGTTACAAACACATCTACTTCATTATTTCTGCTCTTATCTACTACATCAAAAGAATTCACAGGTGCTTTTCCTTTATCATTATCTCCCTTACCAGATGTAGAAGCTCTATCTGGACAATTATACTTATAATGACCCTTTTTATAACAACCATAACAAACAACTTGTAAATATTTCTCTTTGGACCTCTATCTCCTCCCCCGAGAACTAAATTCCTTTCCTTGAAGAAGATTAATAGTTAACTGACCCATCTTTTTGAGCAGATCTTCATACTCAGTAGATGTATTAGGAGAAATATTTGTGCTCACCGGGAGTGGTTGTGGATTCAGGACCAAAGGTGCTGGTGTAGGCTCTACTTTAGCAACAATTTCTTTGGGCTCCTCTTCCATGCTTTCTTCTTGCCTTCTTGCAATCTCCTTTGCTTGTTCAATGGTAGCTGGGCGGTCATACTTCACTCGTTGTCTGATCTCGGCTTCATCCCAAGAATGAAGTGCTTACAGAGGAGATTATCCACGCCATTCATCAACCCATCCGCTAGTCCTTCCTTCCGGATCTGGGCATCGAGCTTCCTCCTTAGCTCTAGAACACGAGCATGATAATCCCTTATCTTCTCCTTCTCTCCTTGGGATAGCTTTGTGATCTCGATCATGAGATCTGCATATTTCTGTTGTTCACCAAATTCTTCAAGAAAACTTTCGGTTAATAAATCCCATGAATTTTTCACATTATCACCTAGTGTTTCAAACCACCTAAGTGTTGAACCATCCAAAAAGGTAGGAAAAAATTCAGTCCATTGTTCCCTTCTTATGAGGCCATTACAAATACAAGATCGCTTAAACTCTTGAATGAAAGAAGAAGCATCTTCATTAGATTGAGCTGAAAAAACAGGAATCTTTCCCATTTTCAAAAGTAACCACCGTGAAATACCAACCCACAAGTACAATTAATAAGACTTATGTGCACAAATAATTGGAATCACTATAGAAATGACCACGGTAAACTATGGTAAAATCTGACTTACTGCGGTAAAAACTGATTTTACTGTGGTAAACACTATTCACGGTAAAAAGTGAAGTTACTGCGGTAAATACTATTCACGGTAAAAAGTGACTTTACTGTGGTAATTACTATTCCCAGCAAAAAGGACTTTACCAGGGTAACTACTATTCATGGCAAAAATGACTTTAACATGGTAACTACTATTCACGGTAAAAATGACTTTACCACAGAACTACTATGCAAAGAAAAACAAGGTTACCCTCCAATTGATTTTTGACTAAGTGGGAATATCTCTCCGAGAAAATCCACCAACGAGGAATGGTCCTTAAGAACGGAACCAAAATGTCATCACCAATCCGTTACTATGATAATTCTTCACCGAGAACTCCTCGCTATGATTATTTACTAATGCATGACTTTAGTTTAGTGGATGTAACTGGAAGCAAAACAACAACCGAACACAAGAATACCATTGACTATGATAAGACAGAATGACGACAAATCTGAAATATCAAAATAAATTATAATATTAACATGAAATCATTACAATCTCACCCATGAGATACTTCAACAGGACTATAGGAGAAACTTTACAATTACACCTCTTGATGGCTTCTTCAACACACCTTAACCGATGGCTTCCTTCGCACACTTCCTACAATATTTCTCACTACTTTTTCTATGCTAAATGAGGGGGTGGCCTCTCTATTTATAGAACTTCCAGCTTATCCATCCTATCTCTAAGATAGGATAAGAAATCCACACGACGAATCATATTCCATACCTTAACTCTTATCCGTACATGTAAGCTTATCGTTAAGATAAGATAAACCTTATCATTTTACATGGGTTCCACATTTTTAGACTTTTTACAAATAAAATACACAAAATATTTATGACCTCACTCCTTGTCCTTATTACCAATATAATATTTCTAATTCCTAATCATGTAGACCCTACTTCTCTACTTACCCAAACTTTGACATTTTAACATTACCGGACCACTTACGACAAATATTTACTTTTTACAACATTCCTATTGTACTTTGACTTTACCGTACTCCACATTATTGGCTAGCACCATACTGACGGCGCCATTATCTTCTATCAAACGCTACTACTAATTATACTTAACAACATCCTATTCCTAATACATACATTAATGAAATAGAATTTATGGAGGAAAATTTTAGTGTCGACATACCCACCGCTCTGGGTGATAGGTCGGTGCACATGGGATTTTATTGTTATTTGAATGGTATAAAATGACTACAGAGATTATTTTTGTTACCTTTTATTGATCAAGTTCTTGATAATTTATCTGGAAAAAGGTATTTCTCATTCCTTGATGGGTTCAACGGCACAATAAAATAATAGTGACACCATAGGATCAAGACAAAACTACCTTTACCGCACATGGGGTAAATTTTTCTACATGGCCTCACCTTTTGTCTTTTATAGTTCTCCTACTACTTTCCAAAGAGCCATGTTCTGCAATCTTTGTTGATCTCACTCATGATTGTGTTGAGATTTATATTAATGACTTCACTTTGTTTATGGGGCAACATTCCAAGAGGCACTGGTAGTTTAGAAAATTCCTCTCAAGGTGTGAGAAACATTAAGTATCTTTAAATCATGAGAAATTTTTATTCATGATGGAGAAAGGTATAGTCTTAGGCCATCATGTTTCGTTGAGGGAATCGAGGTAAATCTAGATAGAGTCAACGTCATTGTAAAAATTTCATCTCCTACAAATCAAATTGAACTAAGGAGATTACCTTAACATGTTGGGTATTATAGAAGATTCATTTCATATTTTAGTAAGTTGGCTTCTCCACTATTTTCTCTTCTAACAAAAGACTTAGTTTAAATGGAATAAATTGTGTCAACAATATTAAGGACAATTTAACAAATACCCCAGTCTTAAGAGGCCCAAATTGGAATCTTCCCTTTCTAGATACAAACAGATGCTTCCAATGAAGCAATAGGGGTTGTACTTGGAAAATACGAGGAAAGAGAAGCAATGCATGATATTTACTACATTAGAAAAATCCCTCCCTTGCTGAAAGGAACTACACTACCACAAAGAAGGAATTTCTTGTAGTTGTCTATGCAATTAACAAGTTCTACCATTACATTACAGGATATGAGGTAATTGTTCATACTGATCATTCTGCTATTAAGTATCTAATGAATAAACCCTTGGTGTAGGGCATAATTGTAAGGTGGATGTTATTATTGCCATAATTGAACATTAAAATCTATGTAAAAACACTAACGATCCAAAGTTATACATATAATATGTATAACATTTGAATTTTGATAAGTAATTAAGCTAGGCGTTCGCTAAGAATTTTCTCCGATAAAATCCAAGTGAATTATATGTTACAAAAAGATATCTTATGGGAACTACATAAGGCTTGATCCCTCTATAGGGTATGTAGTGCAACTATTATCTCTACTAGGTGAATTCCAAACCAACTTGATACAATTATAATTAATGGAAAAAACTAGTGATCCAAAGTTGTCATGAGATAGTGTTTACAATGACTGTAATGGTAAGATCTAGCGATCGCTCAACCTGGTCACAATTTATTATTTTATCGCTATTTTCAATATAAGAAACTGTTTATTTGTCATTTCTCTGCAACTCGCGCAAAATTGGATTCGACTTTTCTAGGGTTTCTCTTTTATAACGCCATATCAGTAGCCTTTTCGAGCTTTCAGAATTTATTGCTATAGTCTCTCCTAGGGTTTATCATCCTCTCGCCGTCCCTTATATAATGTAATTGTCATCTTCAAACCCATTTGTTTCAACCATGACAAGCGATAGTGGAGTGAGCAATGGCACTGTCGATAAAGTGACCCAGGAAATTTGTCCCAAAGGTCTTTCACGAGGTAATATTTCTCCTCCTGATGTAGTTCTACCCATTCCTAAATTTAATGTTGTTTTTCAATGGTTAGAGTAGTTTTGCCTCATTGGGTATTTTTGGGTTGAATCCCCTCTGAAGGCATGCTCAAATCTTGGGTTAACACAGTTTGGACTCCTCATGGAGTCCACCTAGATAGCGTTCAAAATGAACCAAAGGTTTCTTTCTTTTTTCATTTTTCGACCCTTTTAATGCACCCAATAGTCAAGCTAAGCAAGCCACTTGGTATGTCTGAAATTCACTTTGCTTGTGTTAATACCTCTAAAGACAAGGACTTTGTGGTATCTGAATATACCGCCCTTTAAGTGCATGTTTGGGTTGAATTTCCTGGTCTTCCTCGCCATGCATAACTTTTGCGACAAATTGTCGCTCGCTTGCCAAGTGGTGTAGTTCGCCTAGAAGCCGATAAGTTTTACCATGCTCATCCACAAAAGCAAGTATGCATTGAGATTGATCTCTTGCAAGATCTCAAAGAATTTTTGGATATTCAAATGGGTGATAAACGCTATTCCCAATGGGTCATGTATATCAATCTACCCAACACTTATTTACATTTACAAGTGTTTGATCACAAGATCAAGGATTGTCTGCTTTATTTACCCCGTAACGTCCCTATGGCCAAAACAACTCCCAAGGCAATCAAACCCCAACATAAGGAAGGTTGGCAAGTTGTCGGGGGCAAGCGAAACAAGAACAAATCCTAGCAAACCAAAGCCTCTAGCTCCCATGGCCATCGAGAACCAGTGTTAAGGAACAATCTCTCAAGTATCCTGGCTAAGGAGCCTACAACTGCTGCTAAAGAACCAATTGTTGCTGCCATCTTGGCTACTCCATTGCCAAATTATTCCAGCATGCCCCTTGTGGCATCGGATCTCATGGACTAGACAAATTTTGTTTCTCACGTCCCCATCCCTTATTCAGTTTCATTGTTACTGCCAAGCAACTCACAAGGGCCATCCAAACGACCCTGAAGTCCTTTCGGAATTTGTTGGGACCATAGCCTAGACGCAGTTGTTGATTCCACTAAAGCGAAATATAACATATAAGTGACGTCGATTGAAAAAAATTGATCTGCGAGGATTTTTGTAGCACAATGCTACTCATTTCTTGCACAATCAATATGATTCCCTTGATGACTTGGAGGATGGGGATATGGCTCTAGACCAACATTTCCCATGAATTGTTTATCTTTGAATGTTAGGGGTCTTACAGACTCCTGTCATAAATATGTGGTGTAAACTCGACAACGATGTGTAAATATGGACGTTTTATTTTTGCAGGAAGTAAAAATTACATGTTTTCAATTACAGATGGTATGTAAATCAATCTGGCCTGACATCTTGGCTTTCAGCAATCATGAAGTAAGGTGTGGGGATTCATTTCACATTTTACTCCCAAATGGAGGCCCTTATTAATTGACCATGGAATCAACCCCACCAACCGTGTCATATGGGTCCTCTTTAATATTGATGGCCACTCTTTTGGGCTCATAAATATTTACGCCTCGAATGATGCGACCGAAAGGGCCAATCTATAGCGGTGGATAGCCAACTCCATTGCCAATGCCTATTGGGTAATAAGTGGAGATTTTAATATGGCTAAATCCCCTAATGATAAATGTGGCCACTTGCCTATAAGGTGGACACATGGTGAAAGGGAAGCGTGGTACTTCATGCGAAATAAATTTGGATTATTTTATCCTAACACATCTTGATTTCCCACCTCTGCATCTTGGTACATGTGGACCAATCTTCGTGGAGGGACAGATCACATTCTTAAATGGCTTGGTAGGGCCATGCTATTAGCGCAAAATTTATTTGAGTTCGATATCATTTATTCTATGTTAGTGGAGGTCATGCCTAACTTTGTCCTTTCAAACCACTCTCCTATACGATTTCGTATCTGTTGGCATGATGCACGCCCCTTTTTTCATAAAGGACAATTCTTTCTTAATATTGCCTTGATGCAACATGGCGCCATTGTCAATCATATCAAATGGATTTGGAATTTATCTCTATGACCCATTCACTATTAGCGGTTTCATCCACCTATGCAAGCAAGCTAGATACTGATGGTGGGAATATGCGCTAACTCTGGATGCCAGATTTGTTAGAATTTCTGACGAGAGTTGGCAAAATTTGGTGCCACTCATACACCGCTAACACCTCAACTCTTAGTCGGGTGATGGTGGTGCTTCAAGGTGATCCCTTCTCTGATGCTCTACAACTGTAAGTTGCAATGCTCCGACATCAAATCCAAATTGCAGATAGCTATAATGTCGAGGTGCTCGATTCAGCTCAAACGCATTGGCTCAAGATTGGAGATCGGGTTTTGAAAGAATTCTTTCTTTCTCTCCGAGCCAAAAATCCTTCTCAACATATCTGAGCTATCATGGACAATGGAGCTTGGATTATTGACCCATAACTTATGTTGCAAGCCTTTATGTGCCATTACAAGCTCGTCTTTCAAGCTCAGCCACCCTCTGCAGCTCGCTGAGACGCTCTTGACCAATGTTTGGGTGTTGTGCCACGTAAGATTTCAGAGGCTCAGAAGGTGATCTACGTGAAATAATGCTCACCATTAAAGACCTCCATGAAGCCACTATGCAAATGGCTAATGATAAAGCGTCGGGCTACAATGGATTCCCTTGTGAATTTTATAAATCTCTTTGGGATTCTATCGGGCAAGACCTTTTTCAGGTCTATCTTGAAGGATTTCAGAACCAATCCCTATGGTCAAGGCATTAATAAGGAAACAACAAATTTATCTCTAAGCGAGGAGATCCCGAGCAAATCGGTTGTTGGTAATCGATTCTGTTTGTTGAATGTCTCCTACAAAATCATTGCCAAAGTGTTAGCTCAATGATTGTGTAATCTTCTGCCTGTTATTATTCAACCAGAGAAAATAGTCTTCATATAGGGATGTTTCATCTTGGATAACATCATCATGGTGTGGGAAGGCATGGAATGGGCTCACAGATCTCATTAGGATGACATGTTTATCAAGATTGACTTTGAGAAGGCTTATGATCGAATTGAATGACCATTCATTCATTGCTCCCCTTGGACCCTTGGCTTTGGACCATTTTTATTCAATTTGTCAATATGCTTTTTGTAGATGCCTCTGCTCAAATTTTTATTAATGGCCTCATCTCGGAGCCTTTTGGGATTTTCCGGTCTATCAAACAAGGTTATCCTCTTTCCCCACCCTTTGTATGTCTTTGTGACCCAAAGGCTTTGGTTATCTCTTAGCTCATGCCAAAGCACAGGGTCTTGTTCATGGAATCTCGCTACTGATGAGCCCAATTCTTAGCTTCTCAATGGACATTTTGTGGATGATTCCTTCCTTATGCTTATTGAGGATGAGACCAACATTCGTAATGTTATGCAATGTTTGGATACTTTCTGCCTAGCTTCTGGATCATCCATTCAATGGTGAAAAACCCAATGTTACCGGTAATATTTCCTTCCCGCACCTGACTGGCTTGCCACCTTTGATTGGAAAATTCTGCAACATGGTGAGATTTTTAAATTTCTAGGTATTCCTTTTGCTTTTCAAGCCTCCCCAGCTGAACTATGACATTATGTCATTCAACGGGTGGTGAAAAAATTGGAATATTAGATCATCATGCCTTTATCTTTGGCTGGCGAATTTCAAATCTGCTCTAAAGTTCTTGCTGCCACCCATGTTTACTACTCATCTTGTTGGGTTCCTTCCAAAGCCTCCATTTGAAATTTGAAAAAACTGCTCAAATATTTTTATGGGATAATGTGTTTACTAGTAAAGGTTTTCATCGGGTAGCTTGGGATATATGTTGTATGTCTCATAATTACGGAGGCCTCGAGCTTATTCACATTTAACGTTAAGGGAAAGCTCTTTGTGCTAAGTGGATTATCAAAAGAATCACTGGCCAAGAAGCTTGGAAAGTTCTCATATGGCATGGCATTACGGAAGGTTCTCCTTATGGCCTCCCTATGTGGAAAGGCTTAGGGTTTTCAATTTACTCATCACTCCTGTGCCTGTAAAAATTGTTGGAACCTTTGTGCTTAAGAGTATTTGGAAAGCGTGGGAATGTGTCAAACCCTAGCTTTTATGGAATGCGGATGAATTTTGTAATGGGCTTTCTCTCAATCTGCAATCCTCTGGTGGTCGTCGATTTTTCAATACCAAGATAAATGCTTAGCAGAGGTTAGGAAATCTCCGCATTCAAAGTCTTCAATCGAGAATTCACACCATCGAAGACTTATTAACGAGGATGCTCAATCTGGCTCTCTTGGCTAGATTTTAAAGCTGTTTTGAATTTCCACCAAGATTAGGATACTTTCCTCGTGTGATCAATTCGGTTCTTGATCACATGTTGCATAAGATTGTTGTGCATTCCTCTCACCCATGGTGGACAGACTGGAAGTGGTATGCTAACACTCCTTTCTGTAACTACAAAGCCAACAAAGGCTATCGTTGGCTCTCGCCCCATTTTCCCATGGTGGACAAACTTAATACTCATTTGGGAATTCACGCCACTCTTGTCTACATGGGGTAGATGATTTGAAATTGTTTGGACTATATATGTGGATGCCAAAATTGCTCATTTTCTTTGGAGTATTCTACACCAAGGCCTTCCTATCGGGGCTCGTCTTGTTCAAATTGGGATCCGAATCCCAACTACCCCTTCTATGGACATCTGGAAACACTTTTTCATGTCTTCTAGTTCTGTCCCAAAGCTCAAATTTCCTAGAACTGGATCCATTCATTTTTTTTCCTTCACGACCCCACTGTTTCACTTGGTAGCATATCCTCTTGGGAGATAATCCCAAACTTCTACCTATGTTCACCTAGATTTGGCATGTTTTTAGAGGGGAGATTCTATTTTGGATATGGAAAGAAAGAAATGCTTTTTCTTTGCTAATTTTGCAGTTGATCAATCTTTCTCGATTTATAATAAATCTATGGTGATCTCCAATGTGCTTCTATAGATTCAAGTTCAGGAAAACAAGGTGGCGCTTGAAGGTGGATCACCTCTAGACCCTGCTGCGCCATTGGGGGCAAGCCCCATGAAATTTTTCCCAAGTGCCTCCTTCTCCTGCCAGGCGTTCCTCTCCTTGAGCCCGTGGTGGATGGCGCAACCGATCTCAGCGTCGTGCTTTCAATCACACCCGCTTCTCTCTGGGGTTATATGGCGTAGTCACTCACTAGCTCACCACCGTGACCAAGGAAATCCACCACATTCGTCGGCTCGCCATGAGATATAATTTCTTGTTTAGAACCTCTATGGCTGCACATACTATTCCCGTGTTTGGAGGAATTTTTTAGCAAAGTGTGAGTACGCAAGATTTGGGCAACGCGTCTGGGAGCGGTGCGGGATACACCTTTGGCAGTGGAGAAATCTCATAGACCATTGGCATGCAGTTTAGTGGAACATTGGGGACACTAGGCGTGACCACTTTAGGCCCATTTCTGGCTGCAGGAGAATCTGGAGGTGGAACTAGTGGATCTAGAGGCACAGGACCTAATGGATCCAATGGATCTGGTGGAGGAGGAAACACCGAGAAGGAACTAAGGATCGAGATCAAGAGGACAAGTACCTCAGCCACCTCCTCAAGTATTTTTTGAGATGTCTTTACACTTTCCATATTACCAAGGTATAGGGGATGCTGCAGAACACGTGCACAAGTGTGAATTTCTATGGCACGCGAAGGGGATCACTACCCTAAAGTGGAAGGCAAGTCAGTTTGCAACTATGTTGCAAGGGCACGCACATAGCTGGTATCAACAGTATGACCCACATCGACGGTGGTAGACTACACCGCGTTGAAGAGCGCCTTCTTAGTAGAGTTCCATATCCCCCGAGTTCGAGCGAGCGAAGAGCATTAGTACTCTAAAGGAGATCTAACAGGAATGGTAGAGAGTGTGTGGGAGTATGATGCACGGTTTAAAACTCTCCTGTCAAAATTTTCATATGACATCCACCCTTCTCAACATTATCAATGGTTTCATTGGTGGGTTAATCACACCATTTAGAACGGCCTTGTAGCACAAAACATTCACTAACCCGCGAGGCTTTGGAGGTTGCCTTTGCGCTTAAGCGGTTGGGAGCGTTGAAACTAGTGTGATCCCTTTTCTGGAGGCTCGAGATCACTACAATGGCCAAGCCAGCGGTTGGAGAATTTGTTCGCAAAGCTCGGTGCATGAGACTCGTAGTGGTCTCTGGTGCATAGATTGTGAAGTAGGGGGCATGCCAAGGATAGTTGTCCCAGGAAGTCGGTATGTGCCATGGCGATGGATTGTGAAATTTGTCACGGGACCATGATGAGTAGGTGCCTTAATGCAACACACAATCGAGAATAATGTGTCTTGTTATATCAAGATTTACACCTCTACAACCCATGATACTAAGGGTTATAGGTTGATTGACCGAGATCCATGAAGCTATTGATCATGGTGTGCACCTGCATCAACTTGCGCAAGTAGTTCCAAGGATGATGATCACCTTTATGAAGGATGCGCAGATGGAGGCGCATGGAAGGGGTTTTCGTAGAGGATTACGTGGTCGCGAAACTCTGAGAAAGAAAGAAGTGAGTTTTTTGCAAGGAACCTATTATAATTGTGGATCTACATAACATTACAAGTGTGAGTGTCTTGATCTATTGTAGTGCTCATAATGTGGAAAGAAACATAAGTATGAGGAGTGCCCTGAGTTGTTTGAGCATGTGAGCCAACAAAATCGGAAGGAAAAGGCGTTAGGATGGTAAGCATAAAGAAGGTTGATACACATTGGATGCCAAGAGTTGCGCGTGAGTGCAGGTTGGAACTGTGTTGGTGACAACATGAGTAGAGGCCTCACGTGCGAGGATGTACCAAGGTAAAGGAATCTAGTCTCAAGAGAAGAAGTGGTACACGGGAAGTATCCAGACACTACCCACCAAAGGAAGTATATCATGAGACCATGGATGTATTTTCGGAGCTTGTAGGGAGAAATCCATTGTCTATAAGAGCATTTAGGAAGCGTGGAGCAAAGGAGGAATGTTGAGGCTCCATAGAAGGACCTTGATGAGGTCAAGGAAGTTTGCAAAATGTTAAGGCACAAGAATATCATTCCCTTTCTAGGAGAATGGCTAAGGGAGAAGGTATCATGCGTCGAGAATAGCACGAGAGGTAGGTGTTGCATGCAAACCTTCCTCCCAACAACCTTGATTATGATAAGGAAATCATATTAAATGTAGTTATGGATGGTCTCTTGAGTAACATCTTGATTGACACGAGGATCGAGGTCAATGTTCTCACATTATATGCATGGCATCAAATGGGAAGGCCCGCATTACAGCCACTTTGAATGTGTTGTACATGGTGAATAAGACAAAGGAAATTCCCATTGGAGTCTTAAAGGATGCGGTCATCACCATCCAAGGGGCCAAGTTTCTTGGAGAATTTGAAGTCTTAACGTGCTCACGAGGCGAGACAATTTTCCAGCATTACTTGGATGCCAATGGTGCTATAAGAACAATGTTGACCTGATATTCAACAAAGGGAACATAAGTTTTCAGAACAAGGAGGAACATGTTATCATCCCCCGACATATGGAAAGTTGGCACCCTACACTTTGGACCGTTAGGAAAAGAGGTTCTTGATAGAATTTATGTGTGCTCCATTAGGGATCTAAGATAATCCACCCCTCAAAGGCGGTTATCCGTTTGAGGATTCTCGAGTCTATAAGTGATATAACTAGCATGGAATGTGATAATTGGGCTCACATAACCTATGAGTTGATTAGATGACAGTTGAGAGGGTCTATAACAAGAGTGACAAAGGCGTGCTCACTTAAGTGCCTTGGAGGAAATAGGTTGCCCAATTACTCGGAGGGGCCTATCTTGAGACATGTTTACAAGAAATGGAGGCCCAATGGAAGAATGAGGATGAAAGAAGAGGAATGCTGAGCTACATTTTACTTGGGACTGTGGCACGTTGGTGGGCTACACACTATGAGAATCTCTTAGAATGGTGTGAGGTGAGGATTGCCTTCTCTGTTAGGTTCTCACAGAAAGCGTGCTCACCACCATCCAAGACTATCATGGCAAGGAACCCTCCTCGTTCCATATCCAAGCTTGTGAGAAGGCCTAGATGGTTGGCGTAGAGGATTTTCGCCATCATTATGGGTGCATAAGTTGTATTCCACACTACTGAGGTTGTGCACGCACATGGTATATCCACTCAAAAACACGCCGCTAGATGGGAAATTGACGGGGAGTTGACAGTTGATCTCATCCAAGATTTTGAGTATCAAAGTACAAAACCATATGTGGATAAGGCATTACAGGTTGTCAAGTGCCTTACGATGGGAGATAGTGCCATGGTGGAGGACATGCTACTATAGATTTTATAGGTGAGCGTAGTTTGGAGGTACACTTTGATGAGGATGAATCGATGAGATGTAGCTTGAGTGCGTGTGCATGGAAAAGGTAAAAGGAAGATGGTTTATGTGATAGATAATGAGGAGATGGAAAGCTTAGATGTTAACCATTCGTAGGTACACACGAAGTTATTGATAGTCTTGATGAAGGATGTGCACCTACCATGAGCCCTTGAAAACAAAGAAGGTTAACATTGGGTCAGAAGTAGAACCCAAGGAAGCCATCGTTGGAGACTATTGGTCGAGAGAAGGAAGTCTTAAAGATCGTTGATCTATTGCTCGATTTCCAAGATTTGTTCCCTCGTGGGTATCATGAACTCAAAGGCATCCACCATTCCTTGGGATAGATGACGATAAATCGAAAGAAGGTGTGCACCTAATCCGGAAGAGGCCATACCAGATGAATCCAAACTTGCGGGTATGGGTCAAGGAAGTGATAGACAAGATGATAACATCGGGCATCATTGAGGCTATTAAAGAGTCAAAATGGATAAGCCCGATGGTCATCGGTATCAAGATGGACGAGAGGATAAGGATCCATGTTGACTATAGAGACACGAATGTAGTGTGTATCATTGATCCCTTCCCAACCATTTCTTGAAGAAATCTTAGAGAGAATAGCAAGGCACAAAGTCTACTCCTTCACGGATGTGTTCTCAAGCTATCACCAAGTAAGGATTGCAAAGGAAGACCAAAGGAAGACAAATTTTGCTACTCGAGTAGGGAAGTTTTGCCTATATGGTCATGTCTTTTGTGTTAAAGAATGCCTGTTGTGTTCTTGTCCATTATGGTACAAGCCTTGAAGGACTTCATCCATAAATTTATTCAAGTCTACTTGGATGATTGGACTATGTATGGACTAGTTAAGGACCGTTGTAATAACTTAAGTTTGATGTTTGAGAGGTGTCGGTAGTTTTGAGGATATCCCTCAACATTAAGAAATGTGTCTTTTTACCTTATTCGAAACCTTATTGGGGCATATCATTTGCGAGGAAGGCTTGTTAGTAGATCCGCCAAAAGTGTAGTCATTGTGGGTTTAGGGAGCCTATAGCCAAAAGCGAGTGTGCATGATTCCTTAGGCATACAGGATACTACAGAATTTCATTAAGGGGTATGCCAAGATTGCCGCACCCTTGGAAGAATTACTTAGACACAAAAGTGCCTTTCATTGGGAAGAGGCATAGTAGAAGGAATTCAACACTTTAAAGGATAGGCTTGTCAATGCACCCATACTTCGTTTTCATGTTTAGGATAAGCCTTTCCATGTTCATGTTGATACCTCTAGGATATTTGTTGGAGTAGTGTTGCCTGCACAACCTGGTGAAGGGATTGTTGATCATCCTTTGTGTTTTGTAAGCAAAGCAAAATTATACCACTAGTGAGCGTGAAGCACTTTCCATGATCTAAGCATTGAACTAGTTCATGTAGTATCTAATGGAAACACCATTTATATTCTATACAGACCACATGACATTGAAGCATTTGGTAAATAAACCCGTTCTACAAGGGCGCATATGTAGATGGGCCTTGTTATTCCAAGAATTTGAGTTTACCGTGGTTGTGAAGCCCGGGAAGAGTAATTTTGGACCTGATCAGTTGTCCAAGATTGACTCAGGAGAGGATGCGCAGAGCATTGAAGACACCATGCCAGACGTGTAATTTTTTACATTGCATGATCGCGCCCTCGAGACTTAGAGGATCTGCGGTGTTTTCAAAACAGGTATGGCCCGAAGGGATGAAGGAATTGGAAAGAAAGCGTTGGCTATACACGTCGTGTGCCCTATATGTTGGTTAGTGGTGATTTATATAAGTTGGGACGTGATGAGTTTCTTCATTGGTGCGTATTAGAACATGAGCACATTATCATGGAGGAGGCGTGTGGGGGAAGTGTAGGTGAGCACTATGTAGGGGACACCACTACATGTAAGATATTGCTAGTTGGATTATGGTGGGAAACCCTATATAAAGATTGCAAGGAGTATTACAAGGCGTGTGATCATTGTCGTGCCTTGGCAAACCAAGGTGAAGAGATAAAATGCCTTTACACCCTATTCCAAGTGCAGAACCATTTGAGAAGTGGGCTATAGGATTTGTAGGCTCTATTGCACCATCTGCACGTAGGACTAGATCACGCTATATTATCACTTACATGGATTATTTGACAAGATGGGAAAAGGTAGTGCCTACCAAGGATTGCACAACGGCTATAATAGCCAAGTTTTGTGGGAAAACATTATTACAAGGTAAGGATTCCCATTAAGTTTGACTAGCGATACGGGTACGCATTTTTGAATGAGATGGTAAGGATTCCCTTAGCGAGTTCAAGGTGGCTCATCATAAGACTACACCTTATCATACACAAGCAAATGGGAACCGCCGATACATTTAACAAGATCTTGAGTCATACCGACCAAGATATATGACATTGATAGAAAAGATTGATATGAAAAAGTATCAGCAATTCTATGGGCGTATAAGACAACCTATAAGAGTTTGAATAAGGCCATACCATTTCAACTAGTGTTTGGCATGGAGGCTTTCCTACCAGTTGAGTTCATGTTACCTTCTCTGCGTATAGTGTGCGTAGGAGGATTGGCCAACAAACAAGCGCTTGAGGAAAGGATTGACAAATTGATGAAGTTGGACGAGAGACGATCATTGGACAGGTGGAACCAGAAGGCTGAAAAAGCAAAAAAAAGGCATGACATGATCACCACATCAAAAACAAGAAGTTTGAGGTTAGGCAGATGGTATTGTTATATGATTCCAACTTCTGTGCCATCCTGGGAAATTAAAAGTCTATTGGTTAGGGCCCTATATCATTTCAAACATTTTGATTCAAGCACATACTAGTTAAAGGCGCTGGATGGGATGAGATTGCCAAGCTATTTCAATGGGAGTAGGTTGAAGCCCTACTGTAAATAAGTCTTCTTGGTATTTGTAATAAGCGATTGCAAGTAGTCTAGGATTTACTTTTATGCATTTCTCCTCTTTTCTTGTTGCTTATTCTTTTTTGTTATTTTGTTTTGTGCCTTGGGCGTCGGTAACCACATTACTTTTTGAGGTTGTGTATGTGTAGAGGACCACACATCATTTTAAGTGTGGGGTGGAATAATTTAGTATAGTAAAAAGT